>JAQQTP010000025.1:6925000-7525000 GCA_029884605.1 Ormosia emarginata
AAACCAGATTATGAAACCACTGGGTGATGGACGTTGAAAAAGTGACAACGTGGACAATGCAGGTTACAATTATGTATATGATGTCCTTGACCCAGTAGATAGTCTGGATTCTAGAAAGTCACACAAGAGGCTAGGCTCAAAAAACGTTGATTTTCATTTTTAAGTAGGTGTTGAAAGCTTGTACCAAAAAAAATAAAAAAATAAAGTAGGTGTTGAAAATAATGTACTTACCTAGTGTGTGTTTGGATTGTAGTTAGAATTTTTAAAAGTGAGTTAGGATGCATTGAACATAGTGCAATGATGTTTGGGTTATTTTTTTTTCAGTTGGCTCAACATACTTTTCTTTCCAAAAGTAAGTTGGGACCAAAGTAACATTTTTTTACTTTTATGTTCAGTTGAGCCTAAAAACAATATTTCAAACTCACTTTTGAAACAAAAGTTTCCAAACATAAATTAGTTACTGCAAACTCACTTTCAACCAAACTTAAGTTTGTAAACACACTTTCAACTAAACTTAAGTTTACCAACTGCAATCCAAACACACACCTAGACTTGGGTTCCTACAAGTTTGATTGGGATGTTCTCCCGGTTATATATTCATGTAAAAGCCATTATGTTATTTTTATACGCTTTTTTACATCATTTAGGTATTTGTAGTTTACATATAAATAATTAATACTTAATGTGTATTAATTATATAGTGACTGAAAATATTGATTAATATATAAATAATTAATAATTAATATATAAATAACTAATAATCAACATATATTATATGGTGAAAGCTTGTATAAAAAAATAAAAAATAAAATAAGTATTAAAAAGAACGTACTTACCTCTAGGAATGACAAGGAGGCAGGCCAAGGGCGGGGGGGCGGAGGCGAGCCGTGCTTCTCCCGCCCTCGCCCTCGTCTCCACCCCGGTCACGGATACCTATTTGTGATTTCTACGGATATGCGGGATATCTACAAATATATGCGGTTAGTTAATAATTTAAAATAAAATCTTAAAAATTATAAAAAATATAAAAAAAATAAATTTTAACATCATATATTATAACTTTGTTTAACAATCTAAAATTATTATAAAATTAAAAGAATATTATAAATAATAAATTCAATTAAATTATATTTTGTAATAATCGGTTTACATAAATAACTATTATATAAATAATATATTTTTTTAAACAAATTTTATCATTATGAGTTCATTCAATAAAAAAATTATTTTAAAATAATAAAAATATATGTATTTTCATCTCATTTTAAAATAAAATAAAATCATAATATATTATATATATTAAATAAAAAATATACTTACCGAGTTTGAAATCTTGTAGCATGCAGAGTCTTATAATTCTCATCCCCGCCTCATTTATTAAACAGATAACCATCGCTCGTCCCATCACAAATAATCTCCACGAATCTCTATAATTACAAGTAATTTTGTCATCTCTACTTACCTCGACTTAGATTCCTACAAGTTTGATTTGGTTGTTCTCCTGATTATATATTCATGTAGAAGCCGTTATGTTATTTTTATATCATTTTTTACATCATGTAGGTATTGGTGATTTATATGTAAATAATTAATAATTAGTGTGTATTAATTATATAGTGACTAAGAATATTGATTAACATATAAATAATTAATAACTAATGTATAAATAATTGATAATTGACATATATTATATAGTGATTAAAGATATTAATCTAACATATATAATTATTATAGGAAAAAGTTATCACATAATACATACCTATCACTAATTATTTATGTCAATAATTAATTATTTATATATCAATTACTATCTTAAGTCATTATATAATATACATTAATTATTAATTATTTATATGTAAATGACTAATATATAAATCTAGTGAGAGAAATTGTGTGCCAATAAACTTTTTCCATATTAAAGTATTAAAATTGCGGCTTAATAGATTATGTTAAAATTGTAATTTAAGATGAATGTTAATAATATATATTTTTAGATATTTTTTAAAATTTATTTTATTATTAATTTACTTTATATACTTAAAAAATTAAAAATATTAATAATACTTATTTTTAAATTAATAATAAAATAAATATTAAAATTAAAAAAATATGTTATTAACATTTTTACGACTTAATCACCGTTGGGTGATGGACGTTGAAAAAGTGACAACATGCACAACGTAGGCTCAAAAAGTGTTGGTTTTCATTTTTAAATAGGTATTGAAAGAGTGGTGTTGAAAGCGAAGTTCTCACCTAAATTTGGGTTCTACAAGATAGTCTGGCCTATTTTCCCGTTATATATATCAACTCCTATATATATACATATATATATATATTATATTTAATTTAATATTATTTATTATACATATTATTTTTTATTATTTTTTTATTCAATCACATTTATTAAAAATAATATAAATAATACTTACATCTTTAAAAAAAATATAAAATAATTATTTTTCTGTATATATATGTGTACAAGCCATTATGCTATTTGTATCCCTTTTTTTATATTATTTTTACATTGATATTTTACATATAAATAAATAATTATTAGTATGTATTATAGAGTAATAGGAAATACTAATTGACGTACAAATAATTATTGATGTTTAATATTTAAATAATTGATAATTAGTATGTTTAATATTTAAATACTTGTTATTCTAATGTATCTCATATTATGTGACTGCTTTGTACTGAACTTCTAGAAGCTCTAGTCAAATGCCTCTCTCAGATGATTGATTGCCAATATTATTCAAATGCTCTGGTTGCTGGTGAAATACTCTCAAAATCCAAGCGCATGGGATCCCGGTGGGACTCATAATAATGAAGGTGTTTCTCTGAGCATGCACACATTTGATACTTCAATTAAAATGGTGTGTATGGTTAAAAAATTGCAAGAACCAGTTCCAGCTGAAATTTTAGATCTACGACCAATGACACTATTGCTGACCTTTCCTCCAACACCGCCACAACCTCCAGATTCAATCCATCACACGGTGCTACTAAATAATATTGCAGCAGATAGTAATTTCTACATACAGCAATTGGAAGCCAATGGGTTAATGAGGGACTTGAATAGTGCATATGTGGTGTTTGACCATATGCCGTAGAGAGACATTATCTTCTTTGTCACAGGTAATGTACAATGTGGCTCCCAAGAAGAACACTTGCAGATGTTTTGTGATGTGAGAATTAAAAGAGTAAGTTCAAACCAACTTATTCTTGCTAATATTCTGACAATGGGTGTAGAACTAACTATATTAGAACTTGAGAAACAAGTGCATTTAGATTTTATTAAAGCTAGCCGTAAGCCATCATTCTTACCTTCCTTATTTCTTGCATTTACTGCCACCTGTCCATTGATCCATTGGTTATAATGGCCTGATTCACTAACTGACTCATTAGCAGAACTACCAGGCTCATAATAGGGACTAGGATTGAAACACACATATACATATAACATACCATAACAAAATAAATTTCGCCCAAAAAGAAATACAAAGTTTGATCCTGAGATTAGGAGGTAATTATTATGTTGATGCCTGAGAATAAATGCCTGAAGTTTCATGCCATTTCCTCCCCCAAGCCCCCAAATTTCTTTGGGGAGGAAGGATGTCAGAATATGGCCTGGTAATAGCTTTAGTGAATTGACTATCAAAAGTACATACCAATTACTCATGGGATAGAAGGAAAGCAACCTCAATTAATTTTAAGTGGATGAAAATTTGGAAGCTTCAAGTTCTTTAAAAAATGAGATGCTTTATGTGGATGGTAGACCATGGGCATTTAATGACTAATAAGAAGAGACACAAATGGGGCTTGGGAGACCCATTTTCCCATCATTGCTTAGGAGAGGAGGACATTATCCACATCATTAGGGGCTGTCCTTTGGTAGTAGTGGTTTGGTAGCATTTTATCGCATGGGAGCGAAGGAGTCAATTCTTTGGTGGTAGCTCGATACAGTGGTGTGAGATGAATACGAGATGTACTTTTGGTTGAGACGAGCACTCTGACTGGAAAAGCTCTTGGGCCTTAACTTGCTGGTAGCTGTGGATGTGGAGGAATAGGCACGCATTTGATGCAAACTTTGGGTGACCACATAGTCCTTGGAGATTTATTCAGGCTAGAAGTGAAGAAAATAAGAAGGCCATGGAGTGGAGTCACCTTCCTTGCTTAATTAGAGCAGAGGAGGTTGTACATGTTAGGTGGTTCCCTCCAGTTAGTCTTGGGTTAGGATAAATATTGATAGGGCTTCGAAGTCTGAGGAACATGTGTCCAGGTGTGGAGGATGATTGATGAATTACAAGGGGGAGTTGATTGGTGGCATTATGCGAAATCTCAGGTCTGCTATGGCCTACATAGCTGAGCTTTTTGGGGCTTTGAAAGGTCTAGCCATGGCATGGGAGAGGAGCCTCTAAAAAGTTGAGCTTAATATGTATTCAGCAGTCATGGTTAACAGCATTCAGGGTGAAGGAATGGGTAGCTCTAGTGGGAGGAGTTTAATGCAGAGGATTCGAGACCTTATAACGCAGAACTAGGAGGTTAGAGTGCAGCATGTCTACAATGAAGCGAATATATGTGTTAATCTATAATCTTAGTTGCAGTCTCTAGCAGCTAGGAGTAGTAATTTTAGTTTAAATTTGATAAAATGTCAGTGTAATGTTTCTTATACTAGTATCTAATGATATGTTGGCACATCGTTAAAATAATTAGACTTCCTAGGGATTGTGATTGTGATAGTTAAATATTTTAAATGATTTGTCAATGAATGATTGGATGATAAAAAAGTTTTACTTTGATACAATACATTATCATTAATTTTTTCATTTGTTTTAAGCATTCAACATTATTTTATTGTCACACTATTAGCTTGTTTGGGACAGCACTCTTAAAGAGAATTACCTTTGCAATCTAAATGTGTCATGAAGACAATGTAACATGTTTTACACTGTGTGGGAAAGGAGAAATTATTGTATGTTTTTTAGCAACAATAAATGTATGTTTTAGGAATATCTTTACCATAGATTTTAAGAACATTCTCATAAATTTTAAACAAATCAGCTTCAATCAATGGATATTTTTCATCAAATTTTTTGATAATTTATTTACAATCCTTTTACAAGTACCCAAGAGAAAACTTACAGCCTTCAGTAATTATTCATTTCAAAGTGAGTTTTATCAAGCATCTAAATTATAACCCATAATGAGAAATTCAAGTAGTAAACAACTTTGAGCTTAGCGATTGAAAGTTCTTTGTAAAGATAGTCGAGAGGCACCCAAGTGAGGATTAATTAATCTTTACATCCAAAGGTAAGAAAAAGTTTGCTGTAAGACAGAAAAATCCAAATAATATTAGTTTTGCCAAAAATAAAGGTTTCAAACTTTAAACCATTTCATTACAGGTTCACTAAAATCAAGTTAATGCAATTTTTTTTTTTAGTTTTTGCAAAATCCAATGTACACATACACTATATCACTTCAATTCAAATCACATTACCTAATCTTTATTAACTTTGAAATGCATTATTTCATATATTTCTATAATAATGAGTTTAACTTTACCTTTGTAAAGCAAATATGTTTAGCAAGAGCGAGGATTATGTTTAAATTCATGTTGTGGATATTTTTTTCCTTATTTTTTTTTAATATGATATGCGTTTTTTCAATAATTGTCTCCCTTCCCAAAACTCACGAGAATGCAGTAATGGACCGACGGTCTATTGGAGAATGACTGTAACCTAATTAAAAATTAAACTAAATTTGTTCTCTACATTTATAATTGAAAATATAAAGATAGAAATAAGGATAGTAAGTATCAATCTTCTTATTTAGCTACTATATGCAGAAATAATAGGCTGTGGTTAATAATAGCAACCAGTTGCATAGTAGAATCCACATATATCCAAGTGTTCGATAATACATATTTGATAATTTTATTTAATAAATGAAATACAGAACTGAAACTGAGATCCAAATTATTCACTTAAATAGGGAATGTTTTTCAACTGGGTTTAATTGCAATGGTAAGAATGGGGTGAGTTTGGATAGAGATTAAAAAACAAGTGTAATGTTTTTGCGCTTGTGCATTTGTTAGTGTGTATAATTAACTTTATGCAATTCAGCAAGAAAGTTAGTTCTTAATTCTAGTTTCTTATTCTTTAGAGTATGTTTGAAATGTAAAAAAATGATAAATGATTTGATTTGTAAATTAAATTTATTTAAATTTTATGTTTGGAATGTTTAAAAATGAAAAATGATTTGATTTCTAAAATTTCATGAATTTTATTCCTTTTATTTTAAAAATTTCATCAATTTTGATAGAATTTATTAAGATTTGATTTGATTTAAAATAAATAAATTATTTTACCCTTTGTAATTATCTCTAATAACTTTTTATAAGGGTTAAAATATAAAATAATAAAATCAAATCAAATAAATTCTCATTTTAATAAATTTTAAATACAAAATTTGATTTCTAAATCAATTCAAATCTTAATTTTTTTAAAGTTTTAAACACAAAATTTGATTTTTAAATTAAATTAAATCAAATTAAATTATTTTCCATTTTTATTTATTCCAAATACAACCTATGTAAAATTGTTATATAATTTTCTATGAAACGAGTCTGCATAATGGCAAACAAATGTTCTAATAACTTTTAACACAACCGAAACTTCATTTATATTGTCTTTTGTGATATCTTGGGTGTTGATACTCAATTTTGTCCATAAAATTTTTATTTGTGGATTAATAATTGTGTTAAAAGATGCTTTAGTGCAATATACTAAACATTTTTTTAAGGTTTTATTTACCTATATCTTATTTGAATTATTGGTAAAATAAAAATATATTTATAATAATAATTAAAAAAAACACCTCATTATCTTCCAAACACATACAACCACTCCAGCTCCATTATCACCCCAATCATCTCAACCACCTCATTATCTTCCAAACACATACAACCACTTCACTTCATTATCACCTCAATCATCTCAACCACTCCATCATCTTCCAAACACATATAACCACTTCACTCTATTATCACCTCAATCATCTCAACCACCCCATCATCTTCCAAACATATACAACCACTCCACTCCATTATCACCCTAATCATCTCAACCACCTTATCATCTTTAACTACTCCTTCACAACTACTCCTCTATATAATCTTCACTCATCTTGAATTTCAGGCCCCCACATTCTCATCATTTTTTTATCCATCACTATCTTCATACTCAACTCATCATCTTCTCCTTCAAACTCACCACCTTCCATCATCAACACACACACACATTCACTTTATTTTCTCACTCTAAGCTCTCCAACCTCCACTTTCATCTTCCATAACCTTCACCTCTCATCTTCATTTTCCATTAACAACCCCACACCACAAGCTACCACAAACCACCACACCTACACCCTCACCATCTTCCTTACCGTACCTTCCACTAACAACATCACAACCCCAATCATCAACCTCAAACAACCACCATCTTTCATCTTCACCTCCACCACCACATACCACCATCCATAACTAACAACCATTAAACTTCCATCTTCACCTCTACCACCACCATTACCTTACTCCATAATCTTCATAATCACCTTTAATTCACCATAACCATTCTCACTCACTTTCAACTTATCACCATATCACCATCACTACCTTACTCCATAACCTTCATAATCACCTTTAATTCACCATACTCATTTTCAACACCATTATCCACAAACTTTTAACCACCACAACACCAAATAACCACAAAATACCACCTTACACCATCGACATTGTCGAGTTCCGTGCCACCCAGATCTGCTCCGCCAACTACCACTGATTTTTCTGTTCTTGTGAGCATCTTTTCTTTTGGTAAGTTGGAATTAATCCATTGCTGACAAATTTGATTTTAAAGTTTTAAGTTTCTTTCTTAATTAAAATCACTCAACCCACACTTATTTTTTATAGAACTACGTGACTTTGAGTTCCTCATTGTACCTGAAGGTACGTAGGAGCAGGATTTTCATTCTGTCAAACCAAAAAATAAATTTTCATACTTTAATTGTTTCTTTTTATTTTTTATTTTTTATTTTTTTTAAAAAAAAGGGTAAAATAAATACATTTGATATTATTAAAATTTGCACAACTAACTTAAGGTACCGTTCTTGGAATGGGCAGTATAGGGTGCTAACACCTTCCTTACCTGTAATCGACTCCCGGATCCAAACTTATTTTCTAAAAGCCAGTTTGCCTATTTTAAGGGTTTTTCTAATGTTTTCCCAAATTAAATAAACATTGGTAGCGACTCCATTGATTCTCAAAATACCTAATCTTTTTCGGTCGTCCCATCGCGATTTCGGTTGCGACAGCTGACGACTCCGCTGGGGAAGTTTGATGAGAGTCAAGCCTGTTGTTATTAGTTGTGCAAATTATTAATAATTTTTATTTATTTACTTTACCCCATTTTGTCTTTATTTTTGTTTTCTTACTTGTTTGTGAATAAATTTTATATGATATTTTTATGTAAATACTTGCCGGCATTATTTTGTGTCCATTTTGACATGACTTACTTGTATATATTTTGAGTTTAATTGTTGAAACCTTAGGGTAGATGATTGTTGCTTGGTTGTTGTATATATGCTTTTACATGTTGGGGGGTAAATTGGTCTTCTTAATTTTTGGTACAGGTTTGTATGCTCCCTCACATACGCCACTATCACTTACCTCACACACAAGCTCTACACCCAGGCTCAGTACCTTGTAGGATTAGACAGAGGGTGAAGTAGTGTTACTTTGAGAGACCTTTGGTCTCCGAATAGGCACATGAAAATCCCTCACTCAAATTAAACTCTTTCTGCTTGTAGCCTATCATGGGTGAGGATGGAGAACTCTTGCTAGCCAAAGTGTTGGTGACAGTAAGAGACAATTTGGGAACCCTTTGTCTGATAGGGGTCTAGAACCAAAGTTATCACGTGTTGAAATACCCTTAGAGGTACTATAGTCCATAGAACTTTTTTTAAAAAGACAGGTACCAAGCCTAGACTATCATTTTCCTTTAACACATGAGAAAATTCTTTTTGTCTATATTCTTTTCTTTTATTTCATTTCATTTTTGTAGACACTAATTTTCTTTTTGCATTTGCATGTGTGGTCCAATTTTGCAAAGATATCGGTAAACCTCGAACATGGATAAAAGGAAAAAGCTCTAATGTCTGAGGCTGCTGAAAGTATATGGGCTGTTATTGAAGAGTCTGCAAAGGCTCAAGTAAATGAAGGAAACAGCTCGCAACACAGGGATACTCTTTTACCACCTCTAATGAGAGGCCATGACTTTGAGCAAAATGATATTAGGAGACTCCGTAATATGTGGTATAACATGGAAAAACAGGAAGAGTTCAATGACAAATATGGAGATATTGCAGCTCTTATGTTCATCACTCCTGATACCCAAATGTTGAAAGCCATGCTTCGCTTTTGGGACCCCTCATATCGATGCTTCACTTTTCGAGAGTTTGACCTGGTACCAACAATTGAGGAGTATGCTAAATTGCTCAATAAAGATAATATGCCCAAGGATAAAGTATACTCGCACGACCCTAAGAAGACGCCAAGAAGGACGTTGTCCAAACTCATAGGAATTCAGACAAATGAATTGAATAAGTACATGAAAGATAGAGGATGAAGCCTGGATTCCGAGTTTCTACTTAGGATTGTTGAAACTCAGATTGATCAAAGTTTTGGTTTGGTAGCACTAGCTCTAGCTATTTACGGGTTGGTAATATTCCCAAGAGTAAAGAATCAGATAGATGGACATGTAATCAATTTGTTTAAGCAGATTGACAACGGGGTACACCCAGCCCCACCAATCTTGGCAGAGACAATTCGATCTTTGAATTACTGTCAAATTCATCGAAAGGGAAGATTTTGGGGATGTGCATCACTGCTAGCAGTATGGATGCTTAGTCATCTACCGACCTTGATATGCTTTGGTCATCCGGAGATTGATCTTAAACAGTTTGTCATACCTAAACACCCACTCTCGCTATATGGTCGTGATAATTGGCCTTCCCGAACTCCGATGATGGGATAATGGATCAGTTTTTTCGTGGAAATGAAGGAAGTGGTTTGGAGAGCCAAGTGGTTTCCTCTTACATACACCATATACAGATGTGGGAGTAAGCCTTGGGTTCCACTTATTGGTCCATGGGGAGTAGTGAGCTATGCTCCAGCAATGGTCCGAAGACAAATGGCATCCTTGCAATTTATTCATATGACTCATGGGTTGTCAAAATATGAACTCTCATATGATGATGAAGGAATCGATCATAAGGTCAAAGAGGTCATTGGAGATTGGAAATATGTAAGAAGTATAAAGCCTGGTCTCCCCTCATCCAAAACAACAAAAGACTACCCAATTTGGCAAGCTAGTAGGAAGAAAGGGTGTCTTGCTCCTAAGGTACAGGGCCCGGAGCCACCCATGCACCAGTTTAATGAACCTATTGATTACCATGCTGAAGTAGAGGGCCGGTATGAAATCATTTGTCAACAGTGGGCCACTGAGAGAAGATCCTTGAAGATTCAACTTGACACAGCAAGAGAGAGAATCCAAAGTCAAGAACAGAAAATAGTCTCTAAGGAAATTGAAATAGAGAAGCTAAGAGAGACTTGTTAAGTTCTTGAGGCAATCATTCAAGGGAAAGATGGTCAACTTGAAGGTTACAAGGCTGAAGTTGAAATCTTAAATCAGCAGTTGGAAAAGCATGTTGAATTGTCTGCTTTCTTGGAGAATAAGAAGAATAAGCTGGAAAATGATGTTACTTTTTTGACTAATGAAAAAGACTTCTACCTAAATGCAAGTCAAGACATGAAGCAGAGAGCTGAAGTGGTGATTAATAATGTGAGGGAGATCTCCAACCGTTTGAGAAAAAGGGCAAGAGAGATTCTTGAAGTGGAAGCTAAGTTGATACCAGGAGAAACCCAAGAGCTTCTGACCCGGGTTAGGATGGACCTGAATTTCCTTGGCAAATTTCACTAAAGAAAATCACCAAAATTAGCCTTGTATTTTTAGTCTTTAAGAGTACTGATGTATTTTTGTTGGCTCTCTGGAAATTGAGAATGGTCTGGTTCATTCTATCTTGTTCTTCTATCTCTAAACAAATAAGGGCAAGTTAGACCTAAGGAGTAGCATGATCAACATGATGTAAAGGGAAACTCCCTATGAAGCTTTTATCTTTGAATGAACGAGGTTTATTGATATCATTTGCTTCATTGGATTATGTCTTTGCATGCATTTTCACTTTAGTTTGCATTTTATTGATCATGTTCCTAATAATAATAATAATATGACCACAGAAAAAAAATCTGTCTCTACAACACCCTTATAGGACTCGCTCCCAATCGAAGGTCATGGATGAATTGGGACAGTCGCAAGAAGAACTGAGGGATGAAGTAAGCCAATTGAAGGGACAAATGGCTAAGATCTTAGAAGTCGTGCAAGCTTTGGAAAGAACAAAAAACACAGAGGGAACTCCTTCAGGAACAAATGAAGGACACCCGGCCACACCTCTTCACCCACCTGGCTTCTCTCCAACCACTTTGCAATATCAAGGCTTCAACCCTCAAGGAGTTATGATGCCGCTAACTATTTATCCAAACAACACCACTCAACCCGTTGTCACCAGTTCGCAGGGAACTCAGGCTGCCCAGTTCCCACCATATGGCCTCCCTCCCGGGTATGTACCACCGTTGGCCACAAATCCCCTTGATAATAGCACGTCAGCAGTAACACTGATCCCAAATCCCCCAAATACTACTGAAACTCAGGTTACTCAGCTAAGTGCTAATGAAACACCTCAAACACAACACCCATTCCCCTTCTTTCTTCCACCGTATGGTTTTCCTGCCGGCTTTATACCACCACAAGCGACCAATCCCCCGGACTGCAGTAATCCCGCTGCTAACTCTTTGAACACAACTCAACCACCTGCCAACGGGACCTTGCCGGCACAACATTTTATCCCCACTTTTATGCCACAACACCCATTGAATCCCCCCGTTGAAAATTTCCAATCCAAAGAGAAGTTGGAAACTCTAGAAGAGAGACTGCGAGCCATAGAAGGGGCAAGTAGTTACGGTCTTCTTGATGCTTCAGAACTCTGCCTTGTCCCTAATGTGGTGATCCCACCAAAGTTCAAAGTTCTAGATTTTGATAAATACAAAGGGACCACTTGTCCAAAGAACCATCTGACCATGTACATCCGCAAGATGGCTTCATATGCTCACGATGATAAGTTGCTGATTCATTTCTTCCAAGATAGCTTGACTGGAACAGCTTCGAATTGGTACACGCATCTTGAGCGTGCTCATGTTCGATGTTTCAAAGACTTGGCTGACGCTTTCTTGAAGCAGTATAAGTACAACATTGATATGGCACCGGATAGATTACAATTGCAGAATATGACTAAGAAAGATGTTGAAACTTTTAAGGAATATGCTCAACGATGGAGAGAAATGGCTGCTCAAGTAGAGCCCCCATTAACAGAAAGAGAAATAGTGGCCACATTCATTGACATTATGCAATCACCCTTCTATGACAAAATGATAGGGAGCGTGTCATCAAATTTCTCGGACATGGTCATCATCGGAGAGAGAGTTGAGGGAGGAATGAAAAGTGGGAAGATCGTTGAAAGTTCAGCAGGGACATTTAATGCCAAGAGGCCCCCGATGGGGAAGAAAAGAGAAGGAGAAACCCATGCTGTTACCTTCGACTAAAAAAACTTTACCCAAGGGAGATATAGTCAAACACCAGTGAACCATCAATCATCCTTCCAAACCCCTTTCACACCTTACCACCCGTACTTTCCCATTACTCCACCAATTCCATATCCCCAGCCTTATTACCCCCATGTCGCCAATACTTCACACGTTCCCCATCCTCAACCTCACCACCCAATGAGGCCTCACCAAATGCCATCTCATTCTCAATACCAGACACCCCCTACCTTACGGCCTCAAACAGTTCAACCATGGACCCAAAATCCAAACACGAACCAAAGAAGACCACCAAATAACCAAGAAAGGAAGTTTGTCTACTTCGACCCAATTCCTACGACCTACACTGAGTTACTACCCCAACTTATCCGTAACTCTCTCTTGGCTCCTTGCCCGATGAAGCCATTGGAACCCCCATACCTTAAAGGTTTTGACCCCAACGCCAAGTGTGATTACCATGCAGGAGTCGTAGGGCATTCCATAGAGAATTGCAAAGCGCTGAAGTTTAAGGTACAAGATCTAATCAATGCCAAATGGTTGAATTTCAAATCAAATACTCCTTGTGTGGGCCACAACCCTTTACCTAACCATGGGAATCCTACAGTCAATGCCATAGATAAGTGCTCTGCCCATCAGCTCTTAAGACGAGCAGCAGATATCAAAACCCCCATGAGAGTCATTTTTGAAGAGCTGTGCAAATCCGGGATGATGAAAGCTCATATTGAAAAGAAAAGGGGCGACGAAGATGAAATAAGGTGTAATCTCCATGGGAATGTGGGGCACTCTATTGAGGAATGTGGTGAGTTCAGGAAAATCCTCCAAGATCTAATGGACATGCAACTAGTGCAAATAGGTCATCTATGTGACAATAGTGGCATAAGCATGGTGGACGAGTGTGCTATTCAACAATTTCAAGAAGGTCAAGAAGCCATAAACTCTCTAGTCCCTTCCATTGCAAATCTGGCTATCAAACCGTTGGTTATCTATTACACTGCAAATGCACCTTCGCCATCTCCATGTGGCCCAAGGCCCATCACCATTCAAGTTCCTAGTCCTTTTCCATTTAAAGACACGAGAGCATTACCGTGGAATTATGATGTACAAGTCCTTGGAAATAATCTCACAAACGATCAGTCAAAAATTTTATCTTGTTCAACCTCGATTGTCACTAATATATCGGGGATTGGAGGGATGACACGAAGTGGTCGCATTTACACTCCTGAAGAATTGCGAAAGGGGCAAGAAGAAGAAGAAAAAAGAAACTACAAGGGGAAGAACAAGATAGGAGAGACTTCCATGGAGAGTGATGTGAAAGAAAAAGGAGGGTCGACAAAGCCAAATGAGTATAAGAAAGAGGTATCTGATGAAGAAGCTTGTGAGTTCCTGAAGTTCATCAAGCAAAGTGAGTATATGGTGGTTGATCAGTTGAATCGCACCCCTGCAAGGATATCTCTCTTGTCCTTGTTAATGAATTCTGAACCGCACAGAAAAGTGTTAATGAAGATACTAAATCAAGCTCATGTTTCTCATGATATCACAGTCGACAAGTTAGGTGGTATTATTGGCAACATCACTGCTGATAATTATGTCACTTTCACCAATGATGAGATTCTTGCTGAAGGAATGGGGCACAATAAGGCGCTGCATATTTCCGTTAAATGCCAAGATCATATAATGGCTAGAGTGCTCATTGATAATGGTTCATCTTTGAATGTGATGCCAAAATCAACTCTCTCCAAGTTGCCTTTTGATCGGACTTACATGAAACCTAGTACAATGATTGTGAGAGCTTTTGATGGAACCCAAAGAGAAGTGATGGGAGAAATAGAGGTCCCAATTCAGGTTGGACCTACTACTTTTCATATACTCTTCCAGGTGATGAACATCACACCAACTTACAGTTGCCTCTTGGGACGACCCTGGATTCATTCCGCTGGGGCGGTGCCGTCCACTTTGCATCAGAAAGTGAAATTCATAGTTGGCAATAAGTTGGTGATCGTCTCGAGTGAGGAAGACCTATTAGTAAGTAAGCTCCCATCGACTCCTTACATTGAAGCTGCAAAAGAAGCTCTAGAAACAACATTGCAAGCGTTCGAGGTTGTCAATGCTATCTATGTAAAGGAAGGAGCTCAAATTCCAAAACCACAATTATCTAGCGCATCCATAATGATGGCCAAGGTTATGCTTGAAAGAGGATATCAAAGTGGAAATGGACTGGGAATGAATAAACAAGGCATTGCAAAGTTTCTGCAGCCATGTGAAAATAAGGACAGGTTCGGGTTAGTGTATAAACTAACTAAAGCTGACAAGAGAAGGGTCATAGAAGAGAAAAAAGAGAAGAAGTTAGCTCGGTTGGAAAATCGGGAGCCTAAAACTGAGGGGATTCCTATCTGTGACATCTGACAGAGTTTCCGAAGTGTAGGATTAGCGTTTCTGAACCAAGTGACTGCTATCAATGATGATCAATCCATCGACCATGGTGTCAGTCTGGTGTACCCTTGTTCCCCAGATACAGAGCTCAACAATTGGGAGATCGTCGATTTTTCCATGACTTTTAAAATTAATTCAAAGTAATTCTGTAATGCTAATCCTATAGCTATGCCTAAGGCTTTAGGAAAATATGGTGTAAAAACGGGCTTACATGTTTCTTTTTCAATATTTGCTATCAATAAAATACATTTTCAAATTATCTTCCCTTTTAGTTTTTTTATGTTCAACCATTACATTAGCTTTTATTCATTACCTTTTTTTACTTGTTTTGACATCAATAAATGCAGATCTGAAAGTGATTATCTTGAAAATGATAGTGCTATGACCCCATTGTATAATTTTGACCATCCCAGTAATCATGTTGATGGGGATGATGATGACAATTGGGAGCCCTCTTCTGAGCTAATGAGATTAATAGAACAAGAGGCCAAAGAGAATCGACTCAATGAAGAGCCAATTGAAGTGATTAATTTGGGGACAGAATATGATAAAAAAGAAATTAAAATTGGCACTTCCATGAAAGAAGATGAGCGAAGCAAATTGGTCAAGCTCCTATCTTATTATCGTGACATTTTCGCATGGTCGTACCAAGACATGCCGGGGCTGGATGTTAGCATAGTTGAGCATAAATTGCCGTTAAGACCATAATATCCTCCTGTCAAGCAAAAGTTAAGACGAATGAAGCCAGAAATGTCGCTAAAAATTAGAGAAGAGGTCAAAAGGCAATTTGATGCAGGTTTCCTCGCTGTTGCAAAGTACCCTCAATGGGTAGCCAACATCGTACCTGTCCCGAAGAAAGATGGGAAAGTACGCATGTGCGTTGACTATAGAGATTTGAATAGGGCCAGCCTTAAAGATAATTTTCCTTTACCTCACATTGACATTTTGGTGGACAACACTGCTCAACATGCATTTTTCTTCTTCATGGATGGCTTCTCGGGATACAATCAAATCAAGATGGCACCTGAAGATATGGAGAAGACCACATTCACCACTCTGTGGGGGACTTTTTGCTATAAAGTGATGCCGTTCGGATTGAAGAATGCCGAAGCGACTTATCAAAGGGCGATGGTGGCATTATTCCACGACATGATGCACAAAGAAATAGAAGTTTATGTGGATGATATGATTGCAAAGTCAAAAACAAAAAAAGATCACATAACTGATCTGCGAAAGCTATTTGAGCGGTTGAGAAGGTTCAGGCTTAGACTGAATCCTGTTAAGTGCACTTTTGGTGTAAAATCAGGCAAGCTCTTGGGGTTTGTGGTAAGCGAGAAAGGGATAGAAGTTGATCCAGACAAAGTTCGAGCAATCATAGAGATGTCAATTCCTCGCACTGAAAAAGAAGTTCGTGGATTTTTGGGGAGGTTGAACTATATTGCTAGGTTTATATCCCAGTTGACTGCAACGTGTGAGTCAATCTTCAAGTTGTTGCGTAAAAATCAGACAGTAGAATGGAACGAGGATTGTCAGGAAGTATTTGAGAAGATCAAGCAGTATCTGCAAGAACTCCCAATTTTGGTACCTCCAGTGCCAGGAAGGCCTCTTATCATGTACTTGATTGTGTTGGATGAATCCATGGGTTGTGTACTGGGACAACACGATGAAACTGGCAAGAAGCAGCAAGCCATCTATTACTTGAGTAAGAAGTTTACCAACTATGAGGCAAAATACTCATTGTTGGAACGTACGTGTTGTGCCTTGGCATGGGCGGCCCACCGGTTAAGGCAGTACATGTTGTGTTACACCACTTGGTTAGTGTCCAAAATGGACCTAATCAAATACATCTTTGAAAAATCGGCTCTCACTGGGAGGATTGCACGTTGGCAAGTTTTGCTATCAGAATATGACATTGTCTACGTCACTCAAAAGGCAGTTAAAGGCAGCGCTCTGGCAGATTTCTTAGCTAGTCAACCAGTGGAAGACTATGGGTCTATGCAGTGTGAATTCCCTGATGAAGACATAGTGGCTTTGTTTGGAGAAGAAAAACCCTTGGAAAAAGAAAGATGGACTTTGTTGTTCGACGGAGCTTCTAATTCACTAGGGCATGGAGTCGGGGCCATATTGATTTCTCCGGAAAACAATTTCATTCCAATCACCGCTAGATTGTGCTTTAACTGTACAAACAACATAGCCGAGTATGAAGCATGTGCCATAGGGATCCAAGCAGCGATAGAATCAAAGGCAAAAGTTCTTGAGGTATACGGGGACTCTGCTTTGGTCATCCATCAGCTAAAAGGAGAATGGGAAACTTGAGATGCTAAGTTGATCCCCTATCATGCTTACATCAAGAAGTTGATTGAATAACTTGATGAAGTCACATTCTATCATGTCCCTCGGGAAGATAATCAGTTGGCTGATGCTTTGGCCACGTTGTCGTCAATGTTTAAAGTAAGCCATGATAAGGACTTACCATTCATAAAGATGGAAAATCGTGACCAACCGGCATATTGTCAAATGGTAGAAATGGAGCCAGATGGAAAACCGTGGTACCATGACATCAAATGCTTCATCAAGAACAGAGAGTACCCTCCAGATGCTTCAGAAAATGACAAAAGAACCCTCAGAAGACTCACAATGGGTTTTTTTCTAAATGGGGAAGTTCTCTATAAGAGGAACCACGACATGGTGCTGCTAAGATGTGTTGATGCAACAGAAGCAGAGAAAATCATCAAAGATGTCCATGAAGGTTCTTTTGGAACTCATGCAAGCGGGCATGCAATGGCAAGAAAGATACTGAGAGCTGGGTACTATTGGTTGACAATGGAAACCGATTGTTTCAATTATGTGAAGAAGTGCCACAAATGCTAGACGTATGCTGACAAGGTCCATGCACCGCCAACACCTTTGAATGTTTTAACAGTACCCTGGTCATTCTCAATGTAGGGAATAGATGTCATAGGGCCCATTGAACCTAAGGCCTCAAATGGACACTGCTTTATTCTTATTGCAATTGATTACTTCATAAAATGGGTTGAAGCTGCTTCTTATGCTAATGTGACCAAGAATGTAGTGATCAGATTTGTCAAAAGGGAGCTGATTTGTCATTACGGTTTGCCAAACAAAATTATCACTGACAATGTCACTAATCTGAATAATAAAATGATGAAAGAGATGTGTGAGAGTTTCAAGATTGAGCACCACAATTCCTCACCTTATCGCCCAAAGATGAATGGGGCGGTTGAGGCAGCGAACAAGAATATCAAGAAGATTATTCAGAAGATGGTTGTAACGTACAGAGATTGCTATGAAATGCTACCATTTGCACTGCATGGCTATCGTACGTCTATTCGTACTTCGACTGGGGCAACCCCTTTCTCTTTGGTTTACGGAATGGAGGCAGTACTCCCTATTGAAGTGGAAATTCCATCATTAAGAGTGCTGATGGAGGCAAAATTAGAAGAAGCTGAATAGGTTCAAACTAGACTTGATCAGTTAAACCTCGTTGAAGGAAAGAGATTAACCGCACTGTGTCATGGCCAGCTTTATCAAAAGAGAATGATGAAAGCCTATGCGAAAAAGGTGCGTCTGCAGCAGTTTCAAGAAGGAGACCTAGTACTCAAGAAGATTCTTTCCATTCAAAAGGATCATCGAGGAAAATGGACTCCAAACTATGAAGGACCTTATGTCGTAAGAAAGGCTTTCTCGGGAGGAGCTTTTGATTCTTAAGAACATGGATGGTGCAGATTTACCACTTCCTGTGAATTCAGATACTGTCAAAATGTATTATGTTTAAAAAAAACAAAAAAAACAACAAAAAAAACAAAAAAAAAAACACAACCAAAAGTGGCTCACTAGGTTGAAAACCTGAAAAGGCGGCCTATGCAAAATTAGAGCTACCCGCTAGGTTGAAAACTCAAAAAGAGCGACCTAGACAAAAGTTAGGGTCAAAAATGGTTCCTGACACATCCGGAGAAGTGGAGTCGCCTCAAGTCACAAACTGGGGCAGTTCGAGTTTCATTATGCCAAACTGGGGCAGTCTGAATGGAAAGTCTTGTCATGAATGCTCCCAATGCATGAAAACTGAGTCAAATCATGTTCTCGTAAACATAAAATGGGGTGTTTAAGGTCTTATTCATGGAAAATTAGCACTGATCATCCTAGAGAGCATCACTGGAAGAGCTGAAAAAAATTTTACTCCAACATTCTTTTGTAAACCTTTCAATTCTAACCTTTGTGGTACCGCTTTTCCTGTATTGTTCCTTTCCATAATGATAGTCCATTTTCATTGTAACCCATTGTTGATTCAATATGCGTTTATTATGATGGATTTATATTGAGATGTGAAACATGTGATCATATTGTAAATGCATTCAGATTTGTTTTAACAATCTTAAAAAGTCATAGGAAATGCGATAAATCTCCTTTAAGAGCACTGATGAGAAAATGAAGAATAACCAGACAAATCATAAATCAAGTTTTGTTACTGTTCAACCTTGATCCTGTTATGGGAAGAAGTTCTTAAGAGTGTTGTGGAACCAAGAGCAATGCAGCTAAAGCTCTAATATATCGATCTTTGTTTACCCATTTGTCCATGAGAATCTCTACAGTAGGATATTTATTACATCATGTATCATCTCAGGCATTATATGCACTGTCCTCAAGCTTCACATCTATTGTATTATCATGCATCCCTTGCATTAAGCATCAACTCAGACATCATATGCATTTATATATATAAAAAAAATAGCAATTGCCTTTAGTTTCCTGGTCCCCGCGCCCATTGCCTTCAGTTTTCGGGTCCCCGCACCCATCCTCTTTTAGTTTCTGGGTCCCCGCGCCCATTGCCTTCAGTTTCCGGGTCCCCGCACCCATCCTCTTTTAGTTTCCGGGTCCCCGCGCCCATTACCTTTAGTTTTCGGGTCCCCGCGCCCATCCTCTTTTAGTTTCTGGGTCCCTGCGCCCATTACCTTTAGTTTTAGGGTCCGCGCGCCCATCTGCCTCTAGTTCCTGGTCCCCGCGCCCATTGTCTTTTCAGTTTCGGGTCCCCGCGCCCATTGCCTTTTCAATTCTGGGTCGTCGCACCCATTTCCTTTTCAATTCCGGGTCTCCGCACCCATTCGTCTTTTCTTTTCTGGATCCTCGCACCCATCGTTTTAAGTTCCCTGTCAAGCTTCGGCGGATACCCGACTCTGCAAGTTTTTTCTCTTTCCAGCTTTAAGTTTCATGTCTAGCTTCGATGGGCACCCTACCCCACAAGCTTTTTATTTTTCTACCCAGCTTCAACGGGTACCCTACCCCGCAAGCTTTTTATTTTTCTATCCAGCTTCAACGGGCACCCTACTCCGCAAGCTTTTTAAGTTTTCTGTCAAGCTTCGACGGGCACCATACCCCGCAAGTTCTTTATCTTTCTGTCAAGCTTCGACGGGCACCCTACCCCGCAAGCTCTTTATCTTTCTGTCAAGCTTCGACGGGCACCCTACCCCGCAAGCTTTTTAAGTTTTCTGTCAAGCTTCGACGGGCACTCTACCCCGCAAGCTTTTTAAGTTTTCTGTCAAGTTTCGACGGATACCCGACTCCGCAAGCTTTTTACTTCGTTTTAATGACCTTTGTTTTTGCGTTAATCTGCTTTCTTAAAAAAAAGAAAGAAAAAGGAAAAAAGAAAAGGAAAAGGAAATGAAAATTTTCATGGACAAAATTGAATCAATTCCTTTGCTTCCCATTTATTTTAAATGTAAAGCAAAGGGGGGCAGCTGTTGATACTCAATTTTGTCCATAAAATTTTTATTTGTGGATTAATAATTGTGTTAAAAGATGCTTTAGTGCAATATACTAAACATTTTTTTTAAGGTTTTATTTACCTATATCTTATTTGAATTATTGGTAAAATAAAAATATATTTATAATAATAATTAAAAAAAAAACACCTCATTATCTTCCAAACACATGGAACTACTCCACCTCCATTATCACCTCAATCATCTCAACCACTCCATCATCTTCCAAACACATACAACCACTCCACCTCCATTATCACCCCAATCATCTCAACCACCTCATTATCTTCCAAACACATACAACCACTTCACTCCATTATCACCTCAATCATCTCAACCACTCCATCATCTTCCAAACACATATAACCACTTCACTCTATTATTACCCTAATCATCTCAACCACCTCATCATCTTCCAAACATATACAACCACTCCACTCCATTATCATCCCAATCATCTCAACCACCTTATCATCTTTAACTACTCCTTCACAACTACTCCTCTATATAATCTTCACTCATCTTGAATTTCAGGCCCCCTACATTCTCATCATTTTTTTATCCATCACTATCTTCATACTCAACTCATCATCTTCTCCTTCAAACTCACCACCTTCCATCATCAACACACACACACACACATTCACTTTATTTCCCCACTCAAAGCTCTCCAACCTCCACTTTCATCTTCCATAACCTTCACCTCTTATCTTCATTTTCCATTAACAACCCCACACCACAAACCACCACACCTACACCCTCACCATCTTCCTTGCCGTACCTTCCACTAGCAACATCACAACCCCAATCATCAACCTCAAACAACCACCATCTTTCATCTTCACCTCCACCACCACATACCACCATCCATAACTAACAACCATTAAACTTCCATCTTCACCTCTACCACCACCATTACCTTACTCCATAATCTTCATAATCACCTTTAATTCACCATAACCACTCTCACTCACTTTCAACTTATCACCATACCACCATCACTACCTTACTCCATAACCTTCATAATCACCTTTAACTCACCATACTTATTTTCAACACCATTATCCACAAACCTTTAACCACCACAACACCAAATAACCACAAAATACCACCTTACACCATCGACATCGTCGAGTTCCGTGCCACCCAGATCTGCTCCGCCAACTACACTGATTTTTCTGTTCTTGTGAGCATCTTTTCTTTTGGTAAGTTGAAATTAATCCATTGCTGACAAATTTGATTTTAAAGTTTTAATTTTCTCTCTTAATTAAAATTAATCAACCCACACTTATTTTTTTACAGAATTACGTGACTTTGAGTTCCTCATTGCACCTGAGGGTACGTAGGAGCAGGATTTTCATTCTGTCAAGCCAAAAAATAAATTTTCATACTTTAATTGTTTCTTTTTATTTTTTATTTTTTATTTTTTATTTTTTTTTTAAAAAAAGGGTAAAATAAATACATTTGATATTATTAAAATTTGCACAACTAACTTAAGGTACCGTTCTTGGAATGGGCAGTGTAGGGTGCTAACACCTTCCCTACCTGTAATCGACTCCCGGACCCAAACTTATTTTCTAAAAGCCAGTTTGCCTATTTTAAAGATTTTTCTAATGTTTTCTCAAATTAAATAAACATTGGTGGCGACTCCATTGATTCTCAAAATGCCTAATCTTTTTCGGCCGTCCCATCGCGATTTCGGTTGCGACATTGGGAAAATAATTGTTGTGAATTTTAGATTTACTATAAGTAGATATATTTTTAGAGTGTTTAGAATTCAATTGTGAATATAATTTATTGGAATAAAAAATAACTGAATTTATTTTTAAAAAATATAAGGGGTGGCAAATGGATGGATTGATTTGATTTTGGATTGAATCATAATGGATGGTTACAAAATAAATCATTAATCCATTTAAGATCAATTAAAAAATACTTAATATTATCCAATCTATCCATGACTTAATTTAATAGATGGATATTCAATCCATCCATTAATCTATTTTAATGGATTTGATGGATAAATATCTAACTCACTCATTAAAAAAAATCTATTTTTAAAAATTTTAATTCTCTCTCTAAAAATTTTTGTTCTCTCTCTAAAAAATATTTCTCTCTCTAAAAATTTTCTTTCTCTCTTGAAAAAAAATTATTCTCTCTCGAAAAAAATTATTCTCTCTAGAAAATGTTTATTTCTCTAAAAATTTTCATTCTCTTTCTAAAAATTTCTCTCTCTAAAAAAATTCTCTCTAAAATTTTTTTTAGTTGGTAACTTTTACGTTCAATTGTTTGAACTGAAAAAATATAAAATATATTAGATATTTATTGGATTGATTTTTAATTAGATATCTATTGGATTGATTTTCAATTGAATATCCATTGGATTTATTTCTAATTGGATATCTGTTGGATATGCAATATATGTTTTGGTTGGATTATTAACTATCCATAACAAAATTTAATCTATTAGATCTAATACAATAAAATATATTATTTTAGTTAAATGGAATGAATTAATTTTAATATAGATTAATTAAAAATAAATGAATTTTATTGCCAGTCTACATGATTGATATTTTAAATTAATGGGCCCCGTGGTATAGTAAACTAAGGAATTTGAATTGAACATAAAAGTTTTCTAGTGGACATATAGTTTGCACATGGAACTAACCTTTCCCAAATATATATATATACATACATTGCTATGTCAAACGTATGTGCTACTACCAAAAGATCTTCCTCTTAACAAATCTTCCTCTTAGTTCTGTTGCAAGGGACGCTACTGCGTGTACCACAACAGCAAGTAGCAGTAATTCAAATGAAGAAATTACTTCATACCAAAGAGCCTAGAGGTTCATGAAACTGAATTGTTAGGGGCTCTAAGAACCCTTCTTGATGGACAAAAACGTGGTTTTGTCTTCTGAATGTTTTAAGGTAGTGAGGAAAGATTGCAACTTTAGGTGAAGTGAAGAAGAAATTTGCTTCCTTCAAGGTGAGTACCATTGCCTGTCTTTTGGGCTTTAAGTTTTGAAACTTTAAGATATGATTATAGTTAGACAATTAGAGTTATATGTTGTATAAGAAAATGTATCAGTACCAATCGTGATTTGGGATTTTGAGTATGTTAGAGCTTGACAGAGGGACTTAGGAAAGCTAAACAAAAGAAAAAGAATATATATCCTTGATTGGTTTTGTTTTGAGGAAGACTTTTACAATATTCCTGTCAAAGTATTGAGCATCCATGCTTTAGGCTGAAAATCCGTTGTTGCAGGTAAACGTGCATCGAAGACGGTGCTGGTCTGTTTTGATACTTGTTAATTTGTTTTGTATTTCAAAATTGTATGGTTTAGGGTATTTGTTGATCAGTCCGTATTTGAAAACAGTGCAACTTTTACACCCAAAACAAATAATAAAAATCAATGTGTGGTATCTAATTTCCTCATTGTGTATCTGATTTCCTATTTGCTTCTTCTGCAAAGGTTATCCATTACGTATTGTCGTGTAACACTATTAGGTTGGTGACGATCGAACTATGTGGATGGTGAAGACGCAACACTGCTTCAAGTGGCCAATAGTAGTCGAGACGGGGCATTTGGATGGCGATTGTGTGTGATTTCATCCATTTATATGGTGAGTAGCTTTTACGACCAATTGACAGCAGTAGTGGATTTCAGCTAATACGAAAGAGATCCTTATATAATTAGCTGGGTGTAGAGTATAACTCGGTGGAGACGAAGCTTTGGGTGACAGGTATGTCCAGTGGTTTGAGTTAATGAATAATAGTTCTATGAATTTCACGATCGTAATAGAAGCTAGTGGCATGCCTTTTTCTTTTTATTATTGTTCGAAACACAAGGTGACTCATTTCGATGTAGATTGAAGGATTACCTAACTGTTGTTTTGATGTTCTCTTATCCAAGCCTCTTATTTTTTGTTTTTTCCCTTATTATTTCTGTTAAGTAAATGTAAAGGGAGAACTCGGTATCTGATATGTAACACTAGCCAACAATTGTGGATTTATAGCAGAAACATTTGTTAACTATCACAATTGAAATGGGACCTAGACAGTATAGTTAACTTTTACATTATGGAGCAATATCGTATAGATTTTACTTTATGAAGTAATAAATATAAGTTGATGTGTCGCTCACAAATTTATTGTTTATTTTATAATATTACATAAGACAACAGGTGTAGGGAGTGTAACAGAGGTTCATGAGATATCACAAATTTTGTAATAGGTAATTATTTTTCGATGCTGACCAAACAATCACACAATCAGCACATGGAACAAATCAGTCCATTTTTTGGTGATTTGTTATAAGGTTATTTATAAGTAAAGGTATGCAGATCCTGGATTTAGAACACATTTATGGTTATGGCCTTGAGAGTCAATTTATTTAGCTAATACAGTACTTTTTGAGGTTGGAGGCTTTTTGTTTTGATGTTGTATTAACTTACCATGTGGGTGTGAAAATGTGAAGTACGATGTAACATAGCTACCTAAATAGTGATAGATTTGTGGAATATAATGACAAGCTTGTATATATTTTATTCTCTCATCAAATATTGAATTAAAGGCACTGTAAAATTTATGTTGATTATTTGAGGAAGGAACTTTGAAGCCTATGTGATCAATTAAACTATCCACCCACAACTAACAAGTAGTGTGTGTCATAGCTTCATATTATGGTTTTGGGCATAATTCTTGCACTGCTAGAAATTTGAGTTTTAGAGACCGATTAATTTCGGTCTCTAGAGAGATTGAAATAGAAACTGATTAAGAAAAAAAAATTCTAATTTGCCACCGATATAAAATCGGTCTCTAAATTTTTTAGAGACCGAATTAAAGACTGATATTTCGGTCTCTAAATAAAATAATTTACAAAATTAAATAAATAAATAGGTAGTAAAAAAAATAAAAATTGTTCTCTTGTAATCAATGTTGATACTTGATTTTTAACTGTTTAATAATTCTTCTTTCTTTCATGATCACATTATATTACTTGACTATGGAATAAGAAGAAGATTTATTTTAGATTTTGTTTAAATTTTGAATATATGATTTCAATTAATTGGATTTGCTGAGTTCTTGAATGTCGTAAACTTAAATGTGAACTTCCACGTCTGTCTGTCTTGTTATGATATTGGTGTTCCATCTACTTCATTGTGTGGCTTTTTTGAATCTTGAATATTTTGGTGTCGCAGAGTATCTTGACCTTGGAATAGAATATTATTTTCAATGATCTGTTCTATAAATTCCTTTTAGTTTTTTGAGCTTGAAGCTAAAGAATACAAATTATTTTCTATTAAAACTCATCAGTTTGGTTTGCTGCTTTTGACTGGGTTTTCTTTTATTATCACTTAGTTTGGCTATATTGTTATCCTTAAGTGAATTTGATTGTTAAAATTATTTAATCAAATATAGGAGAAAGTACATATATTCGCTCACCCCCACTTTTTAATCTAGCTCCTAGGAGAAAGTATACCCCTAGTGTATTATATCTTTTTTAAGTGTATGGTGAAATGTGGGAGTGTTGAAAATAATTTTTCATTTACGCCATATGGCAAAGAAGTTGATGGATGTTACAAAGGTTGAAAGGCTTCAAGTTAATGAGGTGAGTACCTGATAACTTACACATTTCTTATTTCTTGGAGTTTTTAACTGTAATAATTGTGTGGACTTTATGGGTAGACAACTACTTTGAATCATTGATACCTATCTCTTACAAAAGTGTATAATTTTTCATTCATATTGATTAACCTATTTTCTTTAATCGTTCATCATGATTGTTTAAGATTGCTCTTGAGCAACTAGCAGAAAGAGTTAATGGAGATATGCGCATGGCACTAAACCAATTTAGGATATGTTTAGAATTGAAATGGTAGATCACACTTGACCTTTAGTGCGGTCTTAACTGGATGTTCCTTTTATTCTCCAGACAAGTTATGTGTACTTCAGTTTGTTTTTCTTATCCATTTTTATCATGCTAGGCTATTGAATGATAACATATTGGAAGGACAAGTGCCAGAGCAACTTTATTCGATTGGTGTGCATTGTGGAGTAATTGAGTATGTCACTTTAATTTACTAGCTCTACTCTATATCTGGTTCTGCATAATGTTGTGTTCAGATTTAATGTTTAATAATGTAGCTTGCATATATGATACTCTTTATTTGGCCTGTCTTTCTTTCTCTCTCTGTCACTCTGTGTGTGTATGTGTGTGTGTGTGTGTGTGTGTGTGTGTGTCTAAATTAAACTGCCACACTAGTCCTATCTAGGCTCATGGTGTCATCCATCATCTTAAATCAGCTTAAATACCTGTTCTTACATAAACGTCCTTATGCTCTTTTGTCTTTCTGATTGTCCATTGTTGTTTCTGCTATATTCTGCCATTTTTGGTGCATGGCTATCCAAGTTGAATAATATACTTGTTAGCTGATGTAAATTTGATGATTTACAAAATCTCTTCCACTTTGACTTGTCACTTGTCCTCAATATTTTTAAAAGGAATAACTAAACTACTTCAACCACAGTATTTTTCTGTTGTCTTTATTTGTTTTATTGGAAAATATGCTTATAAAGTGGCATAAATTGATTATAGCCCATGGCAAACCTGTCAAGTTTGCATGGATGCTCTGGCTGTAAGATTTTGTCTATCTGAGGAATTAATCAACATCAGTTGTTATCTAACTTGCTAGGGTTGTAATAGATGCAAAGGAAATATATCATCCAATTTTGGCAATTATGTCTTTGGTGCCCTTAAGGTACTCAAAGTTACCTATAAGGATAAGAATAGCTATTGTCCTTTATTCTTTTATTTTATATCAATTCTACTGTGAATGTAATTTGAATTGGAGATATAATATTGTGTTGGCCTGTAATGGAGATTGATGATTTTAGGAGTCTGAGACATGAGATATGAATAAGTGTGTGCCTACAACATGTTTGAGAAAACTCCTAGTTGAAGGAAGTGAATTGAAGCTAGATGTAATGATGCACGATGATTCTTCTTAGACTCGTTGTTGTGATGCCATGGCAGTAATGTGTATGTTGTTGAGTGAAAAATGATATTGTTATGGTATGCAAGTATTTTTGAGATTGAAGAATGTGTTGTGTGCTTAGATAGAACAATATACACTGCCTGGTGCTTCGAGAGTGTTGCTGGTCTATAATGTCTCACCATGACTTATAATGAACTCAGGGATGTGCATATATTATAGAAGTGGAAGTAGTTTGATTTCATAATCATTGCTATATTGTTTTTAGATTAGTGTTTTTATAATTGTCAAAGCAAGTTCAAATGAAAGTTAAATGGTGCAGTTTAGTTCCTAAAAAAGCCTGTGTAAAGCTAAACTGATTGATATTGTATCTGTTACTGCAATCTTGGCACTAATGAATCATATTTTCTATTAGTCCAAATCTTCTAATTTATAACGTCTATTACGATTTGTTATCTTGATCTGGAGGCTTGACTGAGAATTGAGCTGGGATTTCTTGAGTGCATTAGTTTGTGTAATATTTTATTCAAAGTCAGTCTTAGCAAATACTTGAATGCTACTTTAAGAAGTGGTTTGACATTCTGGTTTGCTACAGAGGTATGAAAAGATAGATGTTGTTGTTTCCAATGCTGTCGTAAATCCTTCTATAGATCCCATTTTGCAAACCCAAGACTCGGTCCTTGACAAGCTGTGGGAGATAAATGTCAAATCCACTATACTTCTTCTTAAGGTAACTAAATTAGTGAATGGCCCAAAAAGACCAAAAGAAGAAAAGAAATAATGCAATATATGTTTTAGCATCTTCTCTTTATGTCATCTCCATGTGATATGTTGAAATTGGAATTGTTGTATGTTGTGTTATCCACTTTATGGTTTATACAGGATGCAGCTCCTCACTTGCAGAAGGGTTCTTCTGTTGTTATCATTTCCTCTATTGCATAATCATCATATATCCTAGTATTGTTATATTGGGGAGCGTTGAGGATGCTAAACAAGCAATTGAATGTTTGATGGCTCTGTAAGTCTCACCTACTGATAAAGTCCTTGTGATGCTAGTTTTCGGATAAATGGTATATTGTACAATAAAAATGAAAGAATCCAGATTGTAAAGTAGGGTGATCTTTCATTTTGCTACTATATAGACTATTCTATGTCTATGCACTAATATAGTATTGTAGATAGTGAAGATAGAGTTAGACACAACCAGAATAACTTCGTGCAATATTAAGGCTTGGTTATAAATTAGTTAGACTCCCAATTTTAGTTTGCCTTATCTTATTATCATTTTGGGTAATTTATTAATCTGTTGTAAATGGTGAAGATGGATAAGATGGAGATGGACAGGGACCACCAGAATAACTTAGTGCATAATCAAGGCTTGGTTATAAATTAGTTAAAGCCAATTTCAATTTTTCTTGTCTTAATATCATCATAATTAAATTGTTTGTTGTTCTGTACAAGGGCGCAAAGTTTAATGCTAATGGTAATCATTCAACAGGGTAGTCATGTGAACTATATTAGAACCCATAGTCTGTTAAAAATCGCCGCAAATTATAAAAAAAATTACCACAATTTAGCGCATTTTTTGTAGTGTTGATTAATCTGTAATCTATTTGGTTTGTTTTATGATTGTTCATAGTTGTGAATATTTCAAATTGAAAGCTGTGATTATAATTAATTTTGTAATTCTTTACTACTTGTTCTATGTTAATGTCGTTGAAGTACTCCATTAATGCATTCATTTTGTGACAAAGGCTACTGGTGGTGGAGCATATAAATTTACTGACCTTTTCAAAGAAAGACTCAGAGTTAGTCCTATTAAAGAAGATGAAATGACTTTTCTTGTAGCATGAGCAAATTTCTTGCTTAAGGTGGATCTAGTTTTTGAAATTATATGTTCCTCTTGTATTTTGTTTAAGAATCATCTTGATAGTGACAAATCCTTGTATTTCTCTTTCTCTCTTTTTTTATCTGAAAATCCTTGTATCTTTTGAGTTGAAATGTATGTGCACAAATCTATATCCCATGCATTAAAGAAAGAAAATGTATTTGTCTAACTTTTCTTCTTTAGTCATATTATAGTGTTTTCCCTTTGTTTAAGAAGGTAAAGAGCCAATCAATTGCCAAGATTTGCATGCTATTACTTCCATTAGAGTGCAGTGGACAACCATTATATAAAGTTTATACATACTCATTGATGCTTTATTTTATTGGCAAATTGGTTGAAGGAATATGCTTAATGTTTAATTTAAGAGATTTTTACTGGAATTAAGGAAATTTAGTGATAGATCTGTAGTCATGCTTTCTCCTATATATTCCTCTATATTTTACAGTCAATTGAAATAAGAAAAATTTAGAGTTTTCCTCTCTGAAAAACAACAAAAAGAATAATAATATAAATTAAATTGAAGTTTGGGTATTACAATTGATCTTCTAGTGATTATTAAAAAAGACATTTAGAGACTTTAGAGACCGATTTAGAGACTGATAAATCAGTCTCTAGTTTAGAGACTAATTTAATGATCGATTTTATAAAATATATAATATATTCAGAGTTTTAGAGAACGATTTAGAGACTGATTTAGAGACCGATAAATCAGTCTCTAGTTTAGAGATTGCGTTAGCTACCGATTTTATAAAATATATAATATATATTCATGCTTTTAGAGACCGATTTAGAGACTGATTTAGAGACCGAAAAATCAGTCTCTAAATCGATCTCTAATGTACTTTTTTGAAATATAATTGATCAATATTTGATCAAAAATTACTAACCGATTTAGAGATTGAAAAAATCAGTCTCTAATATTTGACGACGAGGCTTTTAGAGACCGATTTAAATCGGTCTCTAAATCAAGAAAATCGATCTCTAACTATTTTAGAGACCGATTTTCTTGATTTAGAGACCGATTTTTCTGTTTCTAAAAGCCAAATTTCTAGTAGTGTTGTGGGTGTACATGTTGGTCATTAGTTGTCTATCAAATTACATTGTGATAAAAAATAAATTTACAGAAATAGAATATGTAATTATTATGGGTTAGAATAGAATGTGTTAAAATAGAAGTGGTTAAAATAGAATGGGTTAAAATGTGGTGATTCTTTTATAGAGGTGCGTGCACAAGTGCTACTAGTTGCCACCTGTAAAGGCTTGATTGGTCTACATGGCTCATTATGTAGAATATGTACCAATTCTACTATTGGTGTCTGGTCAAGCAATCAATTTGCAATGGAGACATAAATATTTATAGGGAGTACGTGGATATGTTCTAGCTGTATAAAGGAGTAAATCTTGGTTTGTTCATAGCAATAGACAACAGTACATGTTGTACCACTACATCACGACTTATAAGCTGATCTTCAATATGCAGGAAAGTTTGGTGAAACAGAATTCTGACTAATAATTATGTGCAAGCTTTCATGTGTTGAAAATACCAAAGCACCTATTTGATTATGTTTATGTGAAATTAGTACCATTATGTGCAATTTGTGTTTGTTATATGTTTTTATGATTATGTTTTGCGGTTTAGTAGTCACAAAAGCAAGGGATTTGGAAGGTGATTTTATTAAGTCAACAAGTTAAACATAGAGAGGGTTGAGACTATCGAATCAGTAATGAACAATATGGCAACTGGCATCTATAAGGTAATTTGGGAACTCCATTTCATTTACATCCAATCTAAACAATACATGTTTTAGCTTGTAAAATCTTTACAAGTCAGACGGTGTGTATATTTTTTATTTAATTATTGCATTGGAATGTAATAGTTTTGATGTTATGTGTTCTAGGTTATTGAAGATGTGTTGCCTTTTGAGGGTGAAGGAATGACAAATGATAATGTAGGGACGTTAGCAATGTGTGGAGACACCGAATTGGATGTTAGTTGTGATTATGGGGTGCTTAACATGCATACATGAACTCCGATGGAGTTGAAGTCATTGGAGTTTGCAACTGTTGATGGTGCTTATGAGGTGTACAATGAGTATGCACCCATGAATGGTTTTAGTGTAAGGAAGCACAAGAATGGAAAAGATAAGAAGAATGACGTGGTGTGGAATTCATTTGTGTGTTCTAGCCAGTGATTTCGAGAAGGCATGTGGTATGATATGCCTAATCATAAGAGGGAGCCTAGAGCTATAACTAGGTGTGGGTGTGAGGCTGAAATGCAAATTCATGTTGATGCGGACACAGGTTGATGGTTTGTTATGTATCTTAATGATGATCACAATCACCAATTATTGGGCGAGAAGTTCATGGGAATGTCACGGTCTCATCGAAAAATGAAGGAAGCTAACATTGCTCAAATGAATAGCATGAGAGAAGTCGGTATTAGTATACCCCAAATTTATGGATCTTTTGCAAAGCAATCTGGTGGGTTTAACATAGTGAGATTTTAGAAAAGAGAGATATATAATGAGGTTGAAATGCAATTTAGGTTAGAAGAGGATGATGGTAAAGGTGCCATAAAATTCCTCTATGGCTTGTCAAGCACAGATCCTCTTATGTTTTGGAGGCACAAAGTGAATTTTGATGGCAGATTAACACATTTGTTTTGGTCGAATGGAAGTAGTCAGTTTAATTATAGTGTTGACACAAATTTTTGAAATATATAAAAATAAAAAACTACTTAATCACATTCTTATTTATGTTTATTTTTTTCAAGAATTGACACAAATGGTTATGGTATTGAATAGTTATAATTCAAAGGTTAGATCGATAAAAATCACATTCTATATTGGGTGGTTTAATTAAGTATATCAAATCTTTATATATATATATATATATATATATATATATATATATATATATATATATATATATATATATATATATATATATAGTTTAAATTTAACACAATGTCAGTATAATGTTTATAGCTTACACTATTGTGGCACGACAGTCATTAAAATAAACTTTTTATATAGTAATTATGATAGTCAAATATTTTTGTTGATTTGTTAATGCATAATTGGATGATAGTATTAAAAAGTTTTAAATTGACACAATACATTAACACTAACATTTTCAAGTATTTGTTTCAAAGCATTTAAAGTTATTTTATTGTCACACTATCAACATGTTTGGGACAACACTTGTAAAGAGAATTACCTTCACAGTGTTAATGTGTCTTGAAGGTTGTGTAACATATTTGAAACCATGGTGGGAAGAAACATGTTTTGGACTTCAAACATTGCATACCGCAAACTTTCAAATGTAAGAACAAAAATCTTATAACTTTTTGTGCGGAAAAAAAATCTAATTATATATGTATTGATAAAAGGACAAAATTTAAGTTTATTTCTTTATGTCTATTTGATAATCACATATTTATATATTAATAAACTCTTATTTTTAATCATTTACATTCTCCATGTACTTAATTGATTGAGCTTAGTCATATTTTGTAAGTTTGGACTCAAATTAGATTTAATTGATTTTTTCTAGCATTATTAAGATTTTATATTGTTTCTATATTTCAACTATATCTTGAGTTCTAGATATCTAAAAATTATGAATTTTACCTTATAGGAAAGCTGAGAGAAAGCTCTACAACTTTGATGAGAGCTCGAACTCTCAATCAGGCATGTAGTGGATCTAATTGGGTCTAGAAGTCAGAAAACGGGTTCTGTCATTAGAACCCGAGCACTGTACAGTAATCAGGGCATAACTTGGGTTGTATGAGTTGGATTGAGATGAAACCATTGTCATTAGAAAGCTAAGACAAAACCCTTCAACTCTCATTAAGACCATTTTTCCAGAAAATGACTTTTTAATAGAGTTATAATCGTGTGAAGATAGTTGAATTAGTTGGTACAAGTGGAGAGACAAGCATGATAATCATCCATCCACTCATTAAATAACTCTATTGTCATTTTTCACTCATCCACCCATCATCTACCTATTCATTAAACAACTTCATTATCATCTTCCACTCATTCACTCATCATCCACCTACTCATTAATCATCTACCCACTAAATAATCATTCACTCACTCATTAGTTATCTTCCACTCATTAATCATCAACTCACTCATTAAATAATTTTATTGTCACTTTGTACTCCTCAAGCTCTATAAAAGGGAGCATTGACTGATCATCTTGGGCATCTTGGCTTAGAAATCAAGATCATGATATTGTGTATTTGTTTCTCTTGTTATAGTTTTCTTTTGTTCTAAATTGAAGTTATGTTCATCTTTTTCTTCTTAGCTCTTTCTTTTTTCTTAGTCATGAGTAACTAATCTTCATTTTACTTAAGTAAAAGGGTGAAACTTTTGATAATAAATTAATATTAGATTAATTTATTTCTTGTGCTTGAATGATGCATTATTAAGTGGTCTGATAACTACACAAAGTGTAATTATTTGTGCCCTATATCTGAGCTATAAAGAGTACTAAAGTCCTTGTATTCATGCATATTTAGAAGGTTTTATGCTTATATTTGTTATATCCAATTCTGATACCTTTCTAGTATGTTATATGAGCAAACTGTGCATATTTGATATGTGATTAAGTGAATTTATATTTGTTACTGATTTAGTGTTTTCTCTATCACAGGAAGGGCTCTAAATAAGATGATATGTGGAGCGTTTGAGCTGAAATGGGAAGAGGAAGCCAAATTAGCACTTCAGGACTCAATGCCGCGGCGTGGCATGTTAATGCCGCGGCGTGACATCCCCTGCATCCAAAGTCAGGGGCTTCGAAGAATTGAACGCTGCGGCGCAGGTAATTAATGTCGCGGCGTACGTAACCTAATTTGACACGCGCCACGGCGTAGGCATGTTAATGCCGCGGCGTGCCCCTGTTTTGCTGAGTCTATAAATAGATTTTTAATAGATTTTGTAAAGGGAGTTTGGAGAGCTCCGTAGATAGTTTTAGGTTTTAGAGGAGCTACGGCTTTGTGCTTCATTTCTGGGCTGATTGGAGGCCTAGGGAGGCTAGGTTGGAGGTTTTCTTCCTTAAGGAAGAGGATTCAAGCTTCAAGGATCTCATTAATAGCATCCTTCCTCTTCTCCCTTATCTTTTGAGCACTGTTTTGCTCTGTAAATTCGTGTTCAATTGATTAGAAGCTGTATTTAGGAAATACTTTAGATCTTTATATGATTATTGATGTTTATGTATGAATTTGAGTTTCTATTGATGTTTAGCTTTGTTCTTCCATGCCTATGCTTAATGCTTGCTTCCGTTTGATCAACAATTGCATGATCTTAATTGATGCAAATGAACTACACATAGGGATTTGTGGAGATGGACATGGTATGGTTGTTGCATGTTCGACGAGTTCAATTGGCTTGGATGAGTTGATTCGCTAACTGGATAGAAATATACCTTTTAGCCATGTATTTGCGTGTGTTTGAGAATAGATCGTTCATTAGTGGAGTTTATACTAGTCCTCATGCAACCATAAGAACCATAGTGGATTAGGTAAATGGCACTAGGGTTGATCGACCTAGACATAGGCTTTTGACTAAATCAGATTCTCAAGCTAAACTAACTAAGCATTGATGTTACTTGTAAGGATTGCATATCATTAATATGAAGTAGGAAGTGAAGAAAGATTCCCTAGATTTCCAAACCCCTATGTTATTGCTTTGGTAGTTTAGATTTAGATTAATTGCTTTTCTTTATTTTATATGTCCTTGACTAGAATCTAGCTGAGCTATTAGTTGCTACTTAGTAATGGAAACCTTGTCCTCGTAGGAACGAACTTTTACTTCGTATCTGTATTACTTGAACAACCCGTGCACTTGCGGTACACAAATGGTCTAACATGGTCATTATATGTGTTATATTTTATTTCCCATTAATTTAGAAACCCTCCTTGTAAAGTGGAGATCTTGATTTATTGTAGACAAGAGGTTGACACAATGAATTCTTGAGCTCATTTACAAGTGTTGGCGTTAATAGATAATTAAAAGAATCATAATATAATTACATATATAATCTTAATTGAACTTTAAATGTTATATTTTTCGATTGAAACTTCTATTATGTGTGGATTACAATTGAGTTATAAAAGAAATAATATTGTCTTTATTTTATTACCAACAATAGATCTTGTAGCACAAGCAAATCATTTTTCATTTGTGAACAACTTTCATCACCTTTATTGCTGTGACATTTTTTTTTTACCTCAAAGAATTTTTTCTTCATCAATTTCTTGTGGATCGACCTCGGACTCCCAAGAATTTATTACTTAAAACAACTTGCACTTGAGTTTGCAACTTAAAATTCGCATCACCATTACATTCATTCCAATAATCAAGTTACGACATGTGTTCATTAATGTTCTCTCTCCTACTCTTTTTTTTTTAAAAAAAATATATATGTCATAACTTGATTGGTGAAATGGATATAATGGATATAAAGAAATAGATTTAAGTTTTGTCCTTAATAAAAATGTCATTATAATTTGATCTTATACCGTTATTTTATTTTTTAAAATAATTGGGCCTATTAAATCTTTAAAAATATTATTATAAATCATAAAAAACATAAAATAAATGACATAATCAAAACAACCTTAAAGCCACTTGGATTGGGCAAGTGATGAGAAGCAAGAATAGTTTGCATGAGGTTTTGTAATAAATTATATTTCATCAATTCTTTTAATAATTTATTTACCATCCTTTTACAAGCATCCAAGAGGAAACTTATTCTGTTTAGTAATTATTCATTTAAAAGTGAGTTTCATCAAGTTTCTAGATAATAACTCCTAAAGAGCAATTCAAGTGGTAAACAACTTTGAGCTTAGTGGTTGAAAGGTCTCTCTAACTGGAGGGGAAGGGCAATTTTAGTACCACGAATGATGATTAATTAGTCTTTGTAAAAAAAAGGACTAAATAATATTACTTTTGCCATAAATAAAGGTTTTGAACTTTAAAGCACTTCATTACAAATCCACTAAAATCAAGTTAATGCAAAATCTGACTTTTTTTAAAAAAACTTGTGCAAAATCTAATCTAATGTATACATACACTATATCCCTTTTTTTCAAATCCCATTTTGTTGATCTTTATTGATTCAGAAATGCATTATTTCATATATATTTTTATAATAATGAGTTTAACTTTACCTTTTAGAAGCAATTATGTTTAGCAAGAGCAGAGATGGCGTTTAAAATCATGTTAGGAACATCATTTTTTTTCTTTTTTTTTTATGGCATGTGCTTTTGCAATCATTGTTTCCATTTCCAAAACTTACGAGAATGCGGTAATACGCCATATGTATCTACATATATAATTGAAAACCAAACTAATTTTTTAGAGTAAATATAAAATTGAAAACATAAAGGTAGAAAATAAAGATCATAAGTATCAATATTCTTATTTAGCCACTATCTACATAAATAATAGGCTGTGGATTATAATAGTAAAAGGATCCAACTGCACAGTAGAATCTATGTGTGAGAAAGATTATAACCAACAGTGGTTATATTTACATATGAATTTATTTGGTTATTGCTATTAAAAAGAAAAGAGTCCAAAATACTAAAAAAATCTTTTTACTTAAACACAACAATGAACTAACTTCACATCTCAACTAAAAAATCTTAAAATAATAAGTTGTTGAGTTCATCAATTTATAAAATCTTTACCCAATCTGTTCTTTAACAATTTAGAACTCACAATTAATAATTTTTAAAAATTTCCAAGTTCACACACAAAATGATACTCACTCTCGAATAAAGTAATGAGTCAATAATCTTACCAAAATTAATCTTTTCTCTAATAGAAGAAAACACCAACAATCATAACAAAATATTCGTCTTAGCCAAATTATAGACTCGATACTATTTGTTAGATAAAAAAAAGTTCAAAATGTCAAGAAAATATGCTTCGAATAGATTTAAAGAAGATATATAATAACATAACAACACTATATTTTAACCTAAAACTTTAAAATAATAAAATTATGAATTTATACACTTATAAAGTCTTCATTTTGTGTATTCCTTAACAAAAGAAAACAACTATACATCATATACTTTTAGTAGGCTAATTTTCTACACTGTTAAGACTACCAATATTTAATTGCCCCATTGCAGGTGGGCTACAAGCCAATACTTGAATTGCCAGATTTAGCAATGAATCTCCTGAATTTGCTTGCGTGCCCATCACTTGATTGTCCTGTAACAACATTTGATCTACCATCTCCAGATATGGTAAAACCAGAGCGAAGAATACGCAACATTGAAGATTCTTCTCCTCTCATTGCCGCATTAATTGTTGATACATCGATTGAAGCATATGCTAACAAAGCTCCCATGGGATCTATTGAACTTTCTTGTAAAATCAAGACTGTCTTCATTAAGGATGAAAGGCTACACCACATGAACAATTAAAATTAATCTTTATGCATTTCCTTCTTCCAAAAAGATAAAAGAAACCATTAGAAGCAAAAGATGATAGTTGAGTAATGTTTTTACTCACACTTCACCATACGCATTGCAATATTATATATATATATATATATATTGAAAATAATTTTTATTACGAGATAATAAAAAAAATAAATCTGAACTATTTAATCATATATAAATAATTAAAACTAAAAATTATTTAAAAATTATATAATCATTTAAAAAAATTACATACATTTTTATGTTCTAATTTAATTATTCATATAAAATTTAATAATTAAAATTCATTCACTCAATTCTTACACCAAACATTTTTTTTACTTGAATTTTCTTTACACGCATGTAGAAGTACTATATCACCATTAGAAACAAAAGAAGATAGTTGAGTAATGTTTTAACTCACACTCCACCACAAACACACACTTTCACGTAGTGATCTAAAGAGTGTATCCATGTAGGGGAATTAATTTCCACTAAATGTAAACCTAAGATTCAAACAAGTAGTTAAAAACATAGAACACGCCAACCCTTAAATTATTTATCTTGTCCCTTTTAGCATTAATAAAAGTATATCACAAAAAGATAAATCCAAATCCAAACAATTCAAAACAACTCAAATTTCTAGAGAACTGAACTTACAAGCGTATTGACAGGCACTAGATTCCATATTCAATTGCCTTATTGCGGGTGGGCTGCAAACCAATATTTGGAGCACCACTGGATGGTACAGCAACTGCATCAGGGTACAAATCTTCAACGTTGATGAAACCTAATACAAAATCTTCTCTCATTATTGCCCATATTCTTGGCTATTTACATCAAATGAATCATATACAACGAACGATCTCAGGGGATTTATACAGCTTTCTTCCTGAAAGGCTGCTCCCATGAAAAATTGAAATGGATTTATACAAGTTCACTTTGAAGCAAACAACATTGGGACTTTGGATTACTGAAGGGTAAGTTCAAAGTGAATGGATAAACATTTATGGCCGACATAAAAGTTTATTTATCTATTATACTATTTAATTGTCCTTTCAAAATCATGTGTTAAATAATGGAGGTGGCAAATTTCTATAGCACTTGGGTAAATAAATGCCATGTGTGAAGTTAGAAATGATAATTGGTTGAACATTAATTGGAATTATAACAAGAGGGGGAAATATAGAGATTTATTAGGCCCATTAATTAGATAAAAGTGAATGTTTGAATATTTTATGATTGGTTATATTAATTATATATATTTTTAAATTTTAATATAAATTGTAATTGTAATTAATACATAATAATATACTACTAAATCAGGGGCCTAAAAAATTGGGGGCCTAAAGTATGAGCTTTAGTGGCCTTACTCAAGAGCCGTCCCTAAAGTATAAAATAACCATCATTATTACTATAGAGGGAATAACTTAATTTGGGTTTACGTAAAAATTTGCTCAAGAATACCGTTACCATGTTGGAAAAAAAAATTATGACATTCCAAATTATCTATAACTATATGACCTAATAGAGAGCTAATTACAAAAATATAACTAATGAAATAAACGAATCAACTAAAAAAATTTAAATTAACAAACAGAAGGAAATAATAAAATACAAAATAATAAAGGAAATTATTTAAATAAATAAATGCTAAAAATAAGAAGAAAGAATCAAATAAAATTACCTCAACTGTAGTTTCCAGTGAACGTGTGCATTTACGACCCATAACTCAAAGAGCAGGCCGCAGAGAGAATCATAATATAAATTTTTTTAGTAAAGCAACTTAGGCCCAAAACTTAGTATAAACCCAAGCATTAGCTTTACAGATGATTCAAGCATTTATCAATTCTTTTATATAAGGAAAAAGGAAGAGATAAAGTGTTTGAATTATCCAATGTGGGACTATAATGGTAGCTACTAGAATTTCAATTATGATGAAGTAATTTGCAGCTGATCTAAGGATACTGAAACGTATAATTGGTATTGAATTGATCATGTAAACCAGAAGTTTAGTATAATGCAGTCACATAATCTGAGATATAATACGAATAAGAACAAGAAAGCAACAACAGGGAGATACAGAGCAAAATAGAATCCTAAAGAAGGAAGAGAAGAAGTCTAGAGATGAGAGAATATCCAAAGGGAGAAAGAAACACTCATCAGTCAATTCCTCCTTCCTTATCTCTCATTCCCTTCTTGTACCTCTACCCCTTTGTCACACGAAATCCCTCCTGCCTTACCTTCCTATTTCTTACATTTACTGCCACCTGTCCATTGATCTATTGGTTATAATGGCCTAATTCACTAACTGACTCATTAGCACAACTACCAAACTCATAACATTGTCTCTTCCTTTAAAATAGACCTTTCCCTCAAGGTCTAAGTTAGAATCGTATTTTTTGCATAAAACTGAAATCCTCACATTAAAAATGTGCATGCATCTTTAATTGTACATCATCAAAACCTCTAATATTCAATATATGACTTATATTCTTATGGGCAATTGCTGGTGAACAAGCTTCATGTAGATATGGTAGTAAGACATAAGGCTTGTAACACCTTATTATAGGAATATAAGAGCTAAAATTTCCCTTGCAATTTGGCTCTATAATGGGAAACTCTTTATGTAGATGTTGGCCTACTTCAAATTGCATTGCTTCCCAATCTGATATGGATTTCCTAATACAATGTAAACCCATAAGCTCATCATATGAACATTCATCATTGCAAACGTCAAATAATAATGGAAGATTAGAGTCATAGTAATGAAGAGGGGCTTCACGACATTGCCTGGAAGGTACCACATTATCAAATTACACAAGTGAGAATTTTCCATTGTGCAGGATTTGTATCAAGCTCCATTCCTTTTGCAATATTTACAACAAAAGTAGAGGTCGCAAGTGAAAGTTTAATCTTACTCGGGGCAATCTCATTTTCCATTAACAAATGCACAAGATTATATGAGGTTCTGCCTAGACCAAATGGAGCATTTGTGGGACTAGGTTGACATTCAGAAGTAATTAAATATGAGGGAGGATCAACTTACACTAGTGTAAGTCTTTTTTGACTTACACTCATTTTCAACCGTTAGATCCACTTTCATCTAATGGTTACTTTTAATGAAATCACCTCAACCATTAGATGAAAGTGGATTTAATGGTTGAAAATGAGTGTAAGTCAAAAAAGACTTACACTGGTGTAAACCGATCCCCCCTCATTAAACATATTAATCTATCTAGTCCATTAGCAATGGTCTAAAGTGAGCTATCAGCCCTTTTGGATAGCATATGGCCAAAAGATCTAGGAAGTGTGATCTCAAACAGAGCCTCTGCAATATGCTCTAAGCACTCATCTCTAAAGGCATAATGATGCCCCATTATTTCTGAAAGTGAGGTTAATTCAATGAATTGCCCACTCATTGCATATTCTGATATGTAATAACCCAAGGGTCCAAGGACACAGTTAGGATGAAGATACATAGCCATGTGGCAAGCCTAATTTGACAAATCAAATTATGCAATTTCAACATCATTAAACTAAATAGAAAGTGAAGCAACAGGGGGCAGCCTCCACAACCCAAATAGCATTTTCATGCAATAGTTTATTAAACTTTAGTAAGGTACTTCTGGAAATCCTAGAAATCAAATCCCCTTCAACACCCTTAATACAGATTATTTGGCCATATCTATTGCAATGAATCATCAATGAAATGAAATAACCATCAAAAACAAGATATTTGCTATCAATAGAAATGGGACTCAGTTCCCTCCTCCCCTCACATTAACTGTCACCCACTACTGGGGCCAAAAGCGTCCATATACTTTAAATTTAAAATGATTGTTAGGTGTGCAACCCAAACACCAGCTGCAAATGGACAAATCACCATGTGCCATGTGGCAAAAAGGTTGCTAGTACGCAAGCAAAAAGATGTTCACTCAACAAACAAGATGTCTCCAGCAAGTCAAGGGTCATAACTTCACAAGAACATGAGTCGCTCCATGACAAAACACGACCACAAAGGTCCAAGGTCTTGAAGATGGTTCGAAGTCTCGATATCTATAGCCAACCATACTTAGCAGCAATCCCCAAGAAATCATCGTCTGTGGTCTTGAGCCATTTTATGTCGGCCATTTGAAGCTAAAGATCACAACGACATTGGCCTAGAACCTCAGTGACTTCAGAGCTCGACACCTTGATAACCATCAGAGCATCGACCTAGGAGTAGTGATCTAGATTGGGATATAGGCCCAATAAAGATAAGCCCAATGTCCAAAGGAGATATGACCTCCTTTTCTTAGTAGAAGAAATTATCTTCTATGGAACTAATCACAATTCAATAGACAAGCCAAAAAACCTTTCAGGAAGCTTTCCCTAAGGCTATAATAACCATAGTATCCCTGATTCCTACTATGTCCCCAAAACTCATTCCACTCTAAATATTTACAATAATCGTGAGAGCAAGAATATTTTTTCGCTCATTGCACTCACTTTGCATCCTTACTGGCTTGAGTATTGGAGTATCTTGCAAGTACCTAACCATTCTCTCCAACACTTCAAAGTTAAAAAAAAAAATTGTTGCAGTGAGTTGATTTTGGCTCATGGAGCCCAAAGGACAGAAAAAGTACAGTTGCTTATCGTTTGGGCTTTAAGTTTTGAAATTTTAAGATATGGTTATTGTTAGACACTTAGACTTAAATGTTTTATAAGAAAATGTTATCAGAACCAATGTTGATTCGGGATTTTGAGTATATTAGAGCTTGACAAAGGGACTTAGGAAAGTTAAACAAAAGAAAAAGAATATATATATCCTTCATTGGTTATGTTTTGGGAATTTCAAAAGGTAGTGGCAGTTTGGAGTTCCAAGGAAAATAAGCCCCACCTATTCATGGACCCAAACCAAATCAACAAGAAATTTATTGTGCGCATCAATTGCTATCTTTAACGAAATCTGTATGCAGTTTTAGTCCATGAAATAAAAAGAAAATACTCATTTTTAAGAAAAAAAAGTTAGTTACAGTTCTAAACTTTTACATAATACTATTTATAACACTGAAAATCCTTGTTCTATAGAAAATAATTCAATTATGCGCAATAAAGAGAACCTAAAGTTATACAAAGTCTTAATAACATACTTAAAAGAACTGAGTAAACAATTATGGCTAGAATAACAAAAATTGGTTTGGAATTTATAATCTAATTTGTTAAATAAAATATTTGTGTGGAAATAGGCCCCAATAGGAGTAACGGACCTATGATGGTCACTTCCTCAGTTTCTCTAAATTTACCCTTGGCCCCTTCTCTATCTCCTAGTCCTAAATGGTGTTGGTTCCCTCTAGTTAATCATCGTTTAGGATAAATACAGATAGGACTTTGAAGTCTGAGGAATAGGTGTCTGAGTTTGGAGGATGACTGAGGAATTACAAGGGGGAGTGGACTGGTGGTTTGTTGTGAAATCTCAAGTCTAGTACAACCTACATAGCTGAGCTTAGGGGAGCTTTGGAAGGTCTAGCCCTGGCTTGGGAGAGGGGCTTTCGAAAAGTTAAGCTTGATATGGATTCAACAATCATGGTTAATTGCATTGAGGGTGGAGTGTTAGAATATATTAAGGTTATTAGTAGTGGTTTGGGCTTGTATTAATAATACTAGTACTTGACCCAATTAGTAGGTAGTATAAATCGGTGCATTAGGTTATTGTATCAATATAACTTCTTATAACTCTAATAATACATTGTTAGTTGTCATCCTCTCTTCTCCTTCTTCTCTAATCCTAAATATATAACTCTTTAATATGCTATCAGAGTAGTACCATCCACCTTGAATGAATTTTTCGTTTTTGTTATGTTGTGTTCAATGGAACTCTTTCGATAGTCTCCCTGATTTGTTTTCCTTTAGTGTTTATCAGCATGAAACTATCAAAAAAGAAAAAAAAATGAAAATCATGTTTGAAATCATGACCTAGGTCACATGCATACCATGTCTACGGAGCCAAGAGTGGTTACATCTTTGTTTTCCAGGCAACCTAGGAGCGGTTGCTGGTGGTTTGAGGATGAACATGGCTTGATGATGCTGGTGAGACGACTAGCGAGATAGGTGGTGGTCGGCAGTGGCAGTTCGTGCTTTCCTTTATTTTTTTATGCTTTGTTCTCTATTATGGTACCATGCACACATTGTGGAAGGGGTGGTGTTTGTTGGTGGTGAGTGATTGGAGCTCCGACGAGCCCCTAGTTTCTAGAATTTTTGCTTGATTTTTTAATCTCTCTGTGTTGGGTGGGCTGTTAATCTAATTCTAGTTCGCCTTCCTATAATCCTATCGTATTCTACTGTTGCTGCCTCTTTCTGTGGTTTCTTTGTTTAGTTTTTTACTGCTAATTTTGATGGTGTTTCTAGTGCATTTCTGAAGCTTTCTGCACCACTGTTTGCATCGTCTCAGTGTTGATTTTCCTATTTTGGCGTGATTCCTTCTTCTCTTCTTAGTGGTATGGTAGCATAAGCATAGAAGATTCGGGTGCTTTTGGGTGCTTCTAAATTGTCTAGGTGTTCATTTTTTGTTTCTGTTGTTGGCTTCTTGTTATGGATCATCCTATTTTAGGAGGAAAAACAAAGTTATCTCATAATTGCCAATCACATTTGGGTGGTCGGCGGTGTCACGTTTTCCTGCAACCAAAGCAGTGAGACTTGAGGAGCTCCAATTTATGGTGTCTGATAGCGTTTGGTTGGTGGCAATTATAATGTTCTAGTTGTTCAACCCATGTTTCGCCTGTTTAGTTGTTGGATTTGTGAGTTGAAGACTTTGAATACTAGTAAAAGACCTTTATTTGTATTATTGGGTAGTATGATACTTGACTAGACATTTTGGAGACTCGATTGGAGGTCGTGGAAGCCACCGAGGAAAAAGGTCAAAGACTTCAGAAACGATTTCATTTACTTGAGACATGTGCCAAGGAAAAGCAATGAACTATCTGCTAAGGACATTGTTAAGACTTTGTTACTTAGTGAAGTACTAGTTTCTTAAGTTCTTTTTTGATATTGGCTGAATTGGTCAAAATGTTGCTGGCGTTCTTTGTTTTTAGTTTGTAGATTTGCTACGTGTAACAAGCTTAATCTTGAAAGGAAGTGAGAAGATATTAGAGTTATTAGTAGTTGTCTTGGACTTGTATAGTAGTTTTAATACTTGACCAAATCAGTATTATAAATACTTGATCAAATCAGTGGTATAAATAGGTGCATTAGGTTATTGCATCAATATAGCATCTTATAATTCTTATAATACTTTGTTAGCAGTCGTCCTCTTTTTTTCCTTCTTCCATAACCCTAAATACATAATTCTTTAACATAGAGGAATGAGTAACTATAGTGCGAGGTGCAGAGGATTCGAGACCTCATAGCGCAGAAGTTGGAGGTCAAAGTGCAGCATGTGTCTACATGGAAGCAAACAAATGTATTAATCTGTTAGCTAATCTTAGTTGTAGCCTCCAGCAACCAAAAGTAGTAGTCTTTCAAGATGCCCTAATGGAAGTTACACAGATGATGTTGTTTGATACAATGGGAGTTTCTACACCCATCGTTGTCTCTATGTAATCTTTTTTTTTTTTTGAGCTTTTGCTCCCTTTATTCAAAGAAAAAAAAAACTCAAAGTAACTGAATGAACATTTATTGCCAGCATAAAAATGGATATAACATGTGTGTATTTCACTATGAATTTAAATTTGATATAATGTTAGTGTAATGTTTTTTACACTATCATCTAATGATATGTTAGCACATTAAAAAATAATAATTAGACTTCTTATATAATGATTGTGATAATCAAACAATTTTAATAATTTGTCAATATATAATTAGATAACAGTATAAAAATGATTATATTAACACAATATATTAAAATTAACTTATTCTAATATTTGTTTTAAAGCATTTAAAATTTCAAATTTATTTGTCAAACTATCCGCGTGCTTGGGACAATGCTTGTAAAGAGAAATTACCTTTGCAGTGTAAATATATCATAACACTTGTAAAGAGAAATTACCTTTGCGGGGTGTAAATGTGTCTCAAAGGCGATGTAACATGTTTGACGTTACATGGGGGAGTTTTGAACTATATTATTACTTATTGAGCGAAAAAAATCTAATTATGTATGTATTAATAAAGATATAGGGAGGATGAATTTATATTAGTACAAGTTTTTTTTTCTTATATTCATTTTCAACCGTTAATTTTATTTTTATCTAATGGTTAAGATTATTTCATTAAAAGTAACTATTAGATGAAAGTAAAATTAACGATTAAAAATACATGTAAAAGAAAAAAGACTTACACTAATGTAAACTGATTTTTTCTCATAAAAATATCTTATCTTATACTGTTATTTTAGTTTTTAAATAACTTGGGCCTATTAAATCTTCATAAATATTCTATAAAGCATAAAAAGAATGACAATATCTAAACCTTAAAATTTTGAAATAAATTCATTTTTCATGAATTCTGTTAATAATTTATTTACAACTTTTACAATCACACAAGAGGAAACTTACACGCTTAAGTAATTACTCATTTAAAAGTGAGTTTTATCAAGTATCCAAATAACAACCCATAAGTAGTGTTCATGTGGTAAACAACTTTGAAAGTAGTGATTGAGGGCCTCTGTAACGACCATGGAGGGGCAACTTAAGTACCATGAATGAGGATTAATTAGCCTTACATTTGAAGGTATGAAAATATTTTTAAGACAAAAAAGAATCCATATAATATTGGTTTTACCAAAAATAAAGGTTTCAAACTTAAACCACTTCATTACAAACTCACTAAAATCAAGTTAATGCAGAAGCTATTTTTTTTTTATGCAAAATCTAATGTCCACATACACTGCATCATTTTAATCCGAATCACATTTGTTGATCTTTATTGACACTGAAATGCATTATTTCATATATTTCTATAATAACGAGTTTAACTTTATCTTTTTGAAGCAAATATATTTAGCAACAGCGAAGATGATAAACACATGTTGAGGACACCATTTTTTTCCCTTTTCTTTTTATGGCATATGCTTTTGCAATCATTGTTTCCATTTCCAAAACTTACGAGAATGCAGTAATGGGCCTTATATATTTATTAGAGAATGACTGCAACCTAATTGAAAATCAAACTAAATTTGTTCTCTACATATATAATTGAAAACATAAAGCTAGAAATAAAGATCGTAAGTATCAACCTTCTTATTTTAGCCACTACTTGTAGAAATACTAGGTTGTGGCTCATTATAGCAAAATGATCCACTTGCATAATAGAATTCACGTGAGAAACAGATTATAACCAACATCGGCTATATTTATACATGGTGGCGGAGTTAGGCTTAGGGGGAGCTCTAGTAATTATAATATAAATATATTAAGAAAATCATGTGCGTATATAAAAGATAAAGAACAATTAATTATTGTCAGATGAATAAGAAAAAAAAAATCTATAATTATCTTCTGAGAGTTCTCATATTCTAAAATTATTAAACAATAAACAAATTGTCAAAGATAAATATAACATTCTCAATGTAAGTTATTAAATAATCATTCATCCAATCATCTCTTATTCAATTTCTTTGTCGATTCTTCACAGTAGATATAATGTTCTTTCAACAATTGTTGTAGAGGAATTGTTGCATATATATAATTCTAACATATCATATTTATACAAACACACATAAAAATGAATCTCACTCATTCTTGTATGCATAAATAATAAAATATGATGTGAGGCTCATTTTTATATATGTATGTGTAAATATGATATGTTAAAATTGTATGCAAAAATAAAATTTTATTGTTGTAACAACAGGTAAAATTAATGTTAACTTTATATGTAAATATATCAATGGATAAATAAAATACTTGTCAATTTCAACTAGTTTCTCTACAAATTTGAGAAATCATCCCAACTTTGTACATTAATAATGTATATGTCCAACTGATAGCAATCCCTTTTAAATTTATCTATGTCGGCATATCCTATTAAAAATTTACAATTAACATCGTATTACTCCATTTAATTTATCTTGATAATTAGAATTATAGTACTTGAGATTTTTAATAAAACTATAAAATTTTCACCCAAACCATGAAAGCAACAACTAGACGCACTAAAGATATACAAAGCGAACAACAACTGAAGATTTTCAAATATTAATCCCATAAAAGATATAATGGTCTTATGGAAGGAAAAATAGAGGATTAAGAAAAGAAGAAATATACTAATTTATTGGCAGATGGCTGATGACAATCGTTATATTATTCCTGAGATGGATCCATCTCTTCGGAAACAAATTCAGGAGTGTAATTGGCAGATTGTGAATGTTACAACTCCTGTAAATTTTTTCCACGTTTTACGGCATCAAGTTAGTAGTTGGTACAATGATTTGATTAATGTTAGCTTTGTGTCAGTTGAAGTTTTGTTGCTTTCTCACTGTTGCATTTTGTTTTCTTGCAGATACATAGAGAATTCCGTAAACCTTTCATTGTAATGTCCCCCAAGAATCTGCTTCGTAGTAAGGCTTGCAGATCAAATTTATCTGAGTTTGATGATGTCCAAGGACACCCTGGTTTTGATAAACAGGGAACCAGATTTATGCGCCTCATAAAAGACCAAAATGACCACTCAAATGTTGAGGAGGGTATCAGACGTCTAGTACTCTGCTTTGGAAAGGTGTGGTACTCACATTGGAACTAGCGATTCTCATGTATCTAGCTTTTATGCTCTTTCATCTGGTGGATTTATATTAACCATATTTATCAATTTTATCTGGTGCTTCGATTACATAAATGTTTGTCCAGGCGTTCATTGTTTCCTAAATATGCTTTTTATAATTATCTATATCTTATATCCCTTGCAGGTTTACTATGAACTTGGTGCAGAACGAACGAAGGTAGATGCAAAGGATGTTGCAATATGTAGGGTGGAACAACTTTGTCCTTTCCCGTATGACCTTGTCCAACGAGTTACGAGAGCTTTAAACGATATCCAAGTATGTATTTTCAGTGGTAGAAAATGCTCTTTTGAAATTGATTCTGATTTTTTTTTTTTATTGCATGTTGAAGCTTGAATAAGACATTGTTTATAGTTTGTCTGTTTTCATTATTAGTGTGGGAAGGGAACTAATTCTTGTTTGTGCCTTCTCTGCTAGACAGTCAAATTTAAGTTTTATCCCATGACTGTTGCATCTTTTACCTTGTCAGCTTAGTAAAAAGATCAGCCATGTGGAGATAGTTGTTTTCTTTTTACTGTCAAAGCACGGCTAACAATGTGGAGTGCTGGTCTCTGCTTGTTAGTTGGGAGGATTGTAAAGCATGCTACCAAACAAAGCCTGATTGAAGTTACACTGAATGCTGCTGCTAATTGGTTTCTAGTTGTCATAAAAATTTGGTTAAAAGCCAGAGGAGTAAATTTATTAGAGCATTATTGAATTGGAGTTGACGGTTCCCTTAATCTAGGAATGTTTTGAACTTTGATGTGTGTCAGTGTGCTAACTAATTAGTAAAACATTTTGGTTTTATCTTAGTTGAAATTTGGGTTAAGCATTATAAACTTATAATGGTAGGATTTTAATGATGTTAAGTATATTGTGCTTATTTGTTTTGCATCTTGCTCTGTTCTGTTTATGCTAGATGCGGAGGTTGTTTGGTGTCAATAAGAGCCAATGAACATGGGTGGATACACTTATGTTTTACCCCGGCTTACAACTTTCATGAAGGCTGTAGGTAGGGGAGGTTATGATGAAGATGTCAAATATGTTGGTCCTACTCCATCTGCAGCCACAGCCACTGGTTTCCTTAAGATTCACCAGAAGGAGTAGGCTGAGCTTGTTCAGAAAGCCATTCAGCGTGATCCAATCAATTTCTTTTGCTATTATGTTGTCAAAACTTTGGTCTAAATTTCTAACTAAAGATTTGAATGTTCTACAGATTGCAATTTGGTATTATCTAATTGAATAAATTTCTTTTTGTGATATGATTGGGAAATAATTAATATTTAAAAAAGAAATATTCAACTACAATTTAATCATGATAAACCAATTTTATGAATATAAAACTTCTATTACATTAGTTACAATTTAGTTGTAGTTAAATATTAACTTAGTCACGGTTTAAGTATAGCAAAGTATTTTATAAAATATATTCTAATTCAAATGAGTCACAATTATTACTTAATTAATTACAATTGTAGCCATGGTAACAAAATGTTACCATAATCTTTAAAACTGCGTCTAATTTATTTATCTCATTTTATTTAATTACAATTATTATAATCGTGACTAAATTTAATTACTTACCATTTTTAAGATATTAAACCATAACTAAACATTGGTTTTTTTTTTTTTTTGTAGTGCATCCAAACTCCAAAGAGAATTGCTAAATTGGGATTTACGACATTTGCTGATTTAAAAATTTGCGGAACAATGTATTAGGTTTAAAGGGTATAGGCAATGATGTTCTTTGTAGGGGCACTTATGTCTTTCAGTTTTTTTACTACTGGTAGTTCATTTTTAAAATATATATATATATTCAAGGAGAGCTTGTGCTCTCCCTCGTGTTAACACCTTTACCACTATTGTATAAGGATTCATGAGATGACAGGGTACAACTCATGAGGTAAATTTATAAGAAAAGTTGCTAATAAAAGTACAAACCATGGGTCCTTTATATGGCCTAAAAATTAATCTATAGTTCACTGGTTAAAGATTTATCATTGAGCATTTTGTGTAATAGTTCTTAAAGATGTGTAACTAATTTTGCTCAACGTTGTCTTCAATCTATCACAAGGACTCCTAAGTCCTAACTATTAGCGTGTGCTACTGTAAGACTTGGACCTTATATTCAAGTGTTAGGAAATACATATTTGATAATTTTATAAATGAAACACAAAACAGAAACTGAGATCCGAATTATTCACTTAAATAGGGTATAATGCTCTTCACTTGGGTTTAATTGCATTGGTAAGAATGGGGTGGATTTGGATAGAGATAGCAAAGACACATGTAATGTTCTTGCACTTGAGCATTTGTTGGTCTGCATACTTAACTTTCCGTAATTCAACAAGAAATTTCGTAATTATAATTTCTTATTCTATACTTACTATATAATTTTTCTTTGAAAAGAGTATGCATGGCAAACAAATGTTCCAATAATTACGAATAATTTTGAACACAACAAAAACTTCATCCCTTGAGCAATAGTTAAAATTACATGATGAAAAGATTAATCCAAATCAGGACAGTTTAAAGCAACTTTAATTTTCTGCACAGTTGAGGCTACCAGTGCATTGATAGTAACTACGGTTTCCATATTTAGTTGCCCAATTGCAGATGGATTACAAGCCAGTACTTGAATTGCTAGAGTTAGCAATGAACCTCCTGATTTGTCTGCGTACCCATCACTTGATTGTCCTGTAACAATATTTGATCTACCATCTCCAGATATGGTAAAACCAGATGGAAGAATAGGCAACATTGAAGATTCTTCTCCTCTCATTGCCACATTAATTGTTGATACATCGATTGGAGCATATACTAACAAAGCTCCAAAGGGATCTGTACAACTTTCTTGTAAAATCAACATATTTTCCTCATTAGGGATGAAAGGCTGCACCACATGAACAATTGAAATGAATCTAATCAAGTCTTGAAGCAACAATATCTATTCTACTATTCATTTTAAGCATTTAAAATCATTTTGTTGTCACACCTTCAGTGTTTGTGGGGTACTGTTTGAAAAGAAAATCATGCTTATGCTGTTAACATGCCTTGAAGACAGTGTCAGCCCCACATGTATGGAATTGTCTAAAATAGAAGTATATTTGCACTTCAAATATTAAGTACTTTTGACATCCAACTACAGAAGTTGCGTTCTTATTGCTTTTATGGTGGAAAATTATATGATTGTGCATGTATTGATAGAAACATCTTCAATTTCCGATGATGTGATACCTAATAATTTTTTTAAAAAAATACTCTTATAATTAATTAAACTCCAAAAGTAATTTTATTTGACAATACACAAAACAATTTTAAATAAATTTTTTACCATCAATTATTCTAATATTAATTTATTTATAATCAATTCTTTTACAACACATGACGGAACTCATACTCGTTTTTGGCAATTACTCATTTGAAAATGGTTTTTATCAAAACTATTCAAATTAACAATATTAATTATGTTAAAATCACTTTTCATATACATGTTTTTAAATATAAATCACTTCACTCTAACCCACTTCTCATCAAAATTAAGTTTAAAAAATCATTTCATACAAAAACAAGTATGCAAAATCTAATTCAAACAAACACTATATTAGTTTAATTCAAACTACATTTGTTGATCTTTATTGTCTCTGAAATACATTATTCAATATATTTCCATAATGAGTTTAACTTAACCTATTTGGAGCAATCTCTTTAGCAAGAGCAAAGATGACGTTGAAACTTAAATTGTGGTCACTTTTTTTCTATTTATGATATAACCTAATTGAAAATCAAACTAATTTGTTATATACATAATTGAAACATAAAAATAGAAATAAAGATAGAAAGTACCCGAATAATTGATGTACAATTGTCAGGATGAGTTCCATTTGAGATGTGTTGAATCTTGTGCGCTCGATTTCCATAGCATAGAACATCCCACTACAAGAATTTTTGTTAAAAATAAAAAAAAAAGGTATTAATGATCTTGTAAGGCATGAAAAAAATCTACTATCAAATAAAATATATGCAAATTAAATAAAAACTGTTTAGCTTGTGAACCTGAACTCGTCTTCTATGATCTTTCAAGAAGTCAAAAACAATCTGTGGAGAGAGAGGAAGCCAAAGGGAAGTAGAAGCACTAACAATCATGCCATTTGGCACACCTGGCTTTGTATTATTGCGAACAGATAACCTAACCTCGCTATTATTCATCCTAGTTAAATGCGGGAAGTCCAGGGTACCTAACATGTCTAAATTTCCACAAAAAATCTTAACCATACGATGAGCAAGCTGCATGACACTCCTCCTTCCTTCAGGTAAATTAATCACTGAGCAATGAATGGCATACACTTAGTTATAAATTATAAATTAATAATAGATCACAGGGCAAATAAATGAATAAGAAGCAGGGTTTGGAGTAAAGATAACAGAAAGTAACCTCCTCCAGCGTCACAACTAGGTATATCTTCAACTGAGGCACATGCAAATCTCTCACACATTCTTTCAAGTGTCGAAAGCCATCTTTCTGCTCCATATGCATCATTGCTACAAATGAGTTCTCTGAAAAGCCGATGAGTTTGGATCTTATCATCCACTTCCACATGTTCGACCCAAGTAACCTATTAGAATAAAACATAATATCAACAGAAGTTTGTTTTAGTTAGCATTGTTGGAGCATCGAAATTGAGTAAAGCATACGAGGATCAACAATACTACAAGCAATAGGGCTATGATAATAACACTCAGTCAATAGCATAGTAGAAACTCTCATAACTCAACCTTCAAAATAGCACCATAAATTTGAATTCTAGCTTGTCTTCAATGAGGTTCATATATAAAGATACTTGACCAGGGATTTCTTTGTCACGTGACATAAATATTATTTCATTTATATAAAAGGGTTTCATCTTTGGGTGTCGCATGACACAGGTCAATTCCATTCACAAAGTGACAAGTATAAACTCAGGTGTAAGTATTAAAATTTTCATTTCTAGGTAGTGGCTGTCCTTGAGCTAAATTTTTGGGGTGGCTATATGCCCATATGATATTTTAATATATATATATATATATATATATATATATATATATATATATATATATATATATATATATATATATATATATATATATATATATATAGGGTGAGGTATGAGTGATTTACTTAACTACTTCTAAGGAGTTTTCAAAATTTTTAGGGCGTTCATGTATCTCCTCACTCTCCAAGATGATGCACCACTATTTCTAGGCCTAAGAGCCTTAACTCAAATGATATCAAGTGCTTTTGAGACTAGTTGCTCTTGAGATCAAATCCTAATAAAACTGTTTTGCCTCCACTTTAACTTACCCTTCACCTCTCGATACTAGTTCATAGATCTCCTTGTAACATATATATATATATATATATATATATATATATATATATATATATATTTCTAAAACATGTTTAGTATTTTGATCTCATTTTTGACACATTTACTTATTCATCGTGTTTAAGAAAGGTAGACAGGTAAACATTGCCAACTCCTGAACCATGTCTAGCATTTTGACCATAACTACCATTGTCTGGCTATTCTATCTCAGAAATGTAATTTACTAAATTACTAACCATGCAGGACTCATTAGTCGTTTCTTGAATCATGCATCCAGAGGGAAGCCTCCAAGTTTCAGAAAGAGTACTGGCATTGTATTTTGAGGAATCAAATGACACATCCGCTATCACCCATACGCCTATTTCAACTTGTTTACAATAACGAAGGAAGAAGAATTGTCGAGTTGGAACCAAAGGTGAAAGAATGTGCATTTCTGCATACATCTGTACAAAGAGTCTTGACTTAACACCTAATCCAAAACACAATAGCAAAAAATCTTACATAAAGCAAGGTTTTCAGGAAAACATACAAACTGCAAGGCTCCACTTCGACTTCCAGACAAACCACTTTCGAGTACTTGGATTGTTTGTGCTTTTTTAACAATTGTTGGAAAAAGATCAACCCATTTGTCCTAGAAAGATGAGAGTATATATCATACTATTTTGGAGTATTTAAATATTTCAATATATAGATAAATAATGCAATATTAAAATCTGACAAAATAAAAAGAATTAGAAGTGCTAACCGCATCTAAAAACATGTCAACCAATTGTGTCCCACTCATGCTCACAATTCCTGAATCTTTTGATGACTCAAAGCGTGCATGAGGACCCTTTAAGCGATTACCCTTACGAAATATCTTTTCGTAGCTTTCTCGCTGAAGAATGAATTTCCCATCAACTATAGACCTGAACCAAAAGGGCTCATTCATTCGCAAAAGCCTTACTAATTCTTCCATAGCTATAGTTGCAGTATCTGCCATTTGTGCTTTTTCCATATTTGTAGTTGTGCTCATTGGGTGGGGCAACATATCATTGTGGGAAATTCCAACAACTGAATCAAAATCTAGATTAAGAGCAGGATTATCCTGATCAAGAGCATGAATCAGAGTAGAAATATCTAGATCACTAATATCTAGATCAAGTGTAGGAATATCTTGATCAAGTAAAGGAATAGGTTGATCAAGAGCTGGAATTTGAATCTCTTGGTTTAGCAAACTTCCTTGTGAGAGATCATATGATGATGGTAGGGTAGGAGTTTGAATCTCTTGGTTTAGCAAACTTTGATTTATCCCAGTGTATCTTGCAAGAAACTTGGATAATCTCTCATGCTGAAAATCAAATCGTAAATTAATGAATATCAATTAAAAATGAATTATTATGTTACTTTGTTAAAAAAATTAAAAAAAAATCAAACATAAGATTCACATAAAAAAAAAAAAGAATCAATCAAATTAAAATAGTTAACTAGCCTCTTGTTTTAGTCGTGCATTTTCCAGCTTTAAGTTTTGCAAACAAAGTTGGCGGTCTTCCTCCCCTAAGCATGGACCCCCACATGATAAGCAAGGTACATTCTTCAATGTCTCTCTCATTAAGAAGTTTTCTGCTTGCAAACTTTCATTCTCAAGCCGAAGATTAGTGCTATCTGTTCGCTCTCTTTGAGCCTGAAGATTGCATATAATATATAAATGATCAGCATTACTTAGCTAAGCATTTGAAAGAATTGTCCTTAAATGAAGAATCATACTAAAGAAAATAGACCACCTTTGTATGGGTCCTCTTATTTTGAAACCAAAATTTTATTTGTTTTGAGTCAAGTCCAAGCTCTGCACCTAATTTTCGACGTTGGCTTTCATTTGGATGTGCGCATTCCTTGAACGCTCTGTGTTTCAAAAATGAAAATCCCAATTAGTTGAGAGAGTATTGAAAGATTAGAAACAAAAAAGAATGACATATATCAATATTTATGAAGCAAAGACATGGACAATGGATGCAAGGCTAGATGTGAAATAGACATAGCGGACATACCAAAATAATGAAATCCATATATAAGGAGACAACATGGCACGTGAGTATGAGTATAGAGACATCAATAAATATATGAAACTACATCTAAAATGTATATCATATAACGTTTGGATTAGCTTGTGTGTACTTCAATAAATTTATTTGAAAATTAGAGAATTCACAAAAAAAAAAAATTATTGTGACTTAGAATCCAAGAAATTGACAAAGCTAATTAGATTTGAACTTGTGACAATCCACATGACCACACAGCATGTATTCGGCTCCATAGCACAATAGCTCAGCCCTTGGAGTTGCATTTGAGTGAACTTGAGTAAATTGCATCGTCGTAGTGTCGTCCTCTAAGATTTTTCATTTAAGACATACTATTTTTTTGTTGTGCACTTCATAGCATTTAAGGAAATGGAATGACATACATAAATAGTTAATAGAATTTTTTGATGTACTTCAGGTCTTTCAAAATCATTTATAAAAAATACAACAGAAAATACTCTGATCAACTGATTAACTGAAAAAGAGGACTTCCATTACATTTTTAGGGAGATTAACAATTGTGCTAAAAACTTATTAGGGTATTCTCAGTGTAAGTGCATGATCATTCATTATTAGCGGATCTATACATTTTTTCATACATTAAGAGGACAGAAGTTTAAACATTGAACCTCATCAACATACAAATTGCCAACAATACGTCATATTCTAAGTAAAAAGAATGAAACTGAAAATACATGGTGAATAAATAAACAGGATGTAGCATTCATATGCATAAACGAGTAGTGTTACGTCCAACTTTCATAAAAGTTTAAATTGTGAATGATTTTATATGTAATACACATACAAGAGTCTACCCTATCTTACACAATAACCCTAAAAATATATATATATATATATATATATATATATATATATATATATATATATATATATATATATATAATAAAATGAAATGAAAAGGTTGTCAACAAGAGGATGATCTTACGATTCAAGTTTAGCTACAAGGGAAGAGTGATGACGGTAGGACCTTTTGTCCTTGCGTGAGTTGTTAGCACTTTGTTCATTACCAAACCCACCAAACGCTCCCCTTGAAGAATTCATTTTTTCAACCTTAGTGAGGAAATGTACCTACAAAGACTAAAGCTTTTCTTCCCTTGTTCTATGTCTGAGATTTGTGAATACTTAGAATATTTATATATGCTAATTAATTATCCTTTACCACAGCTTAGATGTAGTTAGCACGTATGAATTTGTCTCCACACAGGCCAATTCAACAAAAGGTAAAACCCACAAAAAGAGAAAGCAATTTTGTTATTAGCTCCTGTGCAAGGATTTTTCATTTGGATTAATGTATGAAATGAGGATAAATGAAAGAGTGTAATCATTTTTCTTTTTTCTTTTTTCTTTTGGTAAAAGTACTGTTATCGTTTTTATATACAAAGCACCTATCATCTCCAACAAGGTAACAGGTAAATCACTGAAATGGTAGGAGAATTTATAGAAAGTGAGACAATTTGCATAGGAAAGATACCATATCTGAGAAAAGATAATTTGGAAAAAATGCATAATGTAACGGAAGTTTTTCAAAGCCTTCCATTTGGTCAAAGATTAAAAAACAAACAAGAAAAAATTGCAGAGGAGTGAATGAATGTAGAAAGGAGGTAGCTGATAACATAAAGATTAAACTAGAGAATTAAACCCATAGAAAATTTGAAAAGGGTGGGCTTCTAGCTTTGTCCTGGAGATTGTGCTTACACTTGTAATGGAAGAAGAAAGGAGGGAAAGAAATGGACAAAAAAAGTTGAGATTACCTTTTCTTTCCAGGTCAATCAACTGACTTTGGATACGGAATCATGTATGACTTTGACCCCACAGTTTTAATTTATTTTTCTAGGCCAAAATAGAGTCAAATAGAATAGGAAAAATAAACTAACAATCAGCAAATAACATGTGTTTGATATATTTTTGAATTTTAAGATTGAAAATATAAAATCATTTGTTGTGAAAGAATAATTTTAAATAACATTTTTTCTATTTTTGTTCATTGTTATTTCTCTTCTCACTTCTCATTATGCATCTTCTGAAAATTTATAACAATATGAATTTACTTTTAAGCTCCTAACAATAAGAATTTACGTTTAGAAAATTAAATAGTTTTTCATCTATTATGAGTAATATTCTAAAATAATTATTTTCAATATTCATTAATGAATCAAGTTATTAAATTATTATGAAGAAATGTCTTCTAGTACGTGCAACTATATTTGCACAAACCTCCAGTCAAAAAAGAGAAAAAAATAATATTTGCACATTAATTTTAATTTCATTAAATGCTATTATTACTAATTGATTTTTTTCTTTTTAGCATTTACATTTAATGATATTATTATTATTTTCTTAAGAAAGTTTTTATATATATATATATATATATATATATATATATATATATATATATTCATTTTAATGTGATTAATGTTATATACAAGTTTCTTGGCTTGGTCTATAACTGGTTAAAGTCTGACCCAGGTCAAATGAAAATATTTAATCAATATATTTATTTTATGATTAGATACTTGTGTTAATATTTTTCTATTTTTAAAATATTTTTAGTTTTCATAAATTTTACTAATAATAATTAATTTTTAAATTTTGAAATAAAATTAGTGAATAAATAAGAATCTTTTTAATGTTATCAAATTTCTTCACATTTTTTTTATCTTAATATAGTGAACTAGCCCATGAGTTGACTATAGTCCAGGCTAAGTTAGGCTAGTATATTAATGGCCCTTATAACACGTGGATTTTTATGGTCAAGTTTATGAAATTCCAACCAACGTGAGCTGCAATCAATTAGCTTGGCCGAGCTGACTAACGTAAACAGTTATATAAAAGAAATTTCCTATATATATATATATATTGTGACATATTTAGTGAGAGAAATATTTATTGTGAAAGAATAAGATGAGTGAATCTTGACTATACAAGTATACATAGATGGTCAAGATTAAAAGTTATATTAAAGGTCATATGATCACTTAAAAAAGTCACATATATTTATGTTCTAATCTTGATCATTCATATAAAATCTAATTGTTAAGATTCACTCATCTTATTCTCTCCATGATAAACGTTCATCTCACCTGATTGATATATATATATATATATATATATAAAATGTAATCGTAATAAAATTTAATATACTTCCAAGCCAAGTGTATGTATGAATGCCATTTCATAATTATTAAAAAATTATGAAAAGATTTTTATGCATAGAAGCTTTACAACTTGAGATGGAAAAGGAAAAGGTAAGCTAAAGCACAAGTAAAGCAAAACTGTTTTAGTGACAGGGGTGCTTATTGGTCAGGTGTAATTTGGCTTGATTGTGATCTAATATTTTGATTTGATTAATTTTTTAAATCCAATCTTAGCTCGTTTATGACTCAATTAGTGATAAGTTAGAATTAAATTAACCCAAAATTTAAATAAAATGTATATATTTAAATATTATATATAATTAAATCATAAAATTTAAAAAATAAGAAAATAAAACTAAAAAATATTTTATAATATATATTTTAAAATAAATTATATTAATATAAAAAAATTATATTAAATTATGTATAAATTATTAATTTAAGTCAATAAATTTTAAAATTTATCATTAATCTTTAAAAAAGAATTAAAATTTAAACATTATGTAGCACAATGAATCAGATTTGGCCAACTTAAAATGTGACTCAAACCTAACAAACAATACTTAAAGCCAAATCTTCATATTCAAGCCAAACCCAATTAATTTCAAGACGTGTCTGAGTTGGATTATAAATGCCAGATCAAACAACACTCAAATTGACTTGATGCCAATTTGCACTTCGACTCCTAGAGAATTACCAAAAGTTTTAATTATGTGTGCAAATTCTTTCAACAGTATGAGTTACTTAATTATTATTTTTTATATGATGAGTTACTTAATTATATATTAAGAACTAAACGAAACAAAAGTACTAGGAAAGATTAACTCAAATATTAACGTAAAGGTTGTAGAATTATTGAGTTTTTAGTGCTATCTTACTTCCTAAGTGGGACTTCAATGCTGCCAAACCTTATATTAAGCTTGAAGGTAGATAAATTGAATAATGTAAGTTATTATAGTAATAACTTTTGACGCATATATACCAATTATTTCACATTTAATAAATTTAAAATATGACAACGTTGATTTGGAAAAGAAGAAAAGAATGAGGGCAAGAAGAAATCCATGACGATACAAATTGATTTAGAAAAGACATATAACAGGCTTAGTTGGCAATTCATACGCAGTCGTTTATGTAGAAAAACCAAACCCTAAAAGCAGAAATAATATTTCTCCAATCTTTTGAGAATGATTCTTATTTTAATTAGAATAACAACTTGGCTTATATAGCCAAATACAAGAGGCAGTAAATTAAAAATGCAGCCCACGTTTTAACAAACCTATAACGTGGTAGATAATTAAAAGAAAATGTCAAACTCTTAACTGATACAAGTAGCAAATAACAAGCTCCTAACAAATAGGAGTTATTGACTCAGCAAGAATAAGATAAGACTTAAGACCTAACAACGTTATCTCATATAACCATCAACTCTGAACTCCACTTACTCAACATTTCCTCCCCTAAACTGAAATTGTTGTTACTGAAACTACTAACAGCAATCAGTTTATATCTGCCATTGATTGAACTCCAAAGAACTCACGAAGCTTTACAAAAGCCTCCAACTTTAGTGGCTTGGTCATGATATCTACAATCTACTCACCAGTGCCACAGTGCTCCAACTTCACAACGCCATCTCTAGTGAGATCACGCAAGAAGTGAAATCTCACATCGATGTGTTTGCTTCTTCCGTGCAAAATAGAATTTTTTGATAACTTAATTGTAGAACTATTATCACAAAATACTGTAATGTACTTACAATGAAGATGATTGAGCTGATTGAGTATTCTTTTCATCCAAATACCTTGGCATGCACAAGCAGTAGCTGCAACGAACTCTGCTTCGGTTGTTGACAAAGATACAACAGGTTGCTTTTTTGAACTCCAGGATACAGCTTCAATGTAACATCCTAGGTTGAAAACTTAGTATTTCTAACATAAACCTGGTTAAACTGTATTATTTAGGCTACTATTAACTTATTTTTAATTTATTCCATAACATTTATATAAATAAATGATTATGGAGAGTCTTGAGAAAATAAGTATCTGCATAAACATATACAGTTTTGTCAAAATTTACATAAAATCCTGTGTTCAATTAAATTACATCTTAAATGTTTATACATAATACACAAACATTAAACTAAGAAACATAAAACTAATCCAGCCTTCAGTCTTCATCTTGCCATGGACAAACTTTCACCTGGATTTACATAGCAACATGTGGGGTGAGAATTTATAATTCTCAGTAGTAGTGTACCAATACTAACATTTGTATTATTCACAATGAATATAAACAAGCATAAATAACGTTAAGTAAATCAAAAACTGGCAATTAATTTACTACTTAAAACATCTTAAATAAAACTATAGCTAACCATCAAGTCATTACTCAATTCTCAAGGAGCTAATACATTCACTCTCTAAGTGATGTTCCCAAGTAATCTATACCTCTATATTAATTCAGGTTTAGTACAATCAATGATATTATACAATCGCTCATACAATTGTAAATATATCATTGAGCAAGCCACACAGATACACAAAGAATCACAAATACAACAGTATCAGGTAATGCAATGATGATATGAGGTATGATTGCATTCAAACAAAGGTGCATAATAGTGTAATGTAATGTCATGAGATGTCATAAAACTCGACTATTCCCCTCTCTGTGGTAGGGAGGCCTTCCCCTACCTTCCGGTGTATGGACTTTTCCACTTTTTAACTATTCTTAGGAATAGCAAGTGTGAGTATGTATGAATGTGTGAAAAATATAGTGTTATGTCTAACTCTTATATAATCACCACATAAAATTTGTCTTTGCACTACTAACTCTACCTCAACTCTATAAGAGCTTTTATGCACTATAACACTCTACTATTGTCAAACACACTTAACACACTACGCACATCTGAAACACTAAACTTTATTTCAAACTTGTCCTTAATAATGAATAGCAATTGTACCTTTTTGCTATCCGACTAATATATATATACAATCCCATTATTAGATAAAATTGTTAGAATACGTATAGCTATCTAAATATATATATTCAAGTGAAGTTTTCAATATTTACTTTCTAATATAATAGTTTTCCAATGTAATTACTTTCCAATATATATATTCACGTTTTCACGTTTTCATATAGCTATTATATATTCACTTTCTAACATGTATTCACGTTTTCATACATACCAGAACACATTCACGGTTTTAATATATAAACAAGTTATTTGAATAGTCTTTATTTTATTATATTATTTAGTATAACGTAATAGCTATATAAAAAGGCATTATATTACCTACATATCATAATATCACTCCCATCTTCATTCTAACAAAAACGCAGCTTTCTAAAAAAAAACTCACTTTTCTTCCTCTAAAACTCAAAGGAAAACAAGCACCTAATCATATTACAAGCATCATTCATGATCCAACTATGCTATCTTTAAGCCTAAAAGCTCAATAATCAAGCATAAAAACAATATTTAAACACTTAAATCCCTATGTAATGAGCTGCCAAAATATGTAGAAGAGAGGAAGAAAAGAAAGAGTACAAACAAGACAACAAACCTCCTACCTCAAGCTATGTTTTTGCCTCTGAAACCCCTCTCTATTTTCTCCTCTTTCCTTTCTTTTTCCGCTGCCCTTGTGCTCTGTTTTTGTCTCCTCCTTGCTTCGTTTCTGCTGGAGAATGACGAGCAAAAAGTGAGAAAATTCTTACTTTAATAAGTAATAAGCCTCAAGGGTAAATTAGTCCTCTAATAAAACTTATATCCCTTAGGAACACTTTGATCTCATTGTTTCAAGTTTTCTAACCTCCTTCAGTATTAGAATAAATACTAAGATTTATCTAATTACTAAATTTTTTATTTCCATTAATTTTCATATCTGCACAAAGTCCTTTCGATATTAAAACACTTATTTGGTGTGCTTAAAAATAGCAAATGAACTCAGTTTACTTTCAAATTTTATCTACATCTTACTTAACCCATGTATGACTTAAAAATAACTAATCCATATTTATTTCTCTTATCTAGGTAATTTATACTATTTTCTGAGTTATTTTAGGTCACTTTTCACATTCTGTGTTGCGGTAAAGTATCTAAACTAACTCAATTTGTCATGAAACTTCACAGACATGTTAAACAAATATAAGGCTACCTCTAGAACCCTACACAAGCCTAACATGTTCTCGGGGATGTTACATCCATCACACAACATAAATATATATCCTGACGTACTTCTTTTGTCATCTATGTCACTGGCATAATCACTGTCAGCGTAGGCCAGTAGAACATCCCCAGCTCCTCTCTTATAGAACACCCTCATCTCTATGGTTCCTTTTAAATACTGGAGCACCCTTTTTGTAGCTAACATGTGTGCGCTTAACCATGTACCTACTTATGAGACATACAACATACATCATATCAGGTCTGGTAGCTGTTTAAACAATGTTGCATCCACATTTGCACCTTTATCTTCTTTAGTCAGCTTAGTACCTGGAACAATGGGGTTCTTCACCAGATTACATCTCCCTATTCTGAACCTGTCAAGAATTTCCAGAGTATACTTCTTTTGGCACAAATGAATACCTTCATAACTTTGTTGCACTTCTACACCTAGAAAGTATTTCATCTTTCCTAGGTCTGTCATGTCGAATTCCAGCTTCATAGATTTTTTAAACTTCTCACACATGCCAACATCATTCCCTGTAAATATCATGTCATCAACATAAAGGCTTACAACAAGGATTTTACCTCCTTCTTCAGTCTTGACAAATAGAGTAGGCTCATAGTTGCATCTCTCAAATCCTTCCTTGATAAAATATCCCTCAATTCGATTATACCAGGCCCTAGGAGCCTGCTTTAACGCGTATAAAGCCTTCTTAAGTCTGTATACTTTGTCTTCCTCACCTTTTGGCACATACCCCTGTGGCTGCTCTACAAACACAGCCTCACTCAATTCATCGTGCAAGAATGCACTCTTCACATCCAATTGAAACACTGTCCATCCTTTTTGTGTAGCCAAAGCCAAAACCATACATAGTGTATCCCATCGTGCTACTAGAGCAAATACTTCATTATAGTCTATTCCATGTTTTTTAGCATAGCCTTTTGCCACCAGTCACGCTTTGCATTTGTTGATCTCTCCATTTTCATTCAGCTTAGTCTTATACACCCATTTGACACCAATTTTTTTGGCTCCATCTGGCATACTCAACAATTCTCAGGTTTCATTTTTCACTATAGCTTCAATTTCTAAATCCATTGCCTTTTTTCCACTTCTCACTCTTTGCAGCCTCTTTATAACAGGTTGGATCTTTATGTGACATGAACAAAGCTAAGTTTTGCAATTTCTCCTCTTCATACAGCCCTTCCCCACTGACATAATCTTGCATCCACACTGGTGCTCTTCTATTTCTTTCTCCGGGTGAGTTTGGTGTGTTTCCTTCAATTGAGCTTGATCCACTTTCTTCATGTGAGCCAATTGAGGCTGATGTTTCCTCTTGTTGCTCTTCATCTACAGCTTCTTCATTTTCATCAATGTCATTGAATTCATAGTCACTATCTCCCAAATCAAGTACATCAAGCTTTACCTCTTCATTACTCCTCCCCCAATTCCAACTCTCATTTTCTTCGAATACCATATCTCTACTTGTCACAACCTTCTTGGCAATGGGATCAAAAAGTCTGTAAGCCTTGAATTCATCACCTATCCCGAGAAGTACACACTTGTAACTTTTGTTGTCCAACTTCAATCTCTTGCTATTTGGTATGTGCACATGGCCAATACACCCAAAGACTCTAAAGTGCTCCACATTAGGCTTGATTCCACTCCAGCTTTCTTCAGGAGTCTTGTCTTTCACTTCCAAAGTTGGGCTCCTGTTTAACACATACACTATCCAGTGAGCAGCTTCTGCCCAAAATGTCATTGGCATTTGCTTCTCTGTAAGTAAGCATCAAACCATATTCATGATAGTTCAATTCTTACGCTCTGTAACTACATTCTGTTGTGGTGTGTAAGCTGTTGTAACTTGTCTTTTTATGCCATGAGCCTTACAAAAATCATTAAACTCACATGAAGTGAATTCACCACCTCGTTCAATTCTTAAACAGCAAATGCCACTTCCTATCTCATTTTCTACAAGACTCTTAAAACTCTTGAATATTGTAAGTGCTTCACTCTTTTTAGCTAGAAAATAAATCCAAGTTTTTCTTCTAAAATCATCAACGAAACTTAAAAGATACCTCTTGTTGCTATTTGACATCAGTGTAATGGGGCCACAAATATCAGAGTATATCAATTGAAGCTTTTGAGATGCTCTCTACTGGCTTTTCTTTAGCATTGCTTTTCGGTGTTGTTTTCCCATATTACAGACAGTGCACACCTTATTCGCAACTTTGAGTTGAGGCAAGCCTTTCACAAGTTGCTTGTACTGCAAGATCCTGAGACTTTTGTTGTTCAGGTGACCATATCTTCGATACCAGAGGTCAGTAATGTTGTCAGCAACTGCTTGGAAACAGGTTGGAGACTGTGGAACAAAAGCAAGTAATATGAACATCCGGTTTGTTGATATCTGAGTGTGCATTATAAGCCCCCTTCTAGGGTGATAAATTTTACACGCTCCACTTTGAATCAAAATAGCCAGCCCTTTTTTCTTGTAAAATTGACCTATACTTAGTAGGTTATTCTTTAGTTCAGGTATATAAAATACATCTGTCACTACCTGAGTTACTCCTCCAACTTTGAGCTTAATATTTTCTCTTCTCATCACCAACATTCTTGAATCATTTCCCAGCTTCACAGAATGTCTAAATTGCTCAACCAGATTCACAAACCATTGGTTGTTCCCTGTCATGTGGTTAGAACAACCTGAGTCAAGAAATCAGATGCCGTCCATCTTTGCTTTATTAAATTCAACATATGACATCAAAAGAAGCTCCTCTTCTTCACCTAGCTCGGCATAATTTGCACCATTCTCCCAACTAGGGCATTCGTACTGAAAATGCCCTAACTTGTGACATTTATAACACTCAACAACAGCTTTATTGAAGCCTTGCCTACCTCTTCCTCAGCCTTTTCCTCTGAATTCCCCTCGTCCTCTTCCTCTGCCTCCAAACCTGTCCTCATACGAGACTTTGAGTGCTTGTTCTTCACCTCCATGTCCCTTCATCCTCTGTTCATGTACTAGTAAGCTGCTATGTAGCTCGTCGATTGTCAAAGTATCCAAATCATTAGATTATTCCACTGAACAAATGACATAATCTAATTTAGAGGTCATGGACCGCAGGATCTTCTCAACTATAACCACTTGCTCCATCTTCTCACTATGCATCTTCATTTTGTTAGCAATTGTTAGAGTACGAGCAAAGTACTCGTCAACTCCTTCTCCTTCCTTCATATGCAAAATCTTGAACTCTCTTCTTAGGGCTTGTAGTTGAGCTCTTTTGACACTAGTTGTCCCCTGATGCTTCTGTTTCATAAAGTCCCAAATCTGTTTTATTGTATCCTTGACGAGAATAGTCTCCATTATTGTTCTGTCTATAGCCTGGAACAAATAATTCTTGACTTTGAGGTCTTTTAACTTCTGATCCTCAATCTGCTTACGTTGAGCCTCTATCAATCCCAGTCTCCACTAAGCTCCAATACTCCTTCGACCGAAGGGAATTTTCCATCAACATCGACCAATGGTCGTAATGGCCATCAAATTTGGGAATCAATGGCTGAACGAAACTCCCTTCACTAGCCATCTCTAATTGTCTCCTTTAGTTATATTTTTTTACCCAATCAGGCCCCGTGAGGTGCTCTGATACCGAAATGTAGAAAAACCAGACTCTGAAAGTAGAAATAATATTTCTTCAATCTTTTGAGAATGATTCTTATTTTAATCAAAATAACAACTTGGCTTATATATAGCCAATACAAGAGGCAGTAAATTAAAAATGTAGCCCACGTTTTAAGAAACCTATAACGTTATAGATAACTAAAAGAAAAGGTCAAACTCCTAACTAATGCAAATAACAAATAACAAGCTCCTAACAAATAGGAGTTATTGACTCAACAAGAATAAGATAAGACTTAAGACCTAACAACTTTATCTTATATAACCACTAACTCTGAACTCCACTTACTCAACAGTTTATTCATCTTATTATGAGCAGCATGACCTCTTCCTCTTTCCAAATCTCTAGAATGGAGACAAGACTGATTAGTTCTTTTGTGTAGAGGCATTCATCAGGAGATTCTCTTTTTATATATCTTTTTGTCCAATGCATGGATAAGCTTTCCCATTCATGGAAGAGGAAGTTAAAAATAACATATGGAACCTGTTCAAAGCTGGCAAGAAAGGACCAAGAATATCTCATTTTCTGTTTGTTAATGAATTCTTGTTATTTGTGGAGGCCAAAATTAATCCTCTAGGGTTGTATTTTAAACTGTCTTAACAAGTTTTGCTTAGCTTCTAGATAGAAGATAAATCCCCAAAAGACTGGCATGATTTTTTTCCCAAGAATGTGACTACGAATAAAGTTAACTTACTTGTGGAGAGGAGCAGTTTTAACCATGCCACAGGTCTATGTAGATAATTGGGAGCCTGTTAGTTCTTTATTCGGGCAAGAATCAAAACTCTAAATATCCTTCTTTGAGTGAGAGAAAAACTTATCAATTATCATTCACTTTCAACTATCACATTACAATACTATTTTTTTTATACAACGAAAAGATAACTAATTATTTAACTAACTAACTACTTAACGAACCTTATTCCTAACAGTGCCCAAATGCTCTATGGCTAGGGGTGGAAATAGGTCAAGTTACCTGTCAAGGACTTATGACCTGATCTGCCTGAGATATGATCTGTTTACAAAATAAGTTAGATTAAAAAAATTTTAAAAGTCTGTTTAACTAAAAAAGACTAGGCAGTTTGACCTGTTTAACTATATATAATATAATATACATTATTGTAATAATTATAATTATTAATTTATTATAATATATTAAAATATTTTTTAATTAAATTTTAAGAAAAATCATTAACTAAATTCTAAGTTAGTAAGTTAGAATGAAAATAACATATAACATATTAAAATTATATTATAACTTAACACTCATTTCATACTTTTTATGTTTATCACATTTTTACTCTAGTCTTTGATCGATGTAGGACTTTGAAATATATCAAGTTACAGAATTATTTGAAGTATATAATTTTACAATTAGAGAAACGTATGTTCGATCTTCATATTTTGCAACTAAAATGTGGGACTTAATTTATATGTGGTTCTCCATACTCAATTACGTGCTCTACAAGTTGAATGGAATGACTATTGATATGCTTACCCATCAATGAGATTCTTGGGACTGATAGTTACTTTTACTTTCACTGTTTTACTTAATGCTTATAAATGATGCACTACATTTAGGAATTGTTCTTCGTATTAATTTGTTCCATATAGCTTAGGCTTCTCTTTTCCATTTCTTTACTTTTGATTTCTGGTGGTTTAGTTTTTGGAATTGTGATGGCAAGCTAGATATCTACTTCTGCACGTGGTGTTTCTACAATAGGGGGAGGAAATCCACCTACTACTCATTGTATTATGATCCTTAATTCGTGTTCTGCTTGTGGGTGGCCATTAGTATTATTATCTTCTTCTCATCCGTTTCTTTTTTATATAATATGATTAGTTAAAGTATATTGCATTTTATACTCTAATGTGTTGGTGCTTATATGTGAAAGTTAGTAATTGTTGTGCTTTGCTTTTTTTTGTTGTGTTGTAACAGTAACTTGTTATATTTTTAAATTTCACATCAATTAAAAATTATAGTAAAAAAATAGTAAATATCTATAAAAATAAAAAGTGAGTATTAAATGTCTAAACTATTAACTTATTTTAAGGTTTAAACTTGTTAGCCTGTGTAAAGGTCTAATAACCTATTTAAAAGTAAATATGTTAGCCTGTGTAATGATTTGTTGGTCTATTTAAAAATAAATCTGCCAACTTATTTAAAGAATTATTAACCTACTTAAAAGTATGTTTATTAACCTATTTAAAAGTTTTATTATAAAGTATGTTTTTAAATAAATTTTCAGATATTTTTAAAAAAGTCAATCAAGTCTTAAAAGTTAGTTTATTTCAAGCTCATAGACTAGACTTAAACTTTATAATTAAAATACAAATCAAATCTATTTAAAGTAAAATCTGATTTGAACTTATTTGTTTTCACCTCATCCATGACAGATCCTCCCACTCCAAATATAAGCATATTGTGTGGACAAGGCTCAACATAAGATGGTTCGAGCTTTGATGTATTGTAATTTTTTCTTTTAACAATTGAAAATCAAGAAATCCATTTTAAATCAAACTTATCTAATCAATGGGCGGTGTGTATAGACGCTCGAGCGTACTATAGCACCACCCATTTACTTTTTGGATTATATATAAAGTCTCAATTTATTATTGTTACTTTAAGTAAATATTGTTCATTTTAATTATTCATGTTTGTATCATTTTCCGAGACGCATTTGCATATGATTCTTTTTACAAATGCTATCTAAACACATTAATAGCGTGACAATAAAATGAGTTTAAATGCTTTAAAAGGTTAAATTAATTTATAGATCTATGTAGTTTTATCAAGTTTTTAATTAAGTTTTTATAATTAAAAAGTTTTTAACAAAATTTTTATAATTATAAAACCTTGCAAATGAGTCCTTGAAAACTATCACCGTTCTAGTACCATTAAATTCCAAATCCATAGGGAGATCACATTCCTTGGACTTTTTTATCATATTATCGTTGGTGACAAAATTAATTATCAAAATATTATTTTTTTTAAATTATTTATTAAAATGCTAATCTTTTGAAATTATTTATTACAATGTCACTCTTTTGTCATACGTAACTTTTTTTAATATTTTTTGAAATACGTAGGATGTGCCACCATGTTTTGCGCATCCTACGTAGATATATCATCCTACATGGTGTATCTATGTAAAAAACGTCATGTGAGATAGTGTATCCACGCCACATGGACAAACAAATTATAAAAAAACACTATCACGTTGAGTGTGCTTCTAGAGCACTTAACTCATTCCACGTGGATTTTGCACTCTTCTCAAAGGCACATACATTTCACATGCTTATTAGAGAGTGTATCATAACCTTAGAAGACATCAATATCAATTAGCTTATTTAAAGCAACTAAGTAAGACAACAAGATATTTTTGTTCAATGTGAGATTTTGGTAAACGAAACAAGCATCTTATTTACACACCTAAAGGAATTAAGACAATGATTAAATTGATGAATACAACACGGTAAAATTAATACATAGAGATTAAGAATTTTATTGCTGACAAATTAATAAGCGGCATATAGAGAAGAAACCACAAGCTTTAATTATAATTGATATGAATGTTTCAATTTCCAAGTGCTGCTGTTAAACCTAGATGCAACTTGATGTTTTATTTAGCCACTATGCATTTTCTAGGCACTTAATGGGTGATGCCTTGAGCACTCTGACTGTAAAGGAACTTAAGCAGCTGGAGAATAGACTTGAAAGAGGAATCAATAGAATCAGGTCTAAGAAGGTAACAAGTGATGAAATTGAGGAAGAGTAAATATTGCTTTAAACATGACATTGCAATATAGTAAAATAGATATATACTAATTTGCAATCCTTAAACATGATATTGCTTTAAAGGAATATATGTATATGATGCCAAGGGTTCATTGATCTGTTCAGCCTATTGTTTCTTTTAATTGAAAATATTTTACTAGCAAATGATTCTTTTGATTTCTTTTTATTATTTATTACGTCCTCAATGTGTTTTATAGCATATGTATGATAATCTGTTAATCCTTCATAATTCTTGACACATGCAATAGTTCCTTTAAAATTGTCTCTAACTCGTAACTAGAAGGTAACAGTAAAGTAAGAGGGCCTCTCATACTAACTTGCATTATGCATTTATACCCATGTACCAATTGTAGGAATTATTAAACAAAAACTCCAACTTTATTATAACCAATTTAGAGACTATAGAATTGGACCAACGGAGATAAATTAACATTTATTCTTTTTTGCTCTTTATAGTCTCCAATAATGTTTCTTGCCTGCTTATCCTATGGCTGATTTTCTTGGAGACTATTAAGTTTGAGTGTTTGTGAGGGGGAAGAGAAGGAATGTGGAAAGAAAAGAAGGATTATTATAGATCACAATTTTGATTTTACCGTGTTGTATTCATCAATTTAATCTTTGTCCTATCTCCTTTAGGCTTGTAAATAATATGCTTGTTTCATTTACCAAAGTCCTACATCGAACAAAAATATTTTATTGTCTTACTTAGTTGTTTTACCTTACTAATACTAAAGTCTCACTTCGACTACTTTCGGATCATAAGCAAATACTTGGCCTATAAATAAGCTAATTGATATGATGTCTTCTAAGATTATGGTGCACTCTCTAGTAGGCATATGAAATGTATGTGTCTTTGGGAGGAGTGCGAGCTTTACATGGAATGGGTTAAGTACCCTAGAAGCACACCTAACGTGACAGATTTTTTTTTGTCCACATGGCATGGATACGTCATCCTACATGACCTTTTTTTACATGTATGCGTCATGTAGGATGGCGTATCCACGTGGATGCGCGGTTCAGAAAATATTAAAAAAAAGCCACGTATATAGGATAAAAGAGTGGTAATTTGATAAATAATTTTCAAAAGAGTAACATTTTAGTAAATAGTTTAAAAAATGGTATTTTAATAATTAGTTTTGTCACCAATGACAGTAGGGTAAAAAAGCCCCGTCCCTATAAGAAACCCAAAAATAGACCCAGGTTGTGTACCACCGTTAACAACTCACGAGCCACCACCATGACTCAGACCTTGGCAACCACCCAAACCAGTCGCCCTCACCTCTGCCACACCACCATCGCGTAGTTGCACTGGTCGTCGTCTATCCAAAGCCTAAGCCATGCCTCTAACCAGACCACCCATGAACTACCGCGCCTCCACCAGAGCAGTCCTGGCAACATCAACCTAGAGTCATTGTCGTTACACCCATATATATATATATATATATATATATATATATATATATATATATATATATATATATATATATATATATGCAACCAACCTTTGCCTCTGCCAACACCAATCCTCCACCACCTCTGCCCAGGTGCCATCGTACGGTGGCGAGCTAGCACTGGTAGGTTGCTGGTCTGCTCCTGTTCTAGTTGTTGTAATTCTCTTCACTGATCCACTAAACTAGGTCCCATATTTTTATGTTCTTGCACTCCAGCAAGGAAATGGTCTCTCCTATTTGTTCATTTCGTGGTTCTGGTGCTGTTTTGATTATTTTTATTATAAAATGATAACTTCCGTTAAATATTGTTGACATAACATTTTATTATGAATGACAACATGACATTAGTCATCTCACACATAAAAAAATATGTGACTTGCACATATTCTTTCTCAATTTTTAATAGAAATTAATAGTGTTAGTTTTTGAGGACTTAATTACAAAATTTTATAATTATAAAGACTTTGTTAAAAAAAATTTAACTGTAGAGACCTAATTAAAAACTTGATGAAACTATAGGCACTTACAAATTAATTTAACTGCTTCAAAATGAATATTAAAATAGATAATTAATCTACTTTTACGGGGGTCAAATATTCTTGCAGTTACTTTGAATTTACATTTTTTCGGAATTCAAAGTCCCAATAATTGCTTCAAGTAGTATTGTTCATTTTAATGCGTGGTTCATGTTTGTATCATCTTCGAGACGTGTTTGCACGCGATTCTTTTTACAAATGCTATCTAAACACATGGATAGCGTGACAATAAAATGAGTTTAAATGCTTTAAAATGAATAATAAAATAGATAATTAATATACTTTTGTGTGGGTCAAATATTCCTGCAGTTACTTTGAATTTACGTTTTTGGAATTCAAAGTCGCAACTTATTATTGTTGCCTCAAGTAATCTTGTTCATTTCAATGGTTCATATTTATATCATCTTTGGATTTCAAAGTCTCAATTTATTATTGTTGCTTCAAATAATATTGTTCATTTCAATGGTTCATGTTTGTATCATCTTCAAAATGAGTTTGAATGTGATTCTTTTTACAAATGCTACCTAGCTAAACACATTGATAGCGTGACAACAAAATGAGTTTAAATCCTTTAAAATGAATGCATGGTGAAATAGATCATTAATATACTTTATGTGGGTCAAATATTCTTGCAATTGCTTTGAATTTATGTTTTTGGAATATATTCAAAGCCCCAATTTATTATTGTTCAATTTATATCATCTTTGAGGCACGTGTGCACAGGCTAGTTATTCTTTTTACAAATGCTACCTAAACATATTAATAGTGTGACAAAAAAAAAAGAGTTTAAATACTTTAAAATGAATAGTAAAATAGATAATTAATCCACTTTTATGTGGGTCAAATATTCTTAAAATTATTTTGAATTCACACTTTGAGATTCAAAGTCCCAATTTATTTTTGATCCTTTAGGTACTTCTTTAAATTCACTTCAATGGTTCACATTAAGCACCCTTTCATTCGTAATCAAAATTGTCGCCATAGGGGGAGAAGACACTTCAGTGTTGTCAATTCTTTCACCAGCCTTTATCATCTTTGAAGAAAACCAATCCTACAGCATTCCAAATACTGGTCTGCATCCCATCCGCAATAAGGCATTTGAATATAGATTATGTGGCATCAACACGATTGTAAGCTCAACTATCTAGAAAACTAAGGTCGCTTTGAATTGTTGGGAACTTAGATTAATCTTTTCGTTATTACTAATTTTGCTAATGAATATGAAAGTGGGTTTTAGAAAAGTATTTATTTTTTTACAGGAATTATTAGAAAAAGTACTTTGAAGTTTGAACAATTGATGGTAAAATATTTTTTTAAAAAAGTTTAAGTTTATTTGAGTATTATAAAGTATATCATTTTTGGACTATAATTATAGAAATGTTTTCTAAAAAAATCTTTAAGTCCATTTGTTTAATTATTATTAAATTAATGAAATAAGATGAAATCTTGAATATAATTCTGCTAATGCACAATTAAAACTTTATGCCTCAAATTATGCTAAATGTGTTTACATTGTGTATACTAGAAACATGGTTTTCAAACACTACCCAAAACCCACTAATAGTGTGACAATACAGTGATTTTGAATGCTTTAAAATAAATAGCAGAATAGGTAAATCTATTTTCTATGTGAGCAGGACATAAGTATTCCAAAAGTTGATTTGATTTTACTTTCTGCTTGATTAAATTCATTTAAATTGTTGACGTTGAGAAGGCCAATATATATGACATTGATGTGGACCATCTAGTGGTGAACATGTTGGTAGATCAAGAGACTCGTTGCTAACTGTGGCATTTCCAAATATTTTGCAGACAATCCACAATTAGGAAGCTAAATATAAAATCTGTGGCTGCTGCCAACACACTTGTATGCTTAGCTGTTCAGATACTAAAGGTTGCTTTGGATTACTCGGATTTGGATTCATCTTTTTGTGATGTACTTTTGTTAATGCTCAAAGGCAAGATGAATGAAGTTTTAATGCTCAAAGACAATAGATGAATGAAGTTTTAAAGTTCAAAGACAAGATGAATCAAGTTTTAATACTCAAAGACAAGATGAATGAAGCTGTTGTTGTGTTCATATAATTATTCGCAGTTAGTAGAGTATTCATTTGCCATTATGCAAATTCTTTTGTAAGTAAATTATTTAATACATATACATGTAGAATAATGTGACAGGTATTGCCTTCATCTATATTTTGTAACAAATGTTTAGACATGTGTTATATGCATACTTAGCTACTTATTTTGTAGTGAATTCAACCTTCATGTGTGTACTAAGCGATTCAAAGGGAATTTTATAATTTATCTTAAAATAAATCTCATATTAGTTTGGCAGATCTATGCAATGATGTTACTGTAGGCTCGGCTGAAAATTGTGACATGTCTTTACTTTAAAATGAAATAATCTCTCATCTCTTAAATTTTTTTGTACACAGAAAAAAACTAATGATATCATTATTGATTTAACTCTTTTTTTTCCTCAGATAGACAACTATTGTGCTAAAAATTAGATAGACATGATTAACTCATACATGTGAAATTATTATTTGTGTACAGTACGTAGTTTATAATTTAATACTCACTACAAGGAATGATAGCATAATTTTCCACGAAAGGGAATTCGTTGAATGTACAATTATTTTATCGTTTGAAATGAACTTAACAAAAATAAATAGACAATGCATATATTAAATCCACCAAGTTTTTTTTCTATTCTTTACAAAAATCCACTAGTTTAAACGGAATAAATTAAGTCCAAACCCAAAAGATATATATTAATGTTTGGCAAGGTGAACATATATATATTTATATAGGTATCAAGTAAGACGACTATTTATTTTTGTATGAGAAATGATAAGAACTATTCTGAACCCTTGGATTAGAATGTACGGTGCAGATCAGGATACCCAATTTAAAAGTCACGTGAAGCTCCTTGTTTTTATTTTATTTTTATCAAATCACCAGCCCTTGAGAAAACTCCCAAATTGTCATTTTCCACCACTGGTGATGAGCATCAATGATGGCAAAGGTGCAAGCGGTGACTTGCAGTGGCACGATGGTATAACCGGCGACAAGGATCACGGTGGTGTTGGCTCGCGAGCAGATGTGGGGGACGCCCCAATCAACAATGGTTAGTGGTTCGTGAGGTTTAACGGCATTGGGTACGTGCGGTGGTTGGTGGTAAGTTGGCCAAGGTTTAAATCTTGACAGGACTCGTTCTTGATGAGTTATTTGTGTAGATATTAAACATCATTACTAAGAATGTCCATAGATCATAGATCATAAATTTAGAACACCATATTAATAATCAAATTACGTACCTCTTGTAAACATCTTGTTCTTGTTAACTCTACGGTTAAGAATGATCAAAAATTTGTACACACTTGTGGACTACAGGAATCAGGATCTTCCTCTCCTTCTCTTCTCTCTTTTGGATGGGGCAATAGTAGTTTCTAATTGAAAGATCATGTCCATGTCTTTGAAAGACACACATATATATAGAGGGAGTGGAGAGGGGACCTGCCCTTTCGTTGAAGAGTTATCTTGTTTCACCCATCATGAAAACAAGCAACTAAGCATTACACATTTTCAAGCACATATACCATTTGAATTCAAAGTTCAACATGTGATTCCCAATAAATCCATTGATCACAATATAAAAGGATTCCAGTAAACATCAGGTTACCATTCAATCAGTTTTGACAAACAGACAAATCAATGGAAGTCCAAAATCATAGGAAAATTTTTAACATTCTCCCACTTGGACAACGTTGATTCAATTTAATTTAACTCAAAAGAATTTCAAAACTAAATATATAAATAAATATATAGGTATTTTACAAATTCTTTTTTAAAAGAAAAGAAAAAAAATTCTGGTTGAATAATTGTGGCCACTAAAATAACCTGATCATACTCACATTAAACATGATCAAAGAATTCAATAGAACTATCAATTAAGAGCCATAAGTGATAAATAAACTATAAGAGTCTAATTCACCAATGACTACGTAACTAATAATCTTATTGTCATAATCATAATTCAAGTGTGCTAGTGTAGATATACATCATAGCTTAGTTTGTGATCTTTTGCTCTTTAAATTAATGTGTATGGGTCCTACATTGTGTTTTTCTAAGAAAACACAACTAATCTCCCCAAGGAGATTATAAACATGTTTATCATTAAACACCATTTTTTTCAAGAAAATTAAACATCTCGAGATAACACAACAATAAAACTGTACAATAATCATTATAACAATGATACAAAAATAAACATGCACATAATTTTATTAAAAGAGCATTACATAAGTACAAAGTAACAAGTATACAATAAATGACAACTCCCACTAATCAATTACATCAAAGGATCTTATGATACCCATGTTCTCAACATGTCTCATAAACACTATGGGTCTAAGTCCCTTAGTTAGGGGGTCAGCAAGCATCTCATCAGTAAGAATATGCTCAACAAGAATCTCTCCACTATCAAACATTTCTCTCACCACCAAGAATTTGATTCTTATATGTTTAGAGGTAAAAGTGGTTCTATTATTCTTGGTGAACAAAACAGCAGCTCGATTATCACAATAAATTTTCAATGGTTTAGAAATAGAGTCAACAACACCAAGAGCGAAAATAAAGTTTCTTAACCACATAGCATGTGAAGCTGCACCATACAATGCAACAAACTCAGCTTGCATTGTGGAAGAAGCAGTCAACATCTGTTTTACGCTTTTCCAAGATATAGCTCCTCCGGCTAACATGAAAATGTATCCAGATGTCGATCTGTCATCATCTATACATCCAGCAAAGTCTGAATCAGAGTAGCCAATGACATTTAAATCATCCACATTCCTGTAAACAAGCATGTAATTTTTTGTCTTCTGCAGGTACCTCATAACCTTCTTAACAGCTACCCAATGAGCATGTCCAGGATTAGATAGATATCTGCCCAATGCACTAACAGCGAAAGACAGATCAGGTCTAGTGCACACCTAAGCATACATAAGGCTACCAACCGCACTAGCATAAGGCACATTTGTCATGGAACTTCTCTCAATATCATTCTTAGGGCACTGCTCCTTACTTAACTTGTCTCCTTTGGTAACAGGAACATCACCAGGCCTACAAGTTTCCATATTATACCTTTTAAGAACACGATCAATATAGGCTTTTTGAGATAAACCCAAAAGCCTTCGACTCCTGTCTCTATGAATTTCAATGCCCAAAACAAAAGAAGCTTCTCCAAGATCTTTCATATCAAAATAGCTGATAATATATCTTTAGTCTCAACAAGTAGATCATAACTATTGCTGGCAAGTAAAATATCATCCACATAGAGAACAAGAAAAATGAATTTACTCCCACGCACCTTAAGATATATGCATTGATCTACCTTATTCTCCACAAAGCCCATAGAAGAAACAACTTCATTAAATTTAATATACTATTGTCTAGAAGCTTGCTTCAAACCATAAATAGACTTCTTCAATTTGCATACCATACGTTCCTTTTTATCTTCTATAAAACCTTCAGTTTGCTGCATGTAGACCTCTTCATAAAGATCTCCATTCAAGAAGGCCGTTTTAACATCTATCTGGTGCAACTCCAAATCATAATGAGCAACTAGAGCCATAATAATTTGGAAAGAGTCCTTGGAAGAAACAGGAGAAAAAGTCTCTTTATAGTTGATTCCCTCTTTTTGAGTGAATCTTTTTGCCACTAATCTTGCTTTAAAGCGCTCCACATTTCCTTTAGAATCTTTCTTCGTCTTAAACACCCATTTGCACCCAATAGGCTTAATACCTTTAGGAGGTTCCACAAGCTCCCACACATCATTATGATTCATAGAAACTATTTCCTCATTCATTGCTTCGATGCAATTATCAGATAAAGCATTAGAAACTGCTTCCTTATAATTTTCTGGATCTGTCATGCACCCAACATTAATATCTACCTCCCCCAAAAAAGCATAGTAATCATCAAGGTTGACCGGTCTTCTTTCTCTTTGAGATCTTCTAAGAGGAGGAATCTCAACAAAGTGTTCAAGAGCTGGTGGCGGTGGTTCTTCTAGAACTTCTTGTTGTAGTTCCTCATCAACCCTTTCAAATGACTCACTAACAATTCTTTCTTGTATAATTGGAACAGGTACAATAACATTTTCTCCACTAGAACTTGCGCCCTCATCCATAGTAACATCAGAAATCCCCACATCATTCTCAAGAAATTTGGCAGTAATTGCTTCAACTATTTTTGTTCCACGGGTAGGGCAGTAGAATCTGTAGCCTTTAGCATTGATAGGATAACCAATAAAGTAACATCTAGTAGTCTTAGGGCTTAATTTTGATGCACTAGGGTCATAGATTTTCACCTCAGCGGCACAACCCCACACACGAAGATGGTTAAGGATAGGTTTCCACCCTTTAAACAATTCAAATGGAGTTTTGGGAACAGACTTAGAAGGTACTCTATTTAGTATATACATAGCTGTTTTAAGGGCTTTTCCCCAAAGAAAATCAGGTAATTTGGACTGACTCATCATAGACCTCACCATATCCATTAAAGTGCGATTTCGTCTCTCAGCTACCCCATTTTGTTCAGGAGTCCCTGGCATAGTAAATTAGGAAACTATTCCATAGTCCTCAAGGTATTTAGCAAAAGGTCCCTTAAATTGTCCAATCTTATCATGTCTACCATAATATTCACCACCTCGGTCCGATCTTACTATTTTTATCCTTCTACCACATTGATTCTCAACCTCATTTTTAAATATTTTAAACTTTTCTAAAGACAATGACTTATCATTAATTAGGTATACATAACCAAAACGGGAAAAGTCATCAATGAAAGTAATAAAATATTTATTTTCACACAAGGTTGGTTTCAAAGGGCCACAAATATCTGTATGAATTATTTCTAAAAGTTCTTTACTACGTGTAGAACCCTTTCTACTTGTCTTAGTCATCTTTCCTCTTATATAGTCTATACAATCCCCAAGATCTATAGAATCAAGTGAAGGTAGGATATTATCCTTTATCAACCTATTAATCATATCCTTAGAGATATGACCTAGACGCCTATGTCATAAAGATAAGGAGGTATCTTTGATAAGTATCCTTTTGTTTCCTATAGTTTGAACATGTAGGGAATTAAAGATATTGGAATCAAGATTTAAACAATATAAACCATTAGATTTAATAGCCTTGCCTACAACTTGCGAACCATAAGATAGAAGACAAGAACCATTATTGAAATTAAAGGAAAAACCATAATTGTCAAGTTTGGACAAAGAAATTAAATTCCGCCTCATAGACGGTACATATAAGGTGTCTTTCAAATGTAAAATAAATCCTGACTCTAACTTTAATTCAACTAGTCCTATAAACTGAACGTTGACTTTACTTCCATTCCCTACAAACAAGTTGACTTCATCATCACTTGGCTTTCGTTTGCTCTTGAACCCCTGCAAGGAATTAGTAACATGAATAGATGCTCCAGAATCAAGCCACCATGAATTCAAAGGAACATCTACCAAACTAGATTCATAGCAAACGAAAGCTAGTGACTCACCTTGAGTTTTCTCCTTAATAAAAGATTTGAAGGCTTGACAGTTTGATTTCTTATGACCTACAGACTTGCAAAACCAGCACTTCAACTCATTTTTATGAATATTAGGTTTTGGACCAAGGAGTTTGTGAGATGGACCGGGCCTATTGTCATACATATTTTTATCCTGAGGCTTCTTCTCCTTTTTCTTAAAAGATTTCTTATGGTGTGGTTGAGAAACTAAGTTCACACTTCCAGAAGCCAAATGATTCATCTTATCTTCTTCTTGTGCACAAACAGATATCAAAGTGTTAATATCCCACTCTTCCTTTTGGGTATTATAGGATGTTTTTAAGGCATCAAACTTAATAGGTAGGGAATTTAAAGCATAGTAAACTAGAAAAGTATCAGTTACAGGGCACTTAAGGTCACTAAGTTTATTGGCAATGGTTACCATCTTCATAATGTGTTGCCTAACACCACCAATTCCATCATATTTCATGTTAATAAAGGTTTCTATCAATTGACCTGCTTCGGCCTTTCCAGATACTGCGTACCTTTCCCCAATGGAAGCAAGAAAAGTTTTGGCATTGTTGGAATGTGGAACTGCTTTTACAAGTGTCTCGTCAATGGAGCGCTTAATCAACATTAAAGCTTTGCGATTAGCCTTTGTCCACTCCTTGTGATATGCTTTCTGCTCATTAGTACTTTCGGCAGTTAGTGCAGTTGGCTCATCTTCTCTAATGGCTATATCAATATCCAGCAAGCTTAGGGCCAATTCAATATCATCCTTCCATTTCTTATAATTATTTCCAGTCAAAACCTCAACTTGGTTTGCAGTATTAGACAAAGAAAAAATGACTGGAGCTGAAAAATTAAACAAGAAAATGATTAATACCATGGGCAATTATAGTAATAACAATTACTGAAATAGGGATTTAATACATATAATATAAACTCTCTTGTGGGTAGAGTATATATCATATAATAACAACAATTACAAAAATTCTAACACCTGTGGGTAGAAAGAATTTTACTGTAAAGATCATCCCAAAAATAATAGCATGTTACAGCCAAATAATTTATGAATTTACTACCTGTGGGTAAGTTTAATTCACAAATTAATTAAGTAACACAACATCCCAAAAATTTATTCACAAGTAACCCTATCAATTTATAGCCCAAATAATCATTTTCTAACATATTTTTTTTAATTTTTCTTAATGTATCTAGAGAGTGCACTACCCAAACTTAACAACTAGGGAGAGTGACTATCATAGATAGGTTTATCATAATATTAAAATATTTTTCATATTTAAAATCACTAAAAATTTATTTTCTCAAATGCCTAATCTAAATAAACAAGAAATAAATTAATATTAAATATTTTTAATATCCAAAAAATTATAAAACCTATATAGATAAATTCTAGACATCAATACGAGTGTATAGGAAGAAACAGAACACAAAATGGAGCAGCAGGCACTGTTCACGCGCTCCACGCTCCATGCAGTGCGAGTGGGCTTCGTCCCACTGCGCTATTCTTCTTCTTCCTTCAGCCGGGTCGTGACGACCCGGTTCTTCTGGTAAACGGGTCGTGCGACCCGGTTCGCGATCCATCTCTATTTTTAGTCAGTTTTTGATGCGTTTTGATCCCAAACGATTTGGGTCTTCCTCCAAACATGATTTACCATCATTTTGGATGATTTTCATGAAGAAAAACACGCAAGAATGAACGTTTAGATCCAAAAAAAAAGGTGAAAACGGGTCTGTTTAACCCGGTTTGAAAAAATCACGTTCCTCTCCAATTTTAACGTGTTTGATCGTCTATAAGGCTTGTATTCATGCCTAAACATGTTCTAGGATTGATTTATATAATTATCATAAATGAAAAACAATCAAAACAATGATTTAGAAACATCAAGTGTTCTTGAAGTTTTCATCCATGGAGGTTGGATACGGGTTTCATGTTTTTAGTCATTTACAGTGAATTAAAAATGACTTAATACATCTAAAACACTTACAAAAACAGAATTAAATGATTCCCATCATATATCCACATAACCATGCATAAAAAAAAAATTACAAGTTATAAACCCTACATCATTAGGTTATCATGTAATCATGCATAACATATTAGAATGGATTCTAAATCATGTCTCTAAGGCTCTGATACCACATGTAGATATTAAACATCATTACTAAGAATATCCCTAGATCATAGATCATGAATTTAGAACACCATATTAATAATCAAATTGCGTACCTCTTGTAGACATCTTGTTCTTATTAACTCTACGGTTAAGAATGATCAAGAATTTGTACACACTTGTGGATTACAGGAATTAGGATCTTCCTTTCCTTCTTCTCTCTCTTTTGGATGGGGCAATAGTAGTTTTTAACTGAAAGATCATGTCCATGTCTTTGAAAGACACACATATATATAGAGGGAGTGGAGAGGGGACCTGCCCTTTCGTTGAAGAGATATCTTGTTCCACCCATCATAGAAACAAGCAACCAAGCATTACACCTTTTCAAGCACACATACCATTTGAATTCAAAGTTCAACATGTGATTCCCAATAAATCCATTGATCACAATATAAAAGGATTCTAGGAAGTATCAGGTTACCATTCAACCAGTTTTGACAAACAGACAAATCAATAGAAATCCAAAATCATAAGAAAATTTCTAACAATTTGTAAATATTTTTATAAGCGTTCGTTGAACTTGGAGAGTTGCCCTAACCCTGGAATGTACAACTATCCTTATAAGAGGGTGGTGTACTTATAAGGCACTTTGATACTCAAGTTAAAATTTACACTAAAAAACTAGTGTGTGAAGGAGTAGATTCATACTTGAGTGGCTAAATCCTTTATTTATAATGTGAGGTTGCTTTCTTAGGAAGCAATCCTCTAAAAATTTAGTTTCCTTATATCTAAGAATCTAGGTAATTTTGAAAGGATTATATCCCTTTATTCCTTGATACTGAGAGATTTGGTTTTATCTCTACCAGATTCTAGAAGATTGGAAAGTTATTTAATGGGGTCGCGATAACTACCTCATTAACTTGGGCTCTTTGAATGTGTTGGGGCCATACCTGAAATCCTAATACAGAATTGGTGCATATCTAAGCTCCATTTTTACCGAGGTAGTTAGCATTGTTTCCGGTGTAGGCCCATCCAAAGTGGGCATTGAAAACATGTTGTGAGAGCAATTTGTCCCGAATAAAGATAATCATACACCCCTAAAAAGGATGTAGGTATTATTCACACTATTTTTAAGAGATGTGATTGAGTGAGAGAAAGTGATAGAAAAAGTATATATAATGAATGATATCAGATAAAGTGTGAAAAGAGGTGTATATACTGTTTGATGTAAGAATATAAGAGTTGATTTGTCTCCAATCGGAACGTTTCATTTTTGGTTTGATGACTTTAGTCTCTTTTTGGGCTTTACTACTTGGAGGACTTCGGTCTCCTTTTTGGGTTTAACCTGTAAGGTGGTTTTGGTTTCCTTTTTGGACTTTGTCTAGGTGACTTTGGTCTCTTCTTTGGTTGTTTACCACTTGGAGGAGAGTGGATCCTCTCATGTATTCACATGATCGACGAGAGATAGACACAAACACATTAAATAGGATCTCACATTTTGATTAGATCCTATTTAAGATATTTGTGTCTATCTCTATATTCACATAATAAGATCATATAAAAAACACACATGTGATGATCCATTTCTAAGTGGACTTTAATCTTCTTTTGGGGTTTTACCACTTAAAGGACTCTAGTCTCCTCTTTACGTTTTATCAATTAGGAGACTTTAATCTCTTTTTTGGATTTTGCCACTTGAGAGACTTCAATACTCTGTTGGGCAAAATGTAGATCAACCATCAGATTTATGGTGTATGGGATATAACCGCATTGATATGTAATTAATTAATGATTATAAAGTGGATGAACCAATATAATATTATTGAACTAGCTTAAATGAACCTATAATACATTAGTTGAATGTTTACATTCATCAATAAATTGAGTTTGCACAATTTTATCTTCTCTTAATTTATTATCTAACTTGTAATTATAAAAAAATTTAGAAATATTGTTCAAGAAAACAAAAATTAAAAATATCATTATGCAATAACCTGTGGAAAATGTGAGTTAAAAGGCCAGTCATAAAAAAGTTTTAAAGGAGTTAAAGCTCTCCCTATATATCCCCTTGACAATTCGATCCCAGACTCACTTTTCATTCCCAGCTAATTCAACTAACTTTGGCCCAACTTAAATAGAATAATATTAGCTAGAATTTAACATTGCAAGATGAGAGCTTCTTAAACGATCCAACGTCTTGACATTTTTTTTCTATACTATTGAATTGGTTTTTTTTTTTGGTCAGTTTTATAGGTCACCTTTATCTCTCATTTAAACTACTCTACATTAAAATAAAAAAGGAAAATTTTTAGTATTTATGATTTTTTTGCTTTTTCCGTTTAATAATTAATATTACATATTATCCAATTTTTTATAATTTTTACTGTTTATTTCTTTTTAAAGGAAAATTTTAATTTGAAAAATAAAAAATTAACATAATAATCCAACTCAATCCAATTACTATAAAGCTGACTTGGATTAGGGTTGTATTATATAATTAATTTGGGTTGAGTCGTTTTTATTTTTATTTTTTTTATTTGACTTAGACATTTTTATAAGTATTGATATAAGACTAACTTTTTAAGTTTTATCACAATTAGAAGGTTCTCTTAACAAGTACTTTCTCCAAAACTTCAATCTTTTCCTAAGATCGTGGATCGCTTGCACCCAACCTTTGTTGATTGTATAATTAATTGAGTTAGTGTATTTTCATCCATAATTTTCATTACAGCTATACAAATTGTAGTTTTCATTTTTCAATCAAGAAACATAAAAAGGAGGGGGAAAATAGAAACAAAAAAAAAGAAGCAGAAAACTTGAAAAATCGAATTGTTATTAGGAAAGAGACTAGGCATTGCAATAAGTCAGTTTAACCTACCAATTTGCATGGAGAGGAATTTCTTGCTGCTGCGGGAGGGGGGGGGGGGGGACCACTAGTGCCGTTAATTATACATTGTAGAATCCAAACTAACGCGCTTTCTTCTACAATCACGTTTTGTGTGAACCATAAAATTCTTCTTTCTTTTTTCCTTTCTTGCACCACATCCTGTTGTTCTACATAATTAGCAGCTTAAATTAATCTTTATTATCATTTTTAAGATACGATACTAATGGAGAACATAAACATAGTATAACAACGGTTACATAATATGTTTTGTTGAGAAATTATTTGTATATCACCTTTTGCATGCTACTTATATTTTTTTATCTTTAATTAAGTATCTTCACATGTATTATTGTAAGACTAAACCAGCTGTACTTATATAGTATATGTCTTTGCGTGCTACTTATATATATATATATATATATATATATATATATATATATATACAAAATTTGAATTTAATTAATCAAAATTACTTTAATTTTTTAAAAGTCTATTTGCAATAAACTTGTACCATATTAAAAAGTTATTTCCCTTAGTGTTTCTATTGAAGAAAAAAAAAAGAAGAAGAAAAAATAGTGGAAAATAACAGATAATATATTAGGATATATTCATAAATAATAGAAGAGAGAATAAGAAAACGTTTGACTTGTATCGAAAGACTGCAATTTAATTAAGGAAAATGTTAGGTGTTTCGGAGGATAAAAGCCTGGATGTTGCTCGGTGACTACCATTAGTTGTTATAGGTTTTTTTTTTTAAAAAAAAATATTCTATTTAAAATATAAAAACACACCTGCTTGTAAATAGTTTGGCAATCTCGTGGTTTGTGTTAAGAGTCTTATATCGTCTATTTTAATATTTTAAGTACAGTTTATATATCTGTTAGGTCACTCTACTTAATGTCAATTGATTTTATGTTAGAATTTCACATGGTATATCGTCTACCTTGCTAAGCTTGTTAGAAAAAGTATGAATAGGAAAATGGAAATGCTAATATCTCCATCCTTTTATATCATTAATCATTTATAAGAGTATCAACTTGTGTTGGTCTAAGTAATTATGGGTTTGGACACTTTAAGCATGCGATCAAAGATTTAATTCTTAACTCGTGTATATTGTAACACCCTCTCTAGGGCATCACATTTTCCGACTCCCGACTCATAATCTGAAAAGAAGTTCACACAAGTTTGAATTATAAAAAATATGGTTTGAAAAATTTCTTTCTTTACTGACACGTAAATTTACTGAAAATATTAGGTAATCATATTTCAATTACTCATTATTCAATATTGACACACAATTTAAAGAGAAATATAAATTGACAGACTCTTTTGTTCTTTCTTTTTCCACAGTAGCAAACTCATTACTGGTTCTACTTAATAGCACGGTGTAACACTAATGATGAAAACTTAACATACTTGTTCCTTCTCCCGTATCAAACTTGATACATCAGAACTCTACTCCTTGTCAACACTGCTCCCCAACAAGTCATGAATGTTCACTCCTTATTGTTGTCCCCAATCTCAGAGTGTCCATCAGAATGTCCATCTTGAAGCATCAGACATTTGTTCTATGTTTGTTCCTTGTCCTCAAACATCTTTTCCATTTCAACACTGTCGGCAAGGTCATTCTCTGATGTTGTCTCCAAACGTAGAGGTATTTGTCACCCGCTATGTCTAAGACAACTCGTTCCTTCTACTGTATAATTTTAATAATACAGACATAACAAAAACAACATAACAAAGAGGTGAGATCACCTACGCCAATACCAACATGGCAAAGACAGAGATAACACAAGCAAAGAATATCATACGGGGATATCATATCAAACTTCCAATAATATATTCAATATTAATTAACTATCATCATCAAATCATTTATCAATTCAATTATCATAAACAACAATTACGATAATGTCCTAATTATCATCATCATCATCCAAGTATTCAAAACAATTGTCATAGCCAATATTCCTCAATTAATATATCACACAGATATAAATGTTCAGATTATGCATGTACACAAGACTCGATTTCCTACTCCATGGAGCTAAAACTCAGGTCGGAGAAATGATCGAAAAGAATCTGTCGGTACCACATGCCTCAGACCACGTGCTATAATCCTCATTTTGATTTTTGTACATCTAGCATATACACGACAGTCTTTATCGATCTTGATTAAGAATAGTGTCTCGGTCCGAGATCATCGGTGTGTCGCGTCGGTCTAACCTACGATTCTGATGAAGCGACTCACTTTGTCCATTGTAGGCAACCCGCACCCCGATGCCCCCAAGGTCAACCGGTGACCTACACTACGCATATCGCACCCACTCAAGAGGTGTGTTTCTCCTAAGCAATCAGCCATATCCATTCTCATCGGACCATTCCAATGCATGTATAATGCACCAATTACCAATCACAGGTATAATACCAATCACAAGCTTCAACAGTAATCATACTGTATTTTCAACAGTGAAATCATGTTATCACATTTTTCATAGTTATAAAACACTTTCGCCGTGTTTTTTACAAAATTGCGCAACATTTCCGTTACGTTTTCACAATTCCAAAAATGTTTTTGTTACGTTTTCAAATATCGTAACACTTCTGTTACGTTTTCAAATATCGTAACACTTCTGTTACGTTTTCAAAATTCTAAAACGTTTTTGTTATATTTTCACAATACCGTAACACTTCTGTTACGTTTTCAAAATGCTGCAACTCTTCATTTTGACTTTTAAATCACGTACTAATTTTTCAACGTTTTTCTTAAACACGTAAAAATATACGTTTATCAAATCCCATAATATTTTTCCACTGTTTCAAAATTACGTAACTTAAAAATCTTTCTTTTACGTCACGTGTCACGTAAATCATTTTCTTTCATTTTCAAAATATTTAAAACACTTTTCAAATCACATAATGATTTTTCGTTATTTTCACAATCACGTAAAAATATTCTATTGTTGTTCAACCACGTTGTGATTTTCAATGGTATTTCAAATCACGTAAAATATTTAAACATACACCAACTCACGTAGAAATATTAAAACATTTTTTTTAAGTCACGTAGGAATACTTAAACATTTTTCAAATCGTGTAGCTTAAAAATCACGTTTACGTTTTTCACCATAATTTCATTATTTTTCCAATACGCAAAACATTCTTTAATATTCCAAACGTCATTTTGAAAACTACGTAAAATATACCTCAATATTCCAAATATTATTTTGACTTTCAAAAACTCAATATCGTTTCCAATGTCATTTTTCACATTTTCTCTTTTAAGAAAACCTTTCCAAAATATATTTCACAAAATCACTCTCCAAAATCCCAAAGAATGATTCATATGTTATAAGACGTTAAATTATTATATTTTTTTCATTTTTTTCCAAATCAATTCTAAACACAACCTTCTTCAAAATAAATTGAAGTTGAAAACATTTTAGTTTACAAAAACTTGATTTTCTCAAGTGTTAAACGCTGATTCCCTTTCCAAATTTGTTGTATCAAATTACTTTGAAATTCTCTTTTGTTTCATTTTGGAAACTTGTTCATAAAATCAAGACATTACAAACCTTCAAAAACGTAGGCATGACTATTGAAATCATGAAAACATTCTTTCTTTCTAAGTTGATAGGATTTTACACAAACAAAACCATTAAAATTTTGTTTTCAAAACCGTAAGTCTTATGGTCATAAAAACCAAACCCATTTGTTCAAATTCGTTTTTACTTTCTTTACAAATCCTTTTTCACTTTCTTTGCAAATCCTTCAAAATCAACATTGTTATTTTCATTTAGAACTCATGTTTAGAAAAATACTTAGGAACTTTGTACACAAAATAAATCAATAAAAATCCTTCTAAAATTGTGTTCATGTTCTCTTGAAAAACAAACCCTTTATTTATTTTTCATATTCTTCAAATCAATCTAATTTTATTCTTTCATGAAAATATTAATTTGTAAACACCTATTTTGAGGTGTCTTGTTTGAAATCCACCATGTTCTAAGTACTCAAAAATCAATTCTTTTGTTCTTGAAATTTTTCAACATAAACCCTAATCAAGGGCATCAAAACCGTAGTTCTTCCTTGGCATTATTGGAGCCAAAAACCAATTTCCTTTTCACCATCAAGTCATGGCATATACATATATATTTCATCATAAATAATATAAGCATACCATCAAAGCCATAAAAGCATGTATAGCATATCAAGCATATCATCAAAGCTATAAAATCATGCAAAGCATATTAAGCATAGAAAATTAATCAAAGCTCATAAACACCCACAAATTAATTACATGACCATGGATATGAATCCTCACATGGATTCCACATCCATCAAATAAAATACCATCTCTCACCACCATGCTTGGTTGGTGAGATGGATCTCCCTCTTACCTCTTGAAGATCCTCCAAAGGTTCTTGATTTACTTCTTTTTCCAAGTCCTTCACCACCAAGGGCTTCTCAAATACAAAATAAAACACACAAATAATTAATATACAAGACTTGAATAAGAAAACCATGGATTAGAATCATGGTTAGAACCTTGAAAATCAAAAGAAAAGTGAAAAGTACCAAATTTCACCATTAAAGCTTCAATCTTTAGCTTGAAGAACAAGGTTGAAGATGAATGATTTAGAGAAAATCTCCAACATGAAAGTTGCTTAGAATATCATGGAGATTCAAGATCTAAAGTTGGATGAAATTAAAAGAGCTTGGATGGTGATTTTAGGTAGTATGACCGAATGGTGTATTTTGAAGAACAAAGATGAAATTTTTTATTTTTGATAGAAACTTGAAGCTTGAATTTGAAGATCAAGATGAATGATTTTGGAAAAACTCATAACTAGAGATGTTCTTAGAATGGTGTTTAGGTTTAGAAAATCAAGTTGGATGAAATTTTTGAGTGATGGAGGGTGTTCTTGATGGTCATGGCCAAAACTTGCTTGGAGGAGAGGTGGAGAGAAAACTTTGATGAGTTTTTGCTTTTGGAGGAGACAAAGATGATCAAGAATGATCAATAATGACCAAGATAGTAATAATGGTCTTCAAAGCTCTCAAAATCAGACCAAAACCGTGCCCCCCCCCCCCTTCTTGCATTCTTCTTGAGTGCAAAAAATCAAAAAGTAAGCCATTATGATGTCTAACTTGACCAAGACATGCAAAAATGACATAAAGGCTTGTCTCTTTGTCTTCTAAACACTCCAAAACCATCACCTTCTCTTCATAATGCATTCAATAAAGTTGTCTTCATTATTTGCCACCATTTGAAGCATTTCTAGCCATTGATTAATTCAATGGTTAGGATTTAGGTAGATTTTTAATTTTAGAAGACTAAATCAAGTAATTAGATTTTTCTCCTTTAAATTCTAACCATTAGATGTGTCTCCAAAATTAATGATTAAAATTACTCCTTCAAACTTTTAATCCAAGGGTTCTAATTAGTCTTTGTTTACTTTAGAAGACCAAATTTCCACCATTGATTAATTCTTCATCCAATGGTCATAAATGGTCTTTGTTACTTTTTAAGATTAAATCTCCACCCTTGATTTAATCTAAATCCAATGGTTATAAATGGCTTTGTCACTTTTCAAGACCAATTCTACACCTTTGATTACATCTATGGTTGATATCAAAGCCTTCCTAACTAAGCTTATTCTCACACCATTGATTAAATCAATGGTTATTATCCAAGGCTTCTTTATTAAGTTTGTTTCTTAACCTTTGATTAAATCAATGGTTAATATTTAAACTAAGTATTCTCATCCAAGGGTATAAATTAAGTCAAACTCTCTTTGTTGACTACGCAGTATAATATTTATTCTTGTATCCTACAAATAATATTTTTACTGTATTTTTTTATCATCTGATAATTAAATACAGTACAAAACACAGCACAATAAAATTTTCTAAAACTGTTTCCGGATTCAGGTTTAGTAAGATCCCCTGTCTCCGTCTAAACAGTACAAATTTTTCTATGCGTAGAAAAATTTTCATTTTGTGGGACCCACCTGGGCCCACGTATGGCCATCTGGGCCCACATACCCCTTGCAGGACCCACAAACAGGAAAAAATTTCAAAATCATCCATAAAATCACAAAAATTATAAAATGCATAAATATCAAATCAGATTACGTAAATTAATTACCTAACGGTAAAAATTAAATTACGTAAAGTTTTCCCCGGCCCGAAAATTTTTATTTTCCTGACACGGAGTAAATCACTCAAAACGATCAAAGACGCTGACAGAATAATCAAATTAATTTTTTGGTAGCTAAATCACTAAACGGTGAAATTTACATTAGCTGTCAAAATTACTTGTTTAAGAGATTGGAAATTTTGGGGTGTTACATTACTCCCCCTCTAAAAAGAAATTTCGTCCTCGAAATTTGATGAACGTGATTTCACATCTAAGGATGTGAACATTACTCTTTTAGCTTTTCTCCAGGTCTTCATGTTTGCATCTTCCTTAATGTCTTTACATACTATTCTAGCCAACAAAACTTTTTTTTTTTTTTGCTTGACGTTCAACTTCTCCTGTTGAAATGGATATCTCAAATTCTTAGTTACTGAAGATGTTAAATGTTACTCCAGAAAGAAAGTAGTTTCCATATTTCTGATACCAATACAGCGGTTATCAATCTTCATTCATGCCTAGAATAGTTTTTCTTAGATAATTTCCAACTAATGTAATGTCTTACTTAAAATTTTCTTATTCTCGTATCACTATATATATTCTAGATTTTGCTTGTAACAGGAAATGTCTCTCTAGCTGAATTCTCCTTTCAACCAACTAATTCTTAATCCAACAGTCTGCATACCAACTAATGTAACCAACTAATGTAACGCATTAATATAACGCATCATTTGTCTTATGGATTTTCGCTAATTCTTGTTTTTGATTTTTTTTTTTTTGAAGAAATAGTTTCAACTTTCGAAGAATCCACCACGCTCGCCGCACCATTCGAAATCTTTGCGACACGGTTATAGATAGGAATATCTTTTCTTGCAATATATTCCTTCTTTCTTTTCCTGTCTTACAATTACAATACATGAAAGGAAATTACGGAGGTTCAGAAAGAAAAGGTAGCGAAATTATCTGATATGTTACTAGACATATCCAACAAGAATTTGATTTTGCCTGATATGAGTTTTTTTTTTCTGGAATACTAGCATTTTACTGAGATAATCTCATAAGATATGGTTGGAAAATAACCAATCCATTTTCAAAGATCACATCTATTTATGAAAGAGATAAATAGATCAAACTCACACAAATATTTGATCCGCAACAATAATTTTGAATAATTTGAACAGCTCGATCGGCTAAGAATAGGTACAGAAATAAACAAATCAGAGGTTTACGAATAACTCTAACATATAATTGATCTACTCAATCATATGCCATAAAGATTAGGTTATTCATAGAAATATTCAGTATGGTCTATAGGATTAGCTCCAATAACAAAATCTCCCTTGTTTAAATCCTCCGTTCAAAACATTCCCGTTCCATTCCACGTCTCAATTCTCTCTATTACCCGAGATTTTACTAACAGAAAATTCTATTTTTAATGGAATACAATTTATGGAAATGTGTCCAAACTTTCCACACTTAAAACAAAGTGTTTCCTTGAACATCCAATCTTTCATTAAGTGCCCCTTTCCACTTCACTTCCTGGTTCTGGTTTCTCAATGGTCGTAATTTCATTTCCCATTGAAATCAATTACTTTCCCAATATCCCTAAGAAAAAAATACCAGGTTCCAAAATTACCAAATCTAATATTTCAAGATTGATTCTCTTCCATCAGATCTTGAACTTCAATTTCTAGTTTTCCCACTTAACAACGGTTCTTTGTTCGTGCAGTCGTCTTTCCACATTGCTCTCATTGCTCCCGTAGCTCCTGCAACTACATTACACTCTCTTAGTTCCTGCAGTCGCAGCTGCATTACTAGTAACATGTTCCACTTCCACATAAGTATAACTATCCCAAGTTATTCCTATGTTCCTGCTGTACTTGTCACTTCAGTTGTCCTTCGCTTTGTTTCTATAGCTGTAACCACATTATTATATCACATTCTGCTTCCACACACGTACATCCACTATGAGATTGTTGTTGTTGTTGACTTCCTGGAGATTGCAAGTACGTTTTCTGCTGGAATCGCTTGACCTTACAATTTCCCTTTTTCGTAACCAAAAAGGTCCAACGTTACAGGTCTCTTATTCTCGAGATTGATTCAACTCTAACAAAATCTTAGCTTCACTATCAATTCTTCTTGCTGAACAATCTTCTAAGTTTGCTGTATAATTGCTTCAGCCACTGTTTGTGTTACTTCCAAAGTTGCAGTCATATCACCACCATTACTTTTTGCTTCCAGACGCGTACATCTATCACGAGTCATTGTCCTTCCTTCAACGATGAACGAATCAAAATAAAATGGATCTGATATCCATTTTATACAACCTATTTTGTTTCCTTTCTTCAGAAACGAATAAATCAAACTAAAATGGATCTGATATCCATTTTATACAATTTTATTTTGTTTTCCTTTCGGAAAACAAACACACAGAGAACACAACACAAGCAAAACAGACCTAACCACAAACCCCAAAAGACTCAAACCGTGCTCTGACACTTAAACCTTAAGCTCTGATACCAACTAATGTAACACCCTCTCTAGGACATCACATTTTCCGACTCCCGACTCATAATCTGAAAAGAAGTTCACACAAGTTTGAATTATAAAAAATATGGTTTGAAAAATTTCTTTCTTTATTGACACGTAAATTTACTGAAAATATTAGGTAATCATATTTCAATTACTCATTATTCAATATTGACACACAATTTAAAGAGAAATATAAATTGACAGACTCTTTTGTTCTTTCTTTTTCCACAGTAGCAAACCCATTACGGTTCCTACTTAATAGCACGGTGTAACACTAACGATGAAAACTTAACATACTTGTTCCTTCTCCTGTATCAAACTTGATACATCAGAACTCTACTCCTTGTCAACACTGCTCCCCAACAAGTCATGAATGTTCACTCCTTATTGTTGTCCCCAATCTCAGAGTGTCCATCAGAATGTCCATCTTGAAGCATCAGACATTTGTTCTATGTTTGTTCCTTGTCCTCAAACATCTTTTCCATTTCAACACTGTCGGCAAGGTCATTCTCTGATGTTGTCTCCAAACGTAGAGGTATTTGTCACCCGCTATGTCTAAGACAACTCGTTCCTTCTACTGTATAATTTTAATAATACAGACATAACAAAAACAACATAACAAAGAGGTAAGATCACCTACGCCAATACCAACATGGCAGCACAGAGATAACACAAGCAGCAATATCATACAGGGATATCATATCAAACTTCTAATAATATATTCAATATTAATTAACTATCATCATCAAATCATTTATCAATTCAATTATCATAAACAACAATTACGATAATGTCCTAATTATCATCATCATCATCCAAGTATTCAAAACAATTGTCATAGCCAATATTCCTCAATTAATATATCACACAGATATAAATGTTCAGATTATTCATGTACACAAGACTCGATTTCCTACTCCATGGAGCTAAAACTCAGGTCGGAGAAATGATCGAAAAGAATCTGTCGGTACCACATGCCTCAGACCACGTGCTATAATCCTCATTTTGATTTTTGCACATCTAGCATATACACGACAGTCTTTATCGATCTTGATTAAGAATAGTGTCTCGGTCGGGATCATCGGTGTGTCGCGTCGGCCTAACCTACGGTTACTGAAGAGAGCGACTCACATCGTCCATTGTAGGCAACCCGCACCCGATGCCCCCAAGGTCAACCAGTGGACCTACACTACGCATATCGCACCCACTCAAGAGAGTGTGTGTTTCCTAAGGCAATCAGCCATATCCAAATTCTCATCGGACCATTCCAATGCATGTATAATGCACCAATTACCAATCACGGGTATAATACCAATCACAAGCTTCAACAATAATCATACTGTATTTTCAACAATGAAATCATGTTATCACATTTTTCATAGTTATAAAACACTTTTAGTGTTTTTTACAAAATTGCGCAACATTTCCGTTACGTTTTCACAATTCCAAAAATGTTTTTGTTACGTTTTCAAATATCGTAACACTTCTGTTACGTTTTCAAATATCGTAACACTTCTGTTACGTTTTCAAAATTCTAAAACGTTTTTGTTATATTTTCACAATACCGTAACACTTCTGTTACGTTTTCAAAATGCTGCAACTCTTTTATTTGACTTTTAAATCACGTACTAATTTTTCAACGTTTTTCTTAAACACGTAAAAATATACGTTTATCAAATCCCATAATATTTTTCCACTGTTTCAAAATTACGTAACTTAAAAATCTTTCTTTTACGTCACGTGTCACGTAAATCATTTTCTTTCATTTTCAAAATATTTAAAACACTTTTCAAATCACATAATGATTTTTCGTTATTTTCACAATCACGTAAAAATATTCTATTGTTGTTCAACCACGTTGTGATTTTCAATGGTATTTCAAATCACGTAAAATATTTAAACATACACCAACTCACGTAGAAATATTAAAACATTTTTTTAAGTCACGTAGGAATACTTAAACATTTTTCAAATCGTGTAGCTTAAAAATCACGTTTACGTTTTTCACCATAATTTCATTATTTTTCCAATACGCAAAACATTCTTTAATATTCCAAACGTCATTTTGAAAACTACGTAAAATATACCTCAATATTCCAAATATTATTTTGACTTTCAAAAACTCAATATCGTTTCCAATGTCATTTTTCACATTTTCTCTTTTAAGAAAACCTTTCCAAAATATATTTCACAAAATCACTCTCCAAAATCCCAAAGAATGATTCATATGTTATAAGACGTTAAATTATTATATTTTTTTCATTTTTTTCCAAATCAATTCTAAACACAACCTTCTTCAAAATAAATTGAAGTTCGAAAACATTTTCGTTTACAAAAACTTGATTTTCTCAAGTGTTAAACGCTCTGATTCCCTTTCCAAATTTGTTGTATCAAATTACTTTGAAATTCTCTTTTGTTTCATTTTGGAAACTTGTTCATAAAATCAAGACATTACAAACCTTCAAAAACGTGGGCATGACTATTGAAATCATGAAAACATTCTTTCTTTCTAAGTTGATAGGATTTTACACAAACAAAACCATTAAAATTTTGTTTTCAAAACCGTAAGTCTTATGGTCATAAAAACCAAACCCATTTGTTCAAATTCGTTTTTACTTTCTTTACAAATCCTTTTTCACTTTCTTTGCAAATCCTTCAAAATCAACATTGTTATTTTCATTTAGAACTCATGTTTAGAAAAATACTTAGGAACTTTGTACACAAAATAAATCAATAAAAATCCTTCTAAAATTGTGTTCATGTTCTCTTGAAAAACAAACCCTTTATTTATTTTTCATATTCTTCAAATCAATCTAATTTTATTCTTTCATGAAAATATTAATTTGTAAACACCTATTTTGAGGTGTCTTGTTTGAAATCCACCATGTTCTAAGTACTCAAAAATCAATTCTTTTGTTCTTGAAATTTTTCAACATAAACCCTAATCAAGGGCATCAAAACCGTAGCTCTTCCTTGGCTATTGGAGCCAAAAACCAATTTCCTTTTCACCATCAAGTCATGGCATATACATATATATTTCATCATAAATAATATAAGCATACCATCAAAGCCATAAAAGCATGTATAGCATATCAAGCATATCATCAAAGCTATAAAATCATGCAAAGCATATTAAGCATAGAAAATTAATCAAAGCTCATAAACACCCACAAATTAATTACATGACCATGGATATGAATCCTCACATGGATTCCACATCCATCAAATAAAATACCATCTCTCACCACCATGCTTGGTTGGTGAGATGGATCTCCCTCTTACCTCTTGAAGATCCTCCAAAGGTTCTTGATTTACTTCTTTTTTCAAGTCCTTCACCATCAAGGGCTTCTCAAATACAAAATAAAACACACAAATAATTAATATACAAGACTTGAATAAGAAAACCATGGATTAGAATCATGGTTAGAACCTTGAAAATCAAAAGAAAAGTGAAAAGTACCAAATTTCACCATTAAAGCTTCAATCTTTAGCTTGAAGAACAAGGTTGAAGATGAATGATTTAGAGAAAATCTCCAACATGAAAGTTGCTTAGAATATCATGGAGATTCAAGATCTAAAGTTGGATGAAATTAAAAGAGCTTGGATGGTGATTTTAGGTAGTATGACCGAATGGTGTATTTTGAAGAACAAAGATGAAATTTTTTATTTTTGATAGAAACTTGAAGCTTGAATTTGAAGATCAAGATGAATGATTTTGGAAAAACTCATAACTAGAGATGTTCTTAGAATGGTGTTTAGGTTTAGAAAATCAAGTTGGATGAAATTTTTGAGTGATGGAGGGTGTTCTTGATGGTCATGGCCAAAACTTGCTTGGAGGAGAGGTGGAGAGAAAACTTTGATGAGTTTTTGCTTTTGGAGGAGACAAAGATGATCAAGAATGATCAATAATGACCAAGATAGCTAATAATGGTCTTCAAAGCTCTCAAAATCAGACCAAAACCGTGCCCCCCCTTCTTGCATTCTTCTTGAGTGCAAAAATCAAAAGTAAGCCATTATGATGTCTAACTTGACCAAGACATGCAAAAATGACATAAAGCTTGTCTCTTTGTCTTATAAACACTCCAAAACCATCACCTTCTCTTCATAATGCATTCAATAAAGTTGTCTTCATTATTTGCCACCATTTGAAGCATTTCTAGCCATTGATTAATTCAATGGTTAGGATTTAGGTAGATTTTTAATTTTTGAAGACTAAATCTGCAGCCATTAGATTTTTCTCCTTTAAATTCTAACCATTAGATGATGTCTCCAAAATTAATGATTAAAATTACTCCTTCAAACTTTTAATCCAAGGGTTCTAATTAGTCTTACTTTTTTAGAAGACCAAATTTCCACCATTGATTAATTCTTCATCCAATGGTCATAAATGGTCTTTGTTACTTTTTAAGATTAAATCTCCACCCTTGATTTAATCTAAATCCAATGGTTATAAATGGTCTTTGTCACTTTTCAAGACCAATTCTACACCTTTGATTACATCTATGGTTGATATCAAAGCCTTCCTAACTAAGTTTTATTCTCACACCATTGATTAAATCAATGGTTATTATCCAAGCGCTTCTTTATTAAGTTTTTTCTTAACCTTTGATTAAATCAATGGTTAATATTTAAACTAAGTATTATCATCCAAGGTATAAATTAAGTCAAACTCTCTTTGTTGACTACGCAAAGTATAATATTTATTCTCAGTATCCTACAAATAATATTTTTCTTGTATTTTTTATCATCCGATAATTAAATACGAAGACAAAACACAAGACAATAAAATTTTCTAAAACTGTTTTCGGATTCAGGTTTAGTAAGATCCTCTGTCTCCGTCTAAACAGTACAAATTTTTCTATGCGTAGAAAAATTTTCATTTTGTGGGACCCACCTGGGGCCACATACCCCTTGCGGGACCCATAAACAGGAAAAAATTTCAAAATCATCCATAAAATCACAAAAATTATAAAATGCATAAATATCAAATCAGATTACGTAAATTAATTACCTAACGGTAAAAATTAAATTACGTAAGTTTTTCCCAGCCCGAAAATTTTTATTTTCCTGACACGGAGTAAATCACTCAAAACGATCAAATACGCTGACAGAATAATCAAATTAATTTTACAGCGCTCAGAAATCACTAAACAGTGAAATTCTGTTAACTGTCAAAATTACTGTTTAAGAGATTGGAAATTTTGGGGTGTTACATATATGGGAAAAAAGGCAGTTGGGAGAGTCGCTTTTTTCAAAACCAATAGTACCACAGCAGATTAGTCATTTGTCTTCCTGACGGAGGGATATTGCAGGAAAAAAGAAAAAAAATCATTTATAAGGGTGAAAGAAAAATATTTTTTTCCAAACTTTTTGGTGCAGACCTATATGGCTATATATCAACATATAAATTTTAGAAAATACTAGCTAGGGAAACAATTTTATGGAGAGATAAAAAGACTGAAACACATTCAATATATGGGGTCGTTCGATAAAATGTAAATTTGTGTAAAAGATATTGATGATTCCCTAGACAAATCTCTGTAGGTAACTTTGATTAGCAAATTCTTATGGGAAGTGAATCTCAAGTGGAAAGAACGTGGCTAGTTTTGCTGTCAACTTGGTTGAACAAGTGCTCACATATTCTTCTCCATTCAACCCTATTAATTTAATTGGCAACTTATCAAGGAAAACCAATGCACAAATGATGGATAACTCGTCCTCTCATTATTCTAGTTCTAGATGAAATTAAGAAAGGATCGTTCTGCATATTTTTTGTTAAAAATAAAGAAATAGAGATACAAGAAAAGTTTAGAGAAGATTTTTGTATAAACTCATAATTATTTCTAAATTATCTATCTCTAAATTAATCAATGTGTATAAGAAGATTCTCTATTTATAGAAGAAAAAGTATATATAAAGAAAGAAATACAATCAAATATAATCAAAATAATATATCTAATTATGTAAAAATTGGATTCCTAAGATAATACAAAATCAAGTCTAATTTAATTTTGAGATATGTTCTAGATATTTTAGTACTCTCCCTTAAGCTAAAGCTATTAAGCTTTAGTTTGCTACAATTAAACACATGAAAATAAAATAAACTAAAATAATGTTCCATCCCAAATACAGTTTAGACATCTTGGCTTCTCCAAGATCTCGACGTTGTGTTTTTAGAATATTTTATTTTATTTTATTTTTGTGTATATAATTATAACAAGTTAAAGCTTAGTATCTTTAGCTTAAGGATGCGTGTTAGAATATCTAGAACATATCTCAGAATTAAATTAGACTTGATTTTGTTATCTTAGGGATCTGATTTCTACATAATTAGATATACTATTTTAATTATATTTGATTGTATTTCCTCTTTATATAGACTCTCTCCTATAAATATGAATTTTTTGTGTATACACTGATTAATTTATAGATAAATAATCTTCTTTAAATTTTAAGAAAATTTAGAGATTATTTATCTCTAAATTAATCAGTATATACAAGAGGATTTCTTATTTATAAGAGAGAGAGAAAATCTATATAAAGAAACAAATACAATCAATTATAATCAAAATAGTATCCCTAATTATGTAGAAATCAAATCTCTAAGATAACACAAAATCAAGCCTAGTTTAATTTTGAGATATATTCTAGATATTCTAACATTTTCTCTCAAGTTAAAGTTACTAAACTTTAGCTTGTTATAATTAGACATACAAAAATAAAACAAACTAAAATATTCTAAGAACATAATGTCGAGATCTTGGAGAAGCGAAAAGGCCAAAACTGTGTTTGGGATGGAACCAATCTACATTTGGGACAATAACAATGGGAACAGAGCCAAACTGCATCTGGGATGTAAATTTGAAAGGACGACGACAATCTGGAGCAAGGTGAAAATCGAAGTCTGGAACAGAGTCTGAAATCTAGGATGGTAATCGGAGTCTGGAACAGAGTCTGGATTCTAGAATGGTAATCGGAGTCTGGAATCTGAATGATTGGTTAAAGTATTTAAAAATTATTGTTGCACACAAATTTTTTCCACAAAATGTTCAAACTTTGAATGAATTGATAACATTGTATTTAGATATTTTTTCATTAATAAAACAGAACGGAATAGATGAGGATTGACCGGAAAGGAAATAGAAGGAATGGAACATAGTTATTATTCTCTTTGTTTAAAAGTTTTATTAACAGAACAGAACGGAACTTCATTACTCATATGTTCCCCTCATTTTACCTCAATTTTGGGAGGAACAGAAGTTGAGCATTTGAAGGAAAAAGATGGGAAATTGTTCCCCATGTATTCCGTTCCCTTTTCATGTAATTTAAAACTCTCAAATAAAGAAATTTATTTCTCTTCCCCTCATTCCATTTTCCTCATTATCTATTATCCAAATATAATGTAAAGGAATTAGAATTTCATATAAAGTAATAGAAGAAAAATTTTCACCCATTCATTTCAATGTTTGTGAGGTTCTGTAAAAAAAAATGTTTATGCATTTATCATATCATTATTGATCTTCAATATATACTTTTTAAGATTATTTGTATAATTTAAAATGGATAATTTTAAGATAATTTAGATAAATGATAAATATTTTTAAGATAAATAATGATTTTAATTATTTATATGATAATCGTTTTTTATTACACATAATAAGATAAAGTTAAAATTTATATCTTATACAAAAATTATTATGTGATGATCAATTAGGTAATAAATGATAATTTTTATTATTTATGTGATAAAATTTAAATTTTAACTCATTATATATTATACAAAAAAATTATTATATAAGTAACTAAAATTAGCACTTATCTAAATTGTTTCAAAATTATTTATTTGAGTTGTAAAAAATATATTTTCCTGATAAACATTATATACATTTTTATGTTCCATCTGTTGTACATTACAGTTGAAATAGGAGAGAGGACAACGAATCCGTTTAGGACATTGTTTCGGAGAGACGTCCATGTCCATCTAAGAAGAGAAAACCAAAGGGGAAGTTGCAAAACTATAAAGTATAAAAACCTAAACAGAGAGAGCCCGGGTGGCAGAGGGCATATACCAAAAAACCAAAAAAAAAAAAGTATTGATCCTGAAAAATTTCCTAGTTACACCGAAAATAATATTAAATTTTTTTATCTAAATTTTATTATATGATATTTTAATTTTAATCTAAGGGGATGTTTAGATATGTTATCTACGTATTATATTTTTAATGAATATTATATTTTTAATGAATTAAGGGTAGGAAAATATTTTTTGTGCATTCTCACTATAACACGTGTGGGGAAGTGGAACAATGTATTTGATGTGAGTATAACTAAACGCGATTATAATATACAATATATATAAAGTTAAAATAGATATACAATATATAAATACAAGAAATATCATATATAAAATTAGAATAAATATACTTTACATAAATACGAATGAAATATTTCATATTTAGGAGTGTTAAATATCATTACTATGGATAGTAGGATTTCCAAATTCCAAATACAAATCAGAGCATGTGGGCCCCTGGGGTAATCTGACTGAATTGCTAGTAACTGAACCACCACTTTTTCTTCCAATTCGTATGACTATCAGATTAAAATACACTTTCTGAGATATTTGCCTATTTTAGTACCACCATCCTTCCTACCTCCCTCTGCCCTGTCCCATCCTTCCTTCCTACCTCCCTCTCTCCCACATTGTCCATATTGAAGCTTTAGTCTGCATATTATCTTGTTTTCTTTACTTCAGTGTAGGTAACTTACAATTACTTTCTTCTTGATTTAAGGGCTTCAATTCCCCAAGTTGGTGCTTGAACCACCTTCAGCAAAACAAGATTGAAATGATCAAATCTCAAATATATTATTATTCAGTGAATGCTCAAAACAAAAGGACTGCTTCTGCTGGTTGATTTGTGATGTTTAACTGCTTATTCTGTGTTTTCCATTTCTTTCTTTCTTTCTTTCTTTGAGTATTTTCCTTTGTGATATTTTTGTATTCACTCACATGATATGTTCTGTTTATTTTAAATTTCTAATTTTGTTATTTTGTGTCAACTACTCACATGACAGGTCAAAAATGCATGAACAAACTGGTTGCTTTGATCCCAACACAATGGCAGAAGGTGTAAGCTCTCTAAAAGATAGCTTTTCTCAAACTCTGCCAGACACACCACCATCACTTATGGTTGCAGGCAACACCACAAACAGCAACAATAGCCTTGAAGAGAATCTCAGGCTTTCTGTGGAGGAGTTCTCCTATCATCACCACAAGCCACAGCACCCAGAAGATGTCTCCACCTATGCAAATGGAGTCACTGCCACATCTATGGACATCTCACATCCACAGCATATGGCTTTGAACATCGGGAACTCCTACAACAACAACAACAACAACAACAACAACATGGATAACCATTTGGTGCAAGAGGTCATTGATGTCCTTTCCTATCAGCAGTCCACTTGGGACCCTAGTGTTCAGGAATTACAAGACATGGGCTATGCTAATCACCCAGAACACCAACCACATGATCAACAATTTCAGCAAATTGAGGCACAACATTGCAGCCAAAGCTACAATCCCTCTTCCATACTGGACCCTCCTCCTTACCCTTCATCAGATCTCCTAAACCTTCTCCACTTGCCCAGATGCTCAGCTTCATCTTTGCTCACCAATCCCACCATTTGCATCACAAACCCGACTCAGAAGACACCCAATTTTCAGAATTCCATGGCCTTTCTTGGAGACCTTCCAATAGGATCAGACAACACAAGTGCATCCTCAGTTTTGTATGATCCTCTATTTCATTTGAACCTGCCTCCACAGCCTCCAGCCCTCAGAGAGCTGTTTCAGTCTCTCCCCCGTGGCTACAGCTTGCCAACCAGCTCCAAGAATGGTTCTCTTTTTGATGGAGGGGATGAGATAGAGGGTGATGGGAGCCAGCTTGACATGGGAGTGCTAGAATTCAACAGGGTCACAGCTTCTGTTGGCAAAGGAAGGGGAGGGAAACGTACCAAACATTTTGCAACTGAGAAGCAAAGAAGAGAGCAATTGAATGGCAAATACAAAATCTTGAGGAGTCTTATCCCAAACCCCACTAAGGTACACAGCATCTATGAACTTTCTGACTAACACACAATTTTTTTTTATGAATCAAGCTTATAGGTTGGATTTGGTTTTAACACAGATTGATAGAGCATCTGTGGTGGGTGATGCCATTGATTATATAAGGGAGCTGATTAGAACAGTCAATGAGCTCAAATTATTGGTGGAGAAGAAAAGATATGGGAAGGAGAGATGCAAGAGGCACAAAACTGAAGATGATGCTGAAGAGAGCTGCAACATAAAGCCTTTTGGTGATCCAGATGGGTGCATAAGGACCTCATGGCTTCAGAGGAAAAGCAAAGACAGTGAGGTTGATGTCCGGATTATTGACGATGATGTTACAATCAAACTCTTTCAGAGGAAGAAGATTAACTGCCTGCTGTTTGTCTCCAAGGTTCTGGATGAACTTCAGCTGGAACTTCACCATGTTGCAGGTGGACATGTTGGTGAATATTGCAGTTTCTTGTTCAATAGCAAGGTTGGTATTTATTTTGACATAAAACTAACGGGGTAATTATAAATTTTTTGTATGAATAGAATTATCACATTGTTGTGGTTGTATATTCACTTGTGACCTGTTTCACTGAGGCAGATAATTGAAGGTTCTTCAGTCTATGCAAGTGCCATAGCCAACAGGGTGATTGATGTTATGGACACTCAGTACGCAGCAGCAGTTCCACATACAAGTAGCTATTAGAGTTGGGGAGGATAGTATCAAGATCAGGCACCAAAAGTCTCTATTAATTGATACTGACATGTATGAAACAATAACATATAATAACGATGATAATAATAATAGTAATAAGTTCATGGGGTACACCCAGGAGATAGTGAAATTTTACAAGTTCAAAATTTTCTGACTTTCTGGTTCATAATATAGTTTCTTCAATTCTGATGAAGTAATTACTAGTAAAATTATTGTTATTATTATTACTTTACCAATTAACACTGCAAACTATTTTTGGGTTAGTGCTATCTACCTTTTTGTCCTCTTTTCGGCTTACTATTTTAGTTTAGCAGGCATTAGCCTGAAGAGGGACATGAATATATTAGTTTGTCTCCACTGGTTAGTTGAGCCACACTTCTGCTTTTTCTTGTTTTGGCAAATAATTACTTTGCTTGATTGCCTTACAGTTACAACTTTTGTCGTTTCCATTTCTCTGAGATTTTCCATTGATATCAATTTTCCACTTGCTTTTTCTTGTTTTGGCAAATAACTACTTTGCTTCATTGCCTTGGTTACAACTTTTGTCGTTTCCATTTCTCTGAGATTTTCCATTGATATCAATTTTCCACTGCAGCAAAAACCACTTTAAGTGAAAATCATTTTTATATGAATTAGTATTAAGAAACAAGCATTTTAACTACTTTTCGCTTCGAATTTCTAATTTGGGCAGCAGTTACAAAAGCTGCTTCTCTTACACTATAGCACACCTTAGAATTTAGCTCTACTGTCATACTATTTGTGCTGTGACCCAAATGTGACCCAAACCAATACAAAAACATTCTGATGCAGGCACAGGCAGCCATAAAAGTACAGGAACTATTCATCCCAAAAAAAACTAGCCTGTCATGCTCAAACCAAAAATAGAATAAAATTATTAAAGGAACTAGCCCCCTATATTGGGGTCCAGGACGAGAAGGGCTTATCACATATGTTTAATTTCTGTTTCAGAAGTGAATGGATTGAGTTCATAGAGCGCATTGAAATGTTATTAACTATTTTGTGGACTAGAATTCACAAAAGTGGCCTCTTTCAAAAAAAAAAATTACACTTCTTTACATAGAAAAAATAGAAACAAAAACTCTAAATGACAAGAAAAATGGGAGACAAGATGTAGAAACAAATGGGTCTATACATGTGAATTCAAACTTCCTATTCCACAACTTTATTCCCTTTGTCCAACATCTTCTCAGTATTCTACTCAGGCATACACTATCATCTGCAAAGAACTGCTAAATTTAACTAAAATGTATTGGCAAATCAGACACCATTCCTATACTTGTTGGCAAGTATCTCCCGTCGCAAGTGAAGCAGATGAGGTGCCAGCCAATCCAGTTACTAAATCTCTTGCCATTGCTGCTGAGAACTAATCACTTTGACTATGGAGGGAGGGGTTTTGAAGGAATAGGTTACTTCCATGGTAACGGGAGAAAAAGGGGGAAAAAGAAAATAGAAAATGGTCACAATACTAGTCTTTTGTGTAAGAAAATCTCATGTTTATGATTGTCAATATGGCAAAAATCATCTCCACGACTTCCAAGCTTTGCTAACTTTCTTGGCAAGATACCTGGTAGCATTTACCCCACCAACAGCCAGCAGGCCAGATACGGCCTGCCTTGCACTTGAAACCATAACTCTTTGCCTCAGAATTCTCTGCAAGCAATTTGCAGCCTCTTCTCTTGAGCTGATTGTAATGTCATGTATGATTCGACCTGAAACCATAGCCCTTTTTCTCAATATGACATACATCCCTATTCAGATCTAGGATCTCATTGCCATCAAGTACCATTTAAAGATTTAAAAAGAACTAAGAAAATTAATCAATTTCTGTTCATTCATAACGTCATTCTTTTCATACTTCTCACGAAAATAAAAAAATTATCCCCCCCCCCCTCTTTTGATTTGGACTTCAAGAATATTTGGAACTGAAGCAATATTTCAGAAACAATTCTTTAACATATTATAAGCATACCGGTTTCACTTAATTTCATTTCCTCTCCTTGCTTCATACTCATCTGGCTTCTGATTGATGGAGGAAGAGCAGAAACTAGAGAGCAAGCAACTGATAAGTCACAATCCTGTAGATGCAACATTGTCATATACAACTTGCCAACTTCTGCATAGTATTTGACTCTACCAAATTTCCTATGTATTAAAAGGATAACTTTCCGTTAAGCAGTACAAATGCATAACCCAGAGTACCATACATTATCAATAAATGAGATGGAAATGTATATAAAAAGTAAACATTTTCAAGGAATGCGAAAAAACCTACATTTTCAAGGACTGCGAAAAAAATTATGATGTATCCACAAAATATAAATCCTCAAGAATGCCACCAACAATTAAAAAGCAACCAAAGGTGGAAACTAGAATATCTAGAAGGAGATGAAAGCACAAGATAGCTGGAAAACATTGCTTATATTTTCTCCTTCTTCTTAATAGAAACAAGAAAAAATAATAACAAATTGCTTCCTCATGACAACATCAAGTGGCACTAAATAATAGAACGAATCACAAATTCATATGCCAGATCTCATAGGTTACACTTCACAGTGTTCATTAAGTTAAAGGACATTAAACGCCATATATTTATTAATACCGAACAAATATACATACGTTAATCTCTCTCAAAATACAAAACTTAATTACTGATATCTAAAGACCTGAAAGATGTATTTGGTAATTGGCAGAATGGCAGTTCATGAAAGTATTAATAACTTAATATTATTTAGCTTTTAATGTTATAATCAGATTGTTTAAAGACATAGTTGCACCTATAGTATTTGAGCCTCTAAAAATACTCGGACCAATGAAAAATTCAAGATCTAATGAATAAAGGAATTACAAGTTTGTATGCAATATTTCATAGGTTATATACTTCATCATAGAGTTTAAGCTAAATTCCTTCACATGAGTGATTAAAAAAAAAAAAAATGGGAGAATTACTACTTAGGATATTTGGTGAATATATTTCCAATTTTGGATGAATTAACCAAAAGAATGGCTAATCAAATCAAAATATTAACTATTTTTTAATGTTGTAAACCAATTTTTTAGTTAATCATCCTAAATTGGAAATATGTCGGCAAAGATATCCTAAATTGTAATTCTCCCAAAAAACCAATACCAAAATATAAAGACCTGAGAGACTTGTATTTGGTGATTGGCAGTCGATGAAAGTCTCAGTAACTTCTTAGCCTCATATTCTTCAAGAAATGGCTTATACATCGAGTGGAATAAATTAAACTGCCCAGTTACAATCTTCTTCACCTGGACAGATTGTGAACAAAGGAACCTCAATGAAAACATAAGGCAACTAGGATGCATATATCATCGATCTGGCTTCCTTCACAAAGAAGATGCCATAATCAGTAATCACACAGTTTTCCAACAGGTTTCCAAGCAATACAAGGAAGAAAGGAAACATATGCAGCAAATATTTCACCAATTTCAGCAGACATTTCTAATCATATTAAGTGAAATCCAGTCAGTTAACCAGAAATCCAAGCATGGACAGGTTCATATCAGTGGCATGACAACTATACAAGGTTTCACATCTTCACAATAAGAAAAATGGAAAAAAATAACTACAAAAGAGATAACTCATAATTAACTCAGAAAGGCAGCAATATCTAAAGAGTGAGCCAATTTTTGTGATCAAACTGACATATAACCTCTGTAGACCATGCTCCTCACATGGGAAGGTATCAGGTGAGCATGGAGAATTTAAATATATTGAAAGATAATAACATTTCCATACCACGACCTACATAAGTAGCAATCAAGGTCTACCTTGTTTTTATCCTCTGCAAATAACATACGTAGGTCACCCATATATGAGAGACTACACACTTTGGCATACAGATCTGCCTGCAAGGTTATGTTTTAATCATTTTAGTTGTCCTAACTCCCAGAGTAACTGATTTAGTAAGAAAGAAGTAAACCTCTGTGAATTCTGATGGAAGAAGGAGAAGAGCAGCTGACACTGCAGCTCTCAAGTTAACAGAATTGGTGCTGTTAATGTCCAAATTATCAACAACAATACGAACCTGCATGAAATGCACCCAAAATCATAGGGAAAAGTTAGGCCTCGGTCATGGATTCAAATTATCAGGAAAATTCAGGACAGGCAAAGTATGAGATAATGGAACACAAATCTAAACGAGCTCTTACAAGAATATGCTAAGCACTAGAGCTCCTTAAAATTGGACCAACCACACAATTTTTAAAAGTTACTATTATACTCTTAAATCTTCATAGTTCAACATGGGAAAATATAAATTAGCACAGACAGAGATGCCAAAATAAGATATCAACAACAACAACAACAACAACCAAGCCTTTTCCCACTAGGTGGGGTCGGCTACATGGATCAGACGACGCCATTGTGTCCTATCATGAACCAAGTCTTCAGAAAAGCCATTCAAATCTAGATCTTTTTTAACCGTTTCACCTATAGTCTTTCTTGGTCTTCCTCTACCTCTAGCTATTGGGCTATTCTCCATCTGATCTACTCTTCTTACAGGGGCTTCTAAGGGTCTTCTCCTTACATGTCCAAACCACCTAAGGCGAGATTCTCCCATCTTTTCCACAATAGGTGCTACCCCTACTTTCTCTCTAATGCATTCATTCCTAATCCTATCTTGTCTAGTATGGCCACACATCCAACGCAACATCCTCATCTCCGCGACACTGATTTTGTGCTCTTGTTGGCCTTTTACCGCCCAACATCCAGTACCATACAACATTGCGGGCCTTATAGCTGTGCGGTAAAATTTACCCTTAAGCTTGAGAGGCACTTTCCTATCACAAATAACTCCTGAAGCACACCTCCATTTCATCCATCCAGCTTGAATCCTATGGTTTACATCTCCTTCTATCTCTCCATCATTTTGTATGATGGATCCAAGATACTTAAACTGTGTAACTTGTGGTATGGTATGATCTCCAATTTTTACCGCTAAGCTAGCATTAGCATGTTTCTTACTGAACTTACATTCCATATACTCCGTCTTACTCCTGCTTAGACGAAAGCCATGTTCTTCCAAAGCCCGTCTCCATAACTCTAGCTTCCCGGCACTTTTTTTATTTGGGGATTATTTGATAATGATAAAACTAAGAATCTTGAAGACATATTTGCTTAGATCTCGGGAAACAGGACAAGTATACTAGAGATATGTCAGGTCCACCCTCACAACAGGCTACCTAAGCTGTATGCACTGAGACACAAGGATGGTGAGGTTACGCAAGAATCATTTTGCTATACATATGTACAGTTGGAAAACAAAGACAGATTTCAGTTAAAGAAGTCTTTTGGCACTCCAAAGTCCAAATAGTAAAAATCCCTACAGGCAGCTAGCATCATTCATTACTTATTTGTTTATCTGTTCGTTCATTTCATCTTTATTCTTTTACTGATTGAACATCTCAGTTATACATTAGTGATCCAAAAACCATGAATGGAGAATCAAATGATTTCACAATAAGAAGATAAAAAAAAGTAACATACTGGTTTCTGTAAACGACCGCACAAATAGAATTTCTCCCAATGCAGTACATCTTGAAGTAAGTCATGCATTCGAACAACCCCATACTTGAACATCTACATAAATTTACTTATAAATGAGGGAATCATAAACAAGTAATGTTGATTTAACAAATCACCAAAAAAATAAATAAATAAAATTGTTGTTATGGACAACTAAAAAATATGCCAGCATTTATAATTAAATGCTATTGGAAGGCGAGTTTGCCAAAACTGAGCAAAGGGTCTGATTCAAAACACCACTGAGTCATAGAGCTGTTAATAATACCTTCCCATTCCAAGTAACAAAAGGGTTGAAATGTACTCCCACACCAATTTTATCTGCAACATCGGTAATCTTACATATTGCATCAACATACAGCATCAGATATAATCATCATCATTTAATAAAACCCAAGTCAGATATGGGTGACCAAATTAAAAATAAATAAAAAATAAAAAATAAATTAGAGCAAGTACCAGGCTCTCCCCACCAAGGTGCACCATCCATGAGGCATAGTGATTCTTGTTTAATCTCAGATTCTTGATTGTAGCCATTGCAAAGAAGAAAAAAAAAATCTCAGTGAGGCATTCAATTTAAATATTATGTAACTCATAACACAAGTGCATAACACGTCATGACATATCAGTACCTCAGAATGCCACTGCTTGGGATCAGAAACACCAAGAATAAAATCTGTCATGGTTGTCTACAAAGCCAAAAACACAGAACTGATAACAAACAATAAAATAATAATTAAAAAAAAAAACAGAGACCCAGAATTGAAAAGAGAAGGAATAGGCAAACAAAGTTAAGGGTATTAAAGAAAAGAGGGACCTTGTCATGGTTATTTGGATGAAGAGATGATCCATAGATGCAAGCAAATTCAACAGGGGGAAGAACCTCAAGAAAGCTTTCAAATGCTGCTTTGCTTCTTGCATTCTCCATGATGCAAACACTGCTTTAAAATTCACAACAACTACCACTGTAGCTTCAACTTCAAATTTAAAAAGATAAATAAATAAATTGTTCGAGAGATGGAAAGAAGAGTGCTGGATGGGGAATTTCTTCAAACAGTTTAAGTGCAAGGTAAGCGTCAAATTCCAACTCTGTTTCAGTCACCTGCATGTTTTCCCGACACACAACTCAGAGTCCTAGGTTCTAGCTTCTAAGTGCTGTTTTTTTTTTTTTTTTGGTCTTGTTCTAGCTTGTTAGTAAACCACTGTGAGTAACGGGTAGCACCCGGCCCAAAGGGTAATCAGGCCCGATCCATTTAACTCATATGTTATTCTTTTTATTTGAACTTTTTTTTTACCATTTTTATTTGGTCTTTAATATATTAGAAATATATATATTTTGTCCAATAGCCCTAGCATAAGTGATATCAACTCCCATTCGGGATTAAATGATATTGGGTTTAAAATTTAAATTTCATTGAAACTGCTTTGCCTCAAATTTAGCTTACTTTCTTCCCATCAACTCTTGTATTTACTTTGTAATAATAAAAGAAAAAAAAATAAAGATCCAAAAACACTTATAAAATTTAACACATTTAATAACAAGAATTATTATTATTATTATTATTATTATTATTATTATTATTATTGCAAAATTACCTTTAGAAACATTTAATAAAGCAGTCTTGGATCTCATCCAATCAACTCTCAAAAATTAAATTTTTATTTAAAAATAAAAAATCAGTCTTAAATTGGTCAATCCATTTGAGTCGGTTATGGTTCATGAACCATTTTTTTTTATTTTTAGAAAACTCAATTTTTTTAAGAAAAATATTTAAAACTTTTTTAAGGCATTGATTATTTGGTTTTCAATTTACAACTAAAATTCATCATTTAAAATTCTTAATTTTTCTAATGTGAAACAAATAAGAACTTGTAAAGTAATAAGAGTTTAGCTTTAATTTATAATGAGAATCTTATCCTTTATATATTAGATTTGAGACTATTATATATTAGAAAATTATGTTAATATTAGTATAATACTTTTAATTTTTTTTAATAGTTATAATACTTTCAGTTTAATACTTATTTATGTGATAAATAAACTTAATTATGTTACTAATATATTTCAATATTTTTCTTTGATATTATTTATATAATTAACAAATATATATTATATTTTTATTTTATATATATGTATATATATATAATCTTGATTCAACCTTGATTTAAATCTCATTGAATATTAAAACCTTGACTCTCTTTCCTTTTCGGTTCAATGACCAATCCAATTCAAAAAAATATTTTTAAATAATATCACTTTTCTTTACAAGTTGTTTAATAATATCATTAAATACATGTGAATAGTGAAATTTAAAATAACTTTTTAGTAAACCACTGTGAGTAACGGGTAACACCTGGCCCAAAGGATAATCAGGCTTGATCCATTTAACTCATTTGCTATTCTTTTAACTAGATTTTGCACTAGTGTAATGGATGAGCAAATTATAATTAAACAATAAAAATATATAATTTAAATAAAAATAAATTTATTAAGTAAAATATATTTAATAATTCATCAAAAAAAAATTATAAGTTTAATTTAAAATTACATTATATTTTTATTAAATAATTTTATTTCAATATAAATATTAAATAATTTAAATATAACATGTTATTAAACAACCTATATGCCTAAAAAAATATTTATAATATAACTTTGTATTTTAAATGCATAATTTAATCCAACCTGATTCAAATTCTTTCCGTGTATATCTGCAAACAATCACAAATCCTAATTCAGTAAAACCCAATAGTAGATCCCACACATTTACTCAATACACACACAAAAAGAAGTCAACGACCACAAACAATTTTTTCTTATGATAGTGTAGAAGCTAGTGCAGAGAACATCGCACGCTGGAGATTGGGCAAAGTATTCACCAAAGTTGAACGATAATGGAGTGGCATAGAAGCAGGTTGCACTCTGATGGAAGGCATTATAAAATATATAGACATCAAACTGACATAATTCGGGAAATTGTAGAGAAAATTATGGAGATTAACAATCAATTAATTATTGATGGTAGATTCAATTTCAAATTATATGACTTTGAATTAAATTTCAGATTGTATCTATATTTTAAAAAAATATTTAATGACATTTATTTTGCCTCTTACAGTTAATTTTGAATTCTTTGAACTTATAAAATATACAATTATCACTTAACAATTGCAATCTAAAATAAGAAAGAATTTTTTTTTTTCAAATTTTATCAAATCAATTAAGCTAGCCAATTGATTGACCAATTAAAGAGCACTAACTGGTCATTAGGGACACCTTTTAAAAATGAATAGCCGTAATTCAAGCAGTGTAGTAAAGATCGTTTACAAATATTTTATCAAATTAATTAACATTTGTGTTTGACCAATAACCAAATCAAAATCTCAAATTCAATTTTAAAAAAAATCAATTAAATTTTTCGAATCCTTATCAAAAAATTATGAGCATGAATTTTTACCTAACAATAGTTGTCCAGTCACCCGTCAGCATCAAGCTCTACTCCTTCCCACTACCAGAACCCCAAACAGCCGCCACAAGCTTCCTACCCCATCTGCACATCAAACCCAAGCCACTGCCTGGCGAGCATTGGACGCACCATCACACACCACCACCTATTGTTCTAGACCCCAATTTGAAAATCGTCCATCAAGAGTTCACGCACCGTTCGGCCCCCTCATGTGACATTGCCTCATGTTGTACTTTGCTCTTGTGGGTAGTTGCCGATTAAGAGATTAGGAGAAAATTGCAGAAGACTCTACCATATAAGGAAAGCTTGCATGAAACTTATGATATGGTGAGATCTCGATCAGGTTATGGTGAAGGGCAAGAAACCCATAAATGGTTGGGGCTATTCTTCAAATATTTTGAATTTCATAACATTTTCATTTTGATCTTTAGACAACGTTGGGAGAAGTAAAATGAATGAAATAGAGGAAACCCAAAAATGGTTGAGGATACATTCTTCAGACATTTTGGTTTAAGTAACTTATTTGGGTGTTTGAGTTTTTTTTTTTTTTTTTCATTTTCGTTTTCTATTTGGTTATATAATGATTGCTTTTTTTTTTAATGTGACAGTTACCACAAATGATATGCATAAAAATAATTACTATAGACGCCACATGTTGAAAAATTAAAGCATTAGGTTAATGACTAGAAGACATATGTCAAATTTTTAAGTCATGTATCTTCTTTTTTTATATTATTATATTTATTTGAAAATTTTTTAACCTTTTTTATTCGATTTTTAATGTAACATGTAATGCCATGTAAGACTGACACATGTCAACATTTTAGAGCATGCACTCTACCTATATATATATATATATATATATATATATGAATGATTGCCTTGAGAAATATTTAATATCATTAAATACATGTGGAATAGTGAAATTTAAAATTTAAAAAAAAAACTGTTTAATCAGCCTCAAAGTATAGTTAAAGTAACCCCTCCAATGGTTTCAATCTTTTTACTGCCCGATTCTATTTGTTAGTGAAGATAGAATTAAAAAATATATATAGAAATATAATTTTTAACGGTGGTTGTAGTATTTTAGGTTCTGCTTTTCAGCTGTTTTTAAGCCATGCTTTTCAAGTTGTCAAGCAACACTAGTTATTTCCTCTCTTTTTTGGGTTTTTTTTTTGGGGGGTGGGTGGATAATAGAATTCATTAGATGTTGCATTAATCTATTTTGAATTAAGTAGGAAAGAATGATAAACATGCATATTTACATAACCTACAAGTATCATATAACACAACTAGGTTCCTCACGCTGATTCCATAAAAATCTCAACCAAGTAGCCAATCACAAATCAGCCGCATATTTCTAAAACATCACACTATGTACAGTAGACCAAAGTCCCCAATCATTTATTTTTTATCTACTTTTGTCAGGTAAGAAATAGTGAGTAATACTAGAACCTCGTTTAACCACATTAGGCCGCTTATGAGGCCTAAGCCAGCTTCTAAACTCTTCCTGGATTTCTGGTGGTAATTCATCAATGATAGAGGGGTCAATCTCATCAATTTTATAACCCCAAGCATGTCTTCCTTGTAGCATACTACCTCCACCATTGTTTGTATCAGTCTCTTCATGAGGGCTCTCAGCTGGCAGCTCAACTTGATTACAAGTTAAATGACTATCACTAGCAGACTGAGATCCTGTAGTACTTATGACATTAGGAATAAGAGATAGAGACGGGATCGAATAAATATAATAAAAGCAAAGGGAAAAAAAATTACCAAGTGATGATGATATTTTAATACCGTGAGCATTTGTAACATGCTTCTGCTCCAATGAAGACTGGGAGTTATGGTAATTATCGAAGAATTTTATAATTGAACAATTCCCCTGCCACAAAAAACACAACATTTTTCTTATACTATAAAAGGCATTAGATTCATGGCTGAAGTTCCATATGAACAAAAGCTATCAGAATTTAATCTTCTTTCCATTAAAGGACAACCTAGAAGTTGAACGGTTGATATGACACTGCCATTCTTTCCATTTCTGAGGCTTCTAAAGTAAAATTATGAATTAGGATAGTCAGATCAAGTAATTATTGGAGCGAAGATAAATAGTCTTGTTCAAGAAGCAGTATTCTTAGCAGTGCACGGTGTGCACCACCCATCCTAGATCCTTGCTTTGCAGGATTATAATAGATTTTAAGGTTTTTATGCTCATGATTGCACTTAGACATGGTAAACTTGATAAACGATAAACAACAGTTAAAATAGTGTGGCAAAGCATACTTGAAGCTTCTTTCCTGCTTTCTTTTTCTTCTCAACTGCTCTCAAACTGGATGTATTGGAAACAAGCCTAGGTTCGTTTGCAGGTAAATCTCTATGTGTCTCTCTCTCTTTCATTCTGTCTTCACTTCCTGGAGGTGGGAAAGAAAGGAAAAAAACTTGATCATAATATGAGAAGGAAACAAGAGAGAAATGGGAGTAATGAGCTATAAAACCAGTATGACACAGTACCTGGAGGTGACATGAGGGAGGATTCTTCAGTCAAGCCATCTACTTTCCTGGATAAATTGCACAATGGATCCTGTACAAAGAAAAATCTCATGATTGGGCCTGTCTTCTGCTTAAAAGCATTTGCATGTAGAGAACCAAAGCCATGGGTTTGAATAATGCACGCACAGGTAGAAAATAATACCTTACCACTCAGAAAGAATACCTAGCAAACTCTTGTGGCTGAATTTATTTACAAACTTAACAATTTCTCCTACAAGCAAGTTTATTTTTGAGCTCTAATCCCTCAACTTAATAGCTGTGGGCAGGTTGGTAATCTACCCTACATTATAAATGCACATCATTCTTGATGGATTTAATAGTAAGAGCTCAATTCTCTGCAATTGCAAGTATACATGTTTCTCCATAAAATCCATTACAATTTGCAGTAATAACACTACAGAGTACTGACATTTGTGTATAACTTTTGCTTTACCCCATGAAGGAAACACACTAAAATCAGAAGTGAACATTGAAGTCTGATAGAATACCAATCAGCAAAATATCTTTCATGAGAAATGAAGTTGTCAAATCTTCTGATAATGTTAATAAATTACGTTTATATTCATACAAAGATACAAAGATGATATGCATATCTAATGTGTGAAATATTTCTATCACATCCCAATATTTTCCATTAAAACCTTTCAAAATCTATCCACCTAGCAGTCATCTAAAATCTGCCATCATAAAATTCTTCCAGTAAACAATTTTTATGTGAATAATTTTAAAAAACATTTTTCTAAATGTGCAATCAAATTACAGATCTTTACATGCAACCTGATTATAACATATACTTGCTTTTATCTACCTGTTGATCCAAACCAGCCTTTGAATGCTTCATTTCTGTGTCTTCTTCAGGATATTTGAGCGGTAATTCATGGCGAATCAATCCCAAACAATTTTCGCTACCTGCTTAAGCATAAGCCTCCATCAAATTAAAGTGGAATGTAGGAGAACGAATAATTTAATAATTAATACAACTAATGAGATGATGGAAAACCTGAAGGAGATGATGGTGCATCTTCGTCAATGACATTATCTAGTGATTGATTCGATGAAGAACCAGATGGAAACCGCCCACCAAAGTATTTAACAATTGAATGTGTCCCCTAGACACAAATGCAGTTTAAGATATAATTTTTAAATATCATTATGTGACATTAACGGCTATCACTTGCTTAGGACCACCCAAAAAGAAAGGAAAATAAAATTCTAAGGCTCATGTTAACAAGCATAAACCAAAGATTGAACACAGCTTAGAAATACTAATAGTAACAGTATATCACATGTTATAATAATAATTGCATGAGGTTATTTCATTTCAAAAGCAAGTGATATCCCTCACTGTTTTAAGGTGATCCTATATCAGGAGCCACAAGTTAAAGGCTAATCACAACCAAAATTTCGTAATCCAAGCAGTTCAAACTTACAGATGGAATGGAGACAATCTTACTCGCGGAAACAGAAAGTGATGTTATTCCCCAGTTGTTATTTTCGCTCCCATGAGTCTTACAGTTGTAAAAGCCCATAAATTCACGTAATCCAGCTTGAAATAGAGTTAGAGCATCCTCTTGAATCTTTATAGTCCCATATCTTAAAGGACAAGATTTAGAAGGGAACTTTCTATGTGAATCTGAATCCCCTGTCTGCAAGAGACATAAAAACTGAGATAAATAGATGTAGAATAAAACCACTGATGGAGGATAAAAGAAAAGTTAAAAATCACAGATAGTGAAAAAGTGAAAACGGTCAAATTTATCTAAGAGAATTATGCACAGCTCAGTCACAGAATAGCCACCTTATATGCTCTAGCATGCAGAGTCAGTGTGTGTGCAATCCGTTTGTTTTGCTCCAAGTCAGAATGAAGGCGTTCACTTAGCTCTTCGCACAGTTCATTAAGCCAGTGCTGAACCTGAAGTAAAAAATAATGAATCACAAAAAAATGTAATGATATTGACTTGCTTGTGAAACTGAACAAATGCTAATAACAGAAATAATAAATTGCATTGCTATGAATGCCAGCCAACACAAAATAAAACACAAGATATTTATGGGAGAAAGAAAAATATCTGATCCAAGAAGCACTAAGAAAGAAAGCACCAGGAGTTTTCATTAGTAATACAGTGGTGCAGAAAGCTGCATCACCTGAAAAAAAGTGAAAGAGTTTTCATCAGCTCAGAGGAGAATTCTTACAGAAGCAATTGTCTTCAAAGCCTGAGGCCCAGGAAATGTCTTGCCAGAACCATGGCTCTTGGGAAGTAGTCGCCCCTCAACTTCTTCCCCACTAATTCCTCTCGCAATATTCCACAACCAAGTACTGCAATGCTGTAAAAGCTAGAATCAGGAATAGCATACCAACAGACTGCTATTAAGACATGCAAATGGACAACCATGAGTAACTAAACCACAAGGTGAACTATAAAAATTTTAATCACATGAAACCAGAAATGAACATGCATACATATCTAAGAGATTTGGTTCAAAATAATCCATTCATCCAAGTTACGGTAATGCATGTCATGTGATTAGAAAGTGACTCAAAAATTGTTATTTAAAAGATATCACGAAAATGAAATCAGCAAAGACTTTCCCACTTATATTCTGGTAGTAGATATATACAACACCATGTTAAAAGATACTCACCCAGTATTGATCCCATAACGTTGTTGTAGCTTCTCCTCTGAAAACTGAAGCAGATCACCAACAGTGTTGACGCCAAGATCACTTTGTAAGGAACTCCCCAACTTTCCCCCAAGCTGTTTCCTGAAAGGCAAGTTTTCTTCAACATCATGCTTTATAATCTAAATGACCATGCACATAGGAATTTCAAAACAGTTAGAAGAGTTGCAGAAAGTACAACCATATGATATCTTGACAAACTTCAAAAGAATGTAAACTCAAGGTAATAGCATAAAATTTAAATCTGAGTGAAATACATGACAACATCTTTTAATTAATAACATTACATTTTCTTTATTGGCAAAGACTCAAGCAACCCTCCAACAGATGAGTGTGGCACAACAGTTTGTTGTGCAGGTTTGTTCATAGCACTAGCAAGTTTAGCCAGCATCTGTGAAAAGAATCAGATATAAGTTAATGGCCATTTAAAACATGAAGGACATATCCTTAAGAAGAAAGTTGTCAGAAATTTGGGACAAAATAATAGATATAACATACCAATGCTGCTTCTTACCTTATTATGAGCAATACCAGCAGAACAGGTGAATTCAGTCTCTTTCAACACCTGCATCCTGAGGTCAGCAACAATGAAAGCCCCACAAGCTAATAGCTTATCTTGGTAACTAGCATCACTCCTACAAAGCCACTTCCTAACTTCTTCTTTGGGGTCACTTCCATCCTGAATAAAAAACAAATTTCAGTACTACCACATACTCTCATGCCTAGATGAATGATTTTATTAGAAAAGAGAAATTATAGGTGTGGTAAGCTAATGAAGTCTATTAGAGCATTACAATAAAAAGTATAGTCCTGCGAACTGGATTGGACTGGACTGGACTGACCAATTTGACTAGTGAACCGGCAAGTCATCCCATTCAGTTCTCTATCATTATGACTCATCCACAGATCCAAAAAGACTCATAGTGGACTCTAATCGTTAAGTTTAAAGTCATAATTCATTTTTGTTTTTCTCATAAACGTATAATATTTAAATGAAAAGTTATATTGAATTTTTTTTTAAGTAATATATTAAATGTTGTTTATGCTATAGAAATTTAGAAACATCTGTATTTACTATTTACATATTCTCTATAACTTACATGTTTATTAAATTGTTATTTTATATGATTAATTTTAATATAGTTTAAGTTATACACACACATACATTAAAATTCTGATTCAACCATGGTTGAACTAGTAAACCATGAAGTACTCTTTTTTTTTCAGTTCATTGATTGATCTGGTTTTCAGAATATTGATATAAAGTTAAACACCTTCCACTAAATCAAACATTAAAATTAAAGAGAGAGAGAAATGAAAGACAAAAATAACCGACAAAATATACAAGAAAATAACTACAATTTCTATCTTGAGAATAATAGAGTGATCACAGAAAATGCAAGATCTTTTAATCATAGCCTCTTACCTTACTTTCAAGCCCCAAAACATGTGACTTGAGAACTTCCTCCTCAACATCTTCCATGCTTTCTGGAGGAGTTTCCATCAACATTGTTTCAGCAGCATCAGTGAGGTCAAGATATACCTCGTCAATTGAAGCCCTCTCACAACGACCCTTCCTCGCAAGAACCGAAACAACCTGAAAAATTTGAAATTCGCCACAATTCAACCTCAGTGAATGACTCTAAAATACAAGTCATTTTGAATTGAATCAATTGATTAAATTGTATACTCCATATACCTCTGAACCTGCATTCCTGTATGAGTTGAGATTGGCTTTACCACGTGCTACCGGGACTTGGACTAGTTGAATTTGCGGGCATACATCCTTTGCTTCATCACCCCGCATTGAACTGAAAAACCATGTAGTAAAAATGGGTTTTTTTTTTTTTTTCCAAAAACTCATACTTTAAAGTGAAAGAACACAATTAACAGAATAGTCATGATGATCACCGTTTCACACCATGTCTGCGAGCCTCGTAGCTAACAGCAATCAAGGCCCCACCTTTATATGAGTTGTACTGTATGACTGCAGTAGGTAAGCCCCTTAAATTTGGTTGCTTTCTCTGTTCCACTACAAAGAAAATACCATATAATGAGCTGAAAATAAAACAAAGAAAATGAAAAATGAAAAAAAAACTGACGAGAGTAGGGAATGTTCTGCAATAACTGAGAAGAAAGAGCATTTCATTTATATATACCTCAATGTTTCTCTGTCAATTGGAAGCAATTTTTTATTTTTTATTTTTTGCTTTGGGATTAAAAAGACAAATAAGATAAGGCAAGTGAATCAAGAGGTGATTTTTCTTTTCAGGAATTGTAAAGAGTAAGAAAGTTTTCAGCTTTAGAATTAGTTTGATAAATGGTGTCCTGAACAGAAAAAAAGGGGGAAAACAAAGGAAGAAATTAAAATTATGATGAGAATGAATAGATAGGGTTAGAGGGAGTTTCCTCCAAAGGGCAAAGGCCCAAATTGGGCATTTTTGCAAAATGATAAGAAATACAATTCAAAAAGAGACCTACTCGACAATTGAAATGGATTTTGCCAGAAATGGCGTTCTGAAGCATCAAGTCATTGTAGAACCGAGTAAGAAGAGAACATTAGAAGGTAAAAAATAAAAATAATAATAAAAGAATGAGAACCTTGAACATAGAAGCAATCCATGTCTACGTGAGCAATCACTCTGGCATCAGACGTCTCTCGCCTTGCCACCGGCATCGCTCTCCTCTCCTCTCTTCTCCACTTCTCTTTTTCCCTCCAATAACGTGCTTGGCTTTCTGCGCAGTGCGCACCACATTTTTATTTTGATTTTTATTACAAAAAAGTACATTACATAAAATAATACATATGTTATAAAGTTGGTCAAATTATGTTTTTGGTCTTTTAGTCGTTTTTAACTTAGTTGCTTTTAATTCAATCTTCATACTTTTAAATAATTTTGATAATTAACTTTTGCTATAAAGTCTGAATATTAAGAAAAAAATTAAGAATTGAATTCATTATAATTCTTACTCTTTTAGAAGATAAGATGCCATGTCACTATTTAGACTCAAATCAAGATGCTCTAATACTATTTTTTAAGAGTAGCGTGTCTATTAATTTTATCAAGACAATTTACTTGAAATAATAATAAATGATTTTTAATCAATCATCAAAATTAAAAACAATCAATTAAAATATAATATTTGTTAAATAAGCATTAAATAATTTAAATAATTCTATTATAATTATTAATAATATTATTATTATTATATTATAATTATTTTATTATAGTTGTTCCAATAAATATTAATTTAATTTTTATTAGATATTTTACAAGAAAAAATATATTTAAAAGAGTACCTATTAAATATAAAAAGATCTATTCAGAAATAAAGAACACTTGTAAGAATACAAATAAAAATGAAAAAACAGCTATTGAGTAATTTTTTTTAAATGAACATCTAAAAAATATCTACTAAATAAAAAAATACTTATTAATTTAATTAATTTATGGTATTATAATAGAAGTTAATAATAAGAATTATTTTAAAAATATTTTCAAATATAAAAAATAATTTAAAAAAATTATAAAAATTAAATTAAAAACAAGTAAAAACAGCTAGCAAAATTATAATTGAACTTATAAACTGTAAAGTAATACATGAAAGTTGGGGCTGAGCTGGGCCCGGGTAATACATGGAATGAGAAACCCAATTCGTGGACCTGACTTCAATGTCTAAACCCTAAATCTTACAAAAGGCCCAGGCCCGCTCCTTCTCTTCGTGTTTCTTCTTCCATGTTCTTTTCTCTTTTGGCTTTTCTTCTCTGTATTTCTATTGGATCCCCTTCGCTTCACTCTCTCACCGATCGCCGGCGTCTTCTCCGTTCGAGTACCACTCTCAACCTCACCGGCGGCACCTCTTCAGCCGGAATCGCCACCCCTCTTTCTCCAGTAACCTCTCTCTCTCTCTCTCTCTCTCTCTCTCTCTCTCTCTGTCTACCTTCCTTTGCTTCTCTTCAAAATTCAGCACCAGCTCTATGCTTTGCGTTTTGGTTCCAGTGGTTGCTGGCTGGAACTGAACGGGAAATCTAGAATTGAAACATTGGGTCAACATCTAAACCATGAGTTGAATTTTAAAGTTTTTTTTTTGAATAATTAATTTTTTTGGGTAGATTTGATGGGCTTTATTTTAATTTTTTTTATGTTTTGGTTAATTGCATCAGAGAAAAAAGTTAAGTACCTTCAACAAAAATCTATTAAAATGAGAAGGGTATTATTTGATGAAGAATAAAAGCATTTCCTATAATTATTATAACAAGCATTTCTTAACTATAACATCCTGCTTGGAGTCCTAAACCATATAATTTGCTTCAAGTTGTACTACCATCTATAATTTGTTTATATTTAATGAAGTTAATTTGTGTTTGAATCTAAGAAAGAAACAGTCCTTTACATCAAAGAGGTATGCGTTCAGGGGCTAGAGTGTTTTTCCTGGTGTGCCCAAGAGAAAGAGCACTTTGTTTGGGGGGCTGAGTTAAAGGATTTTTATTTCTTTTGGAAAATTTTGTATAAGAGGCGCTATCCCTACAATAGTTAGAGCAAACATAGAGAGGAATTTGGTTATGGCAGACGAAGGGAAAATAAATTATGTATGAAGAGATTCAATTCATATGTTAAGCTTTACCAAGGGTACCCTTAGTTATAACTTATACGTTAATTAATACTTAAAGGAGCTACTTCTTGGGTTTGTAATTGAACTACTTAAGCAAATTGGCCTTTTGAAAAGGTACTAATACAGAATATTTTTAAATTTTGGTCTCATTTGTTATATGCATAGTTTGATTCCAACTTGATCAATATTGTTATGTACTCTAGACAAAGAAGGGAAAAGAGTGATAGGTAGCCATAGTTTGTTAGCTTCCTGAGATTACAAAATTACACCGTTTATTTGTCCCTTAAGTTGGGTGAATGTTTCTTGGTGATCACATGAGCAGCAGCATTAGACTTTTGTTAGTGCTCACGTTATTTATAAATTTTTCTTGACATGAACTTTTTTTTTTAATAAAATGACAAAAAATCTTTCAATTATGGATTTTTATTACATATTTATTTATCTGTAAATCAAAAAACAGTTGACATTTTCCTGGTTGGATGTCAAGTTGTAGGATAATGGGGCGGAAAGATGGTGGGCTTTTTATCAACCCTAAGAGATTTGGTTCACTTCAGAAACCTTGCATGAAGGACATGGTAATGTTTCTCAACTGTATGATTACAAACCATAACGATACTGACGCATGTGCTCGGCAAAAGGAACTATTAAATGCCTGTATGGATTCACAGGTAATATAGATATTAGTTTAATGAAAGCCTGCACCTTTTGTCGCTCTCCCCCTTCTTGCAGTTCCCCATTTTAGTCGTTTTTATCATATTACATGAGAACTAAGTAGTGCAAAAAAAAAAAATCAATTTTTGTTTGTTTCAGAGTAAAAAGAACAGAAAGTCTTGGGGGAGTATCAATTATCAACTGCAGAGGCTTAGCCGAGGAAGGAAGTAGTATGAGAGTTTCAGATATGAATCAATTTTATAATTCAAGTTCATTATTTGGCAAGCTTAGCCTGTTTTGGAACTACTTTGATTGTCAAGCTAAAATGACCATATAGTAAGTTGGTAGAATTATGTCGAAGAATACCAATGTAATTTTGTTTCTGCATCAATTAAAGCTTTAATATGCTGCATATCATTCATGACACCTTCACAATCTGTGTGGAAGGGTCGCTGCCCTTCATATGATACATTCTTTAATAATTGTTGAAGATTATGGCTTATGTTGCATTGTTTTTCAATAATGGAGTGCTGGTGGCTATTGATCATCCGATGCTTTATTTAAGTGAATTTTGGAAGATTGGAAGTATAAGACATTCTTTCACAATTGATGAAGGTGATGGATTATTTTGCATTGTTGTTCAATGATAATGATGTAGTGCTGATGACTCATGCTCATCAGATGTTTTATGCCTTTATTCAAGTGGATTTTGGAAGATTGGACAAAGTTAGTGATGCTTATTAATTTTATGCTTAAAGGATGATATGCGTGAACCATCTACTTTCAAGAGAATGAGCATCCTATTCACAGTTTTGGAGGTCTGCTCAAGCTCAACAGCTTACAGTTGAGGGAGATCTTTATTCAAGAGAATGAGCATCCTATTCACCATCTACTTAACTTTTTCTCGTTTTTTATCTACGGCACGTGGGAAAAAGGGAGATCTTTGCCACAGTGAGTTTGAACTCGTGGGGTGGGGACTTTATTAAGTAATCATAACTCAGGAGCATGGTACACTACAAAGATTGATTTTACTAACCTGTTGCGTCCTTTAGTCCAACTACACTCTCATCATATGCTAGATGTCACATGCTTATCTGTTGCTATTTCCGCAAGTTTGTTGGTACCAAGCCATAGGATGGTTAAGTACATTTGCTGGTCTTATATATGTGTTTCCTGTGCAATTCTTCCAAGTTTTTGTCCTGCACACCCTGCCTTTTCATTTGTAATCTCACCCTCTACCTTGGAATGAGAACAGGCTTAACACCTGTTAAAAACAAACACTATTTTCTAGGATTAGGATATTCTCTTTTTACGACGGAGAAATAAAGACAGACCACTCATGTGTTGGACTTGTGGATCCAAATTCTTACTTTCTGGCCTCTGTCCCCAAAACCGAAACTTCAATTGCGGCATTATAATTGAAAATGGAGTAGATGAAGTGCACCACTGATGAGTGCCGACTATAATCATGGGCTTCAATCATTTTCATTGTTTTACCCTCCCTCAGGTTTTACATTACAGGCTTTTATATTTTTTGTGAAAAATATTATATGCACTTAATTTCTCTCAAAACAAGATAAACACCTGTTCTACCATTGGATCTTTTTTAAGTATACTGATTTGATATTGTGATAATCTGGTTATCCGTAATGCCGCGTGCAAGTTTGTGTGTTTATGGATTATGGAGGTAACATTCTCTCTCTCTCTCTCTCTCTCTCTCTCTCTCTCTCTTGTACATGTAGGTAACAATATTTTTCTCTTTATTTTTTTGGTACAAAATTGGGGGAAAGAAACATTAATTTATTTAATGCGGAAGTTTACCTAAAACGCTTTAATTTATCAAAGTCAACATAGTTAAAAAACATTAGTATAAATATTATTATTAGTCAAATTATTTTAAACTATTAGATGGACTTATTTTCAAAAGTTTCAATTTGTGACTTATGGAAATAAACTCAAAATAACTTACACGAGTTTCAAAAGTTATTTTAAGAGTAAATACACAAATTGATCCCTAAAAAATACATGTGTTTAACTGGTCCCTAAATTTGTTCAAATGCACAAATTAGTCCTTAAATATGCGAAATTCTCAACATGTTTATCTTTCCATAAGTTAGGATTGATGAACACTAACGGGGAGTCAGATATGTCACGTTAAGTATATATGTGTCACGTCATTTCTCAGTTAGTTTGCCTACGTGGAATGCTTAACATTGGGAGACTGGAATGGGAATAAAATGACATAATTTCGCCTTATGAAATTCTCAAAACACAGTTGTTTGGAGCTTCATCTCCAATGATTATATCTAAAATCTAAAATAGGGAATGAGGGTAATCGAATCCTAATTTCCCAAATCTCCTTAGAATGATGAAGACACCAATAATGTCTGAAGTAAGTGCATGTGGTTTCGGTGAGGAAATCATAGCAATGAACCTTTGTGGTTGTAGGAGGAGGTTAAGACATATTCAATGCAAGAAGGGAAAGAATAAAGGCAGGTGCTTTTGGAGGTGTTCATTCTTTGGGGTAAGCTCTTTGTTGACATATTCACCATCATGGATTGAATGTTTGAATGATAATTTATGCTTTTGTGCAAAGAAATGACTTAGAATGTGACTATTTTGAATGGGTGAATGAATAATTCTCAACCACTCCAAACTTAGATGAAGAAAAACTTGCACTTTCTGTAGAAGTGGAGAAGCAAAAAGCAGAAGTAAAGAAATTAAGATCAGAATTGGAGAAGCAGAAGATAGTAATTAGAAAGTTAAAGAAGCAACTAGAGGATTATGACAAATTGATGTTGAAATTGTAATTTGGTTGTGGGTTTGTGATGGTAGTAGTTGTTATTTTATTTGTGTTGTTTGTTAAAAAATAGTTGGACACAAATGTAATGGTAGAGGAATATCCAAAAGCTGGATCAATGTAATTGTAATTGTAGTGGACAAAAGTTGTTGAGGATCAATGTAATATCTGGTTTTATCAATGAATGAAAGAGATGTGTTTATGCAAACTTATGTATAATACTTTGAGCAATATTTGTTAAATTTATAAATGAGCAAATAGAGCAATATGTGTACTAAGTTGAATTTGTAAAACAAAACAAACCAATCAACACAACTTTCATTTGAATGTTTGATTGAATGTTCATCCTTCCGTAAAACAAAGCAAACCAATAAATCACTTCTTATTTGATTGTATGTTTGATTAAATGTTCATCCTTCTATTAGTTGGTGAAATCGTTATTATTGAATGTTTGAATGATAATGTGTGATTTTGTGCAAAGAGAGAACTTAGAATGTGGCTATTTTGAATGAGTTGATGAATCATTCTTAACCACCCCATCAATAGATGAAGAAAAACTTTCAATGGAAACAAAAGTCCATACGCAAAAAGTAGAAGTGGAAAAGCAAAAATAGAGAAACTAAAGGCAGAAATGAAGAAGTAGAAAAAAGTGATTAGAAAGTTGAAGAAACACAATTTTAGAGACCAAATCCAAACAATATGTATTTTTATAGACCAATTTGTGTATTTACTCTTTAACATTTCACCTATGCTTCATTAACGGTTTATTAACGTGACACCTCAGACTATTTGTGCTCATCAATCGCAACTGACGTAAGGATAAACATGTTAGAGATTTCACACATTCGGAGTTTAATTTGTGAACTCAAACAAATTTAGGGACCAAATACACACAATATATATTTTTTAGGGACCAATTTTGTATTTACTCTTATTTTAATTAACTCATTCAAACAATCATAAAATGTTTTATACCAGTAAAAAAAATGTTTTATAAATAACTAAGGTCAAAAATAAAAATGTTCAAATGAGCTGAAAATAAATTTATCAAAAAGGATAGTTCAAAAAAAAATTTATCAAAAAGGAAATATGATGGAGCGTAACTCTAACATTGCTCAAAGAAGAAATGTGCCTTTTCTTTTTGGGTAAATGAAATGTGCTTATTATTGTCCTATTTGATTTTCTTTTTGGTGACGTTGTCCTATTTGAATTCAATGATTAGATTGGATGATCTTGGAGGAACAAAACATACCTCATCAAGGTAGACTGGTCTGGTTACTGATTTTTTGGTTCAACATAAACATGTCAATCCCGTGTGTTCCAAAGGATTCCTCCACACAAATGGTGTCATGGCTCAATAATGACATAAGTTTATGTTAGCGTGATTAATTATAATTGAAATTATGATTAATCACGATTAGTTTTAAGGATAATTGTAATTGATTTAGTATAGAATTAGATTAATTTAGTAAATAATTATATTTTATTATTTTTCTTTTCTATATAGCACTTTTCTTGTATAAATAGAAATTAGCTCTCTTGTTTTCATTCATGTAGAAATATGTACAAATTTATCAATATTTATCTATTTATTTTTGTTTCTAATATAGAATCAAAGTCATTGTATTCACATTGAATAGAATTTCTAATTTGGTATCAGAGAGTCTAAGCTTTCATTCCAATCCTAGATTCTAGACTCTAGACTCCAGATTTCATATTTTAGACTTCGTCTTTGATTACAAACTCCAGATCATGTCCTTGATTCCAGACTCTAGATTTTAGATTCCAAACTTCGTCTTAGATTTCAGACTTCAGACTCCAAACTCCATATTCCAAACTCTAGACTCATTCATCATCCTGACCGATTCCGCATTCTGGTTTCTAAATTCAAGTTAATTTCTTCTATACCTACTTGAGTTTGAGGAGAAATATTAGTGTGATTAATTATAATTAAGATTATGATTGGTCACGATTGATTTTAGAGATGATTGTAATTGATTTAGTATAAAATTAGATTGATTTAGTATATAACTATATTTTATTATTTTCTTTTTCTATATAATAACTTTTTTGTATAAATAAAAGTTAACCTTCTTGTATTCATTCATTCAGAAATATACACAAATTTATTAATATTTATCTCTATATTTTTGTTTCTAACAATTGATTTGGTCATCAAGGTAGAGTGTGGCTTTGGAGAAATGGTGGAGACTTGAAAACCACTTTTCACTTTTGTCAGTTGTTCAATGGTTCCTATGTAGCACTCGTGTTGTGTGGCTGCCTAGCTTTGGATCTCTCCACTGCAGTCCAGACTCAAAACTTTTATTACACTTTACCTTAGTGAATGGTTCATCCATTTGGTCTTAGTGGAAGGATCTCCGAAGCATGTCTAATGGTAATCAGCTAATTATATGGTAAAGCTCCAAGTATTGTTCGATTCTGTCAAGCATGACCAATGGCATCAGAGCTAATTATGGTAGTAGCCCCAAGTATTGTCTTTTTGTGAGTTCTGACTCAAGGTCAAACCAGAAATCATACTAGTAGACTTAAGATCATAATTTTAACTCAAAATTTTAAAGTTAATGAGTGTTTTTTTTTAAATTATTTCCATACCTTTTAGCGTGAGACTAACTCTTATAAGTACAAAATAATATAATTTAGCCCTGTCGTCTCCAAGTTTATAAGTCTTTCTTCTTAATTATATGTTATTATTCTTTTTTAAAGTATATTTTTAATTGATAGATGAGAGATTAATCTATTAAGATAATATGATACAGTTAGGTATCTAAACGAAAATTCTTCTCAACAATATTATTTCTATTCATATGAATTTTGTGATCGAACACAAGACTACATACTTAAAAAACTTGAATCATTTTTACTCGAACTAATACACACTGGTTATGTTATCACTTTTTCAACTCCTTTCTAATATTGAACTTCTTCACACTGTATGCCTTTTCGGATTTGGGGATAACCCTTGTTTTAAAATTTTCTAACAAACATGTGTCATTGGTTTTTCCTTTTTGTTTTCTTTCATCAAATTCCTATCTCTTACCAAAATAGAAAGAGAAAAAAAAACTCTACAAAAGGAAAAACGCCCTTCCTGTGACATTTGATAGGATATAGATTAGCCAAAGCCAAATTTGAAATATGAATGCAAAAAATTTAAATTACATAATCTTCTGTAAATTCTAAATATTGACAATGCATGCTTAACTATGTATACATAGCAACTAGAAAAATGCCATTGAATCTCAAGGCATTACAACTGCATAAATACAAGATCTCATGAATGTGGTCTCAACTCATAAATTCAAGGATTTTGACCTAATTCAACTCATAAAATGCGGGTTATGTTGGGTTCGCAAGTTGAGTTGGGTTAAAAAATACTTCAACTTGTAGTATGTGGGTCGGGTAGCATGTTAGAATACATCTAACGCGCACAAATCTGACTCATCCACGTTTTTTTAATTAAAAATTATTTAGATGATAAATAGTATATGAAAAAAAAAATAAAGAGTGAAGTCAATGATTATGTCAATACATATAACATATGTGATGACACTGACTTCGATTGGTTAGGCTAATTTGTTATTTGAGTTATGACTAGCTTTCTTTAGTTTATTCCAGTTTTAGTAAGACTTGTTAGTTGTTAATTTGTTATGCATTTATTGACTTATAATGCTTAGTTTATTTGAGATTGAGGTCTATTTTGTTTGAGTAAGGTCGGTTGTGTTACCAAGTGACCTAAATACTCAAGAGGGGAGTGAATTGAGTATATAAAATTTTTTTACAAATCATTTGCAAAACACTTGAATGTTAATTTTAGTTGAAGCTATTGATTGATCGATGTAAATAGATAGACAAGATTGATCATTTACTCACAAATAAATAAGCCAAGATGAAGAGTACTCAATCAAGCTTATAAAATTAAAGCACAAATGTAAAGAGATAGGGTTGAGAGAATCAAACACAAGGATTTATCCTGGTTCAGCTACCTCTTGTGACCCACGCTCAGTCCTTAAGCAAACCACTCGAGATTCTCCACTACACTTCAAGCTTGAACGGGTGCTTGAAAATCTTTACACAATGAAGCACTCACTATACCTTGGGATACCTCACCCTTTTTACTAGAGGGATACCTCACCCCCTTTATAACATTTAAAGGATACCTTACCTTCTTTACAACAAGGGATACCTCACCTTTTTTTACTAGAGGAATACTTCACCCTTTTCACTAGAGTAGACAAAGTGTTTGAATGATAGAAACTCTCTCAAAGAGTAGATAATACAAATTGAAGCTCTATAGGTATTAAGGATTCACACTTTAAAGCTCAAAACATAATATATGATGAGAGTGATGAGAAAACTTGTATTTAATGCTCAATGATGTTTTTCAGAATGTTTTCCAACCCATAATCAATGCCCAAATACTTTCATTTATACCCCATAACATTTAAGAGACGTTAGAAGTTGTTGGGGGCATTAAATGCTCTCAAAGAGTTGTTGGAGAAGAGTTTTGTAAGTGTATATAATTTGTTATGACTTGAAAGAAGACGTCCTGAGCTTCTTTTTCTAACATCATAACTTATTATGAGTTTCTCATAATCTGTTATGAGTTTGGGCATAATAGATTATGGAGTCATTTAAAACATAGATGGACGTTCTGACTTTAGCATATAATCGATTATGAAATCTCTTATAATATATGATGACTTTGGCATAATAGATTATGAATCATAAAAACCAGAGGGAAATGTTTTGAAGCATCATTCATAATCTATTATGAAATACCTATAATCTATTATGGAACATAAAACACTTCTTGACTTATCATATAATAGATTATGAAAACATCATAATTTATGATGAAGCTTTTAAGAAAAACGTAAGAAGGCTTTTTGAATCAGTGAAAAGCTTGTTTTAACACATCCATAATCTATTATGGAGAATCCATAATCTATTATGGAACATAAAATCACTTCCTGACTTGTCATATAATAGATTACGAAAACACCATAATCTATTATGAAGCTTTTTGAGAAAACGTAGGAAGGGCTTTGGCTTATGGAAAAACCTGTTATAACACATTCATAATCTATTATGGAGAAGCCATAATCTATTATGGAATATAAAACCACTTCCTGACTTATCATATAATAGATTATAAAAACACCATAATCTATTATGAAGCTTTTTGAGAAAACGTAGGAAGGGTTTTGGCTTATGGAAAAACCTGTTATAACACATCCATAATCTATTATGGCTTACTTGAAAACATAGGATTTTCAAAGAGTTTCTCAACCAAGGATACCCAAAATCTTTTCAAACTTTCTAAAAATATTTTACTCAATCTTAAACACAATTTTCACAAGATGAAAACATGATTATGTAAAGCTATTTTGAAATGAGTTTTGAACCAAGAAATGAGCTTTTGTGTGAGTTCATTATACCTCTACATATGATCTAAGTCCTATTAGCTACTCTTAAAAAACCTTGGGACTTGATCTTTGCACTTCATTACTTTCTTGTTTGTTGATCATCAAAACTAAAACCATTGTCATTCACATTCTCGTCTTTTTTTATGATGGCAAACAATCATTTGAGAAAAGCATTAGTTCAATTAAATTGGTATTTTCACAAGGTCTTAAATAAAACTTACTCCCCCTCTATTTTTCAAGAGGTGACAAGTTCAGAGTTTGCACAGCTCCTCATTGATATTGGAATCCCAGAATCATTGATTTTATACATTTTGTTTACCTTTTTTCAACAACTTTTTTCTCCTCCTTTTGTCATAATCAAAAAGATATATAACAAAAAATACCAAGTTTGACAAAAGAGAAGACAGGTCCAATTATAAAATATATACCAGAAAAATTTAATATATATGGACCAAAACTCAGTTATTTGATAGCATAGATATTCAATAATTGGTGCAATAAGATCTTAAAAAATAGAACATGCATTGTCATTCACATTTGATACCATTGATACCAATATACCAACACCAAAAGCATATCATGATATATGAATTTGAAGCTAATAATAATGTTAGATCAAAACAGGAAATATATAGATCAAAGACAATAGCTAAAAGAAAAATTGGATCCATGCTTAAGTCCCGTGATCTTCAGGTTGTTGAAGTTAACGCTTAAGTCTTTCCAAGCGAGCATCCATAGAGTTGAGACGATCTTACATAATCTCAATAGTATTTTCTTGATAGACCCTCAATACTCAAGAGGGGGTGAATTGAGTATATAAAAACTTTTTATAAATCTTTTGTAAAACACTTGAATGTTAATTTTAGTTGAAGCTATTGATAGATTGAAGTAAATAGTTAAACAAGATTGATCACTTTACTCACAAATAAATAAACCAAGATGAAGAGTATTCAATCAAGCATATAAAATTAAAGCACAAATGTAAAGAAATAGAGTTGAGAGAATCAAACACATAGATTTATCCTGATTCAGCCACCCCTTGTGACCTACGTCTAGTCCTCAAGTAAACTACTCGAGATTCTCTACTACACTTCAAGTTTGAACGGGTGCTTGAAAACTTTTACAATAATAGAACACTTACCACACCTTGGGATACCTCACATTTTGTACTTGAGCCTCAAAATAGGGATACATCACCCTTTTTAATAGGGATACCTCACCCCTTTTACAACCTTTGAAGGATACCTAACATTCTTTACAACAAGGGATACATCACCCTTTTTCACTAGAAGGATACCTCATCCTTTTCACTAGAGTAGACAAAGTGTTTGAATGATAGAAACTCTCTCAAAGAGTAAATAATACAAATTAAAACTTTATGGGTATCAAATATTCACACTTTGAAGCTCAAAATAGAGTATATGATGAGAATGATGAGAAAACTTATATTTAATGCTCAATGATATTTTTCAGAATGTTTTCTAGCCCATAATCAATGCCCAAATACTTTCCTTTATATCTCATAATATTTAAAAGACGTTAAAAGTTGTTGGAGACATTAAATGCTCTCAAAGAGCCGTTGGAGAAGAGTTCTAGAAGTATCCATAATCTGTTATGGTATAGGCATAATTTGTTATGGCTTGAAAGAAGACGTCATGGGCTTCTTTTTCTAACATCATAACCTATTATGAGTTTTCTCATAATCTATTATGAGTTTTGTCATAATATGTTATGAGTTTGGGCATAATAGATTATGAAGTCATTTAAAACATAAATGAATGTTCTGACTTTAGCATATAATCGATTATGAAATCTCTCATAATTTATTATGACTTTGGCATAATAGATTATGAATCATAAAAACCAGAGGGAAACGTTTTGAAGCATCCTTCCTAATCTATTATGAAATACCCATAATCTATTATAGAACATAAAACACTTCCTGACTTATCATATAATAGATTATGCAAATATCATAATCTATTATGAAGCTTTTAAGAAAAACGTAGGAAGGCTTTTTGAATCAGTGAAAAGATTGTTTTAACACATCCATAATCTATTATGGAACATAAAACCACTTCCTAACTTGTCATATAATAGATTATGAAAACACCATAATCTATTATGAAGCTTTTTGAGAAAACATAGGAAGGGTTTTGGCTTATGGAAAAATCTATTATAACACATCCATAATCTATTATGGCTTGCTTAGAAACATAGGATTTTCAAAAGGTTTCTCAACCAAGGATATCCAAAATCTTTTCAAACTTTTCAAAAACATTTTACTCAATCTTAAACACAATTTTCACAAGATGAAAATATGATTATGTAAAGCTATTTTGAAATGAGTTTTGAACCAAGAAATGAGCTTTTGTGTAAGTCTATTATGCCTCTACATATGATCTAAGTCCTATTAGCTACTTTTGAAAAACTTTGGGACTTGATCTTTACATTTCATTACTTTCTTGTTTGTTGATCTTCAAAATCAAGACCATTGTCATTCACAGATTGAGATTTATGATGTTAATTTGTTAGATTGAGACCTATTATATTTGAGATTAAAACTAATAGTGTTAATTTGTTAGATTTTATATTTTAACTTTTTTTAAGAACTTTTTTAAAATAAAAAATGTGTCAGACCTATAGGTTCAACCAAGCTTAACTCATTCTTGAGCCGATCGGATTGAATCGGGTTGAGTGAAAAAATCTCATCAATCTAACCTAATCTAATCTACTATTCTAATGAATAAGTCAACTCCAATAATACTGTTGAACTTATTCAACTTACTTAAAAGACACCCCTAAAGGTGGTAGCACAAGATACGAAAAGAGCCATTGAAATGCTTGAATTCGAAATTTCTATGGATAGGATGCTTTTAGAAGTTACCTTTGGATCTTCTATATAAAAAAAAAAAAATTGCGCTCTCTTTTCTTCCGCTGCATCAACTTGATGTCTGCGTTCATTGGATTCAAAACTGGTCAGTGAGGGGTGGTGGTCAATGTTCAAAACTGCTACACATCAATAATGACATAATCCCAGCAAGAGATTTGACGCTTGATTACAATAATTAACTAGCATTTATAATGAGGAAAATTAACTCGACAGCAAATAATGGACCATATATTAAAACAGGTTTCATTCCTGTTTAGAGCAAGATTAATTGACCTTCAAATGGTTATGGAGGAAAACAAAGACCTTACACTATCCTTATTAACTAATATTTACTTAATGTTACATCATAGAAAGATAGATTTTGGCTTTTCACTTCACTTTTGGAGGATAAAAGAGGGTAGATATAACTCTTGATGAAAAAATTAAGATGTCAATTTAACAACTTCATAGTTTGTTATACTTGTATATGTATTTTATCATAATCTCAACAGTTAATTTTCTAATCAATGATTATAACTCCTTACTTTTTCTTTAAAAGTGAATCTCATATTAAAAATACCATGCTATATATTAGTGTTATAAGCACTCCCAACTCATTCAATTTTTTTTTTTTTTTTTTTTTTTAATCTAAAATACCATATTAAAATAAATCTCAATTAATAATTATTACTTGTACCATGCTATATATTAGTGTTATAAGCACTTTTATGAGATAAAGACCATATCATTATGAATATATAAATAATTGTCTTTTTTATATTTAAATAAAAAGGTTTTATTTTTTTGAACATGTAAATAATTTCTTTTTTTTTATTGGAGATTAAAGTCTTTTGTTTAGGAGTGTCAAAACAGGTCAGCCCATTCGGATTCGAACTATTTTCAGACCGGTCTATTCGAGCTACATAAATTTCGAACTGATATTTTGTCAGTCCAGTCCAATTCATTTAACTTTATGTAATGTTAAAAGTGTGAGTTGACCCGACCCATTCGGACTATGTAAAGTTTGAGATAACATTTTGTTAGTCCAATTTATCTATTTTATCGAACTAATCAGACCAACCCATTAAACCTGACCTATTTTGACACTCTTATTTTTGTTAGTTTTTAGTCAACATGTCATCTCACAGTGCCGTTGGCCTGATTTTCTGGCACATATGAAGCCTTCACACATGGAAAAGAGAAGTTAGCTGGGATTCAGACTAATGCCATCCTCCTACAATTATTATTATTATTGAACTGCCTCATGCAACTATTTTTGTGACAGTAGCTTTACTCAAACAAATATTTAGTTCTCAATAAACCAGTGAATCCTACCTACCAAGTATCGGATTTGGGGTCAAAGAGTAAAAGACGAGAAGGAAAATTAATAAAAGGCAAATAAAATCTATTTTAAAAGGTGACTTTAATGTTCGCGATGCCTATAATAACTAAATAACTTTTTTTTATCAAATTTTTAATTCTTCTAAATATATGAAAAATTATAATTATTTTTACTTATCATTTTTAAGGTGTTCGAATATGTAAAACATATTTTAAAATTAAATTAAATTTGGTTTTGTGTTATTTTAAAAAATTAATTTTTATATAATTAGATATACTATTTTGATTATATTTTTTACTTTATATAGACTCTTTATTTTATAAATAAATAATTTTCTTGTATCTGTTGATTAGGTCATAAATTTAAAAATTCAGAGATAATTTAAAGATAATTCAGAAAATATATAGAAACTTTCTCCGGACTTGTGTCCCTATTTTTATATTTCTAATATGGTATCAGAGCAGTACTATCCTCCGTGACTTGTTTCATCACTATTCTGTTGCATAGTTCTTGAAAATCTGAAACTCTGATTAGTTACCTCTCATGTCGTGTTTTAGATATTCTGACAATTCTTCCACTCACCGTCACCATTTTTTCATCACTATGTTCCAAACTCAGTTGCCACAACAACCATCCTAAATTCCAGAGATTCCAGAATCCGTTCCAGACTCCGATTTTTGTCCTAGATTCTAAACTCCGATTTTTGTCCTAAATTCCAGACTCCGATTACTATCATAGATTCTAGTTTCTGATATGCATCTTTGTTTAGTTTCACCGATTAGTTCCATCTGATTCAATTTGAAAGATTGGCTCCGTCTTCATTGCTCTAGCCTCCGATCAGTTCTGTCTCATAGATTGACTTCGTCTCCATTGCTTCAACCAAATGCAAATTAGTTCCATCCCAGATACAGTTTGACTTCGTTCCCATTGTAGATTTTTTCAAATGCAAATAGTTTCATTTCAAATGCAGTTTGAGCCTCTTGTTTTCTCTAATATCTTGACATTTTGTTTTTAGAATATTTTATTTTTTTTATTTTCGTGTGTCTAATTATAACAAGTTAAGGGAGAGTGTTAGAATATTTAGAACATATCTTATAATTAAATTGGATTTGATTTTGTGTTATCTTAGGAATTTGATTTCTACATAATTAGATATATATATATATTTTATTATATTTAATTGTATTTCTTTCTTTATATAAACTTCCTCTTTTATAAATAAAAAATCTTCTTATACATACTAATTAATTAAAAATTTTAAAAAACTTAAAATAATTTAAAAATAATTCAAAAAATATATGAAAATCTTCATAACACTTTTTTTATATCTATGTTTTTCTATTTCTATCAAAAGCAGATTGTACTTGTATGCATATCACAAAAATCACGGTTAAAAAGCTAAAACAACAATGCACCAAAAAAAATAAAAGCTAAAACAATATAAAAATGGAACCTCGCATTGTTTGACTTTCTCAAAAGAAAAAAAAAAAGGTACACAAGATATGCAGGGATTGCTTGGGAGTGAACATAATTTACTAAATATGTTCAGTTACCCTTTTTCTAAATATAGAGGTTTCTTGAAGATAGACAAACATTTCCAAACCTGAGCATCACTACTTTTTCCATATTTTGAAGGAGCTAGTGTTGAATCCTGAGACAAATGATAATGCTAGAGGGATTGACACAAACAAGACAACGTGATAGAAGAGGGGGGGAAGGGGGGGGGCTTTTCTGACTGAGATTTGCTTCCCTTAACAAAACCAAACAAAAGCCAATAGGCTAAGAGAAAGGGAATATTATGACTCATAGAAAGAAGAAAAGAATAGTCAGAAAGAGCAAAAGACAGCTTGTTTGCAGAGACTGAATGAACTAGTGTAGTGTATGGTATGAGTGCTGAGCTAGCTTTGCTACACTTTCTGATCCTCCAAAGCAGCACCAGCAAAAGCTTTTGGTAGCTCACGCCTCGCTGTGCAAAGAAACCCATCAGTTGGATGGGATTGGACGTATGTATGATCTGACAAACTGTTTATATCATTCTGATTTTATTGATCTTTATTTCATACACCACTGTTTGTATCATTCTGATTTTATTAATCATCATTTCATACACCAACTCATATATATATCAAGATACAAGAGAGGCAATAAAATTCTCGGAGTTGCTTTATAAAAGCCTTTCTTATCTACCGAAGTGGAAATAAAAATAGAAGGTTTAAATAAGATTTATATCCCTTTATAGCGTTTTCTTTTTTAAAGTTTTTCTTTTATATTTTCACTCAATTAAATTTTGATAGATTCTTAAGTATTTTAGGAATAAAAGATTTTTTTTTATTTTATATCATTAAATATACATCACATTAGTTCTAGCACTAAAATGAGTTAAAATACTTCAGTTATATGGATTATTATTATATTTTACCTTAATTATATTTTTCATGTTATAATTAAGGTAATATATATTCAATGATGTTGATACATAGAAACAGAGAAAGAGGAACTTCTTATTTTAAGAACACATAAAAATTTCTCTAGTTTTTTTATCTCTACTATTAAAGTATCGATTTTTATATTTTTTACTCATTTAAGTTTTGATTCATATAATTTATATTTATTAAGGTATTAATTAGTTCTTCTTTATTATTATAAATTGGTTTCATAGTTTTCACTTATTAATATATTGATTTTTGATGGACCAAAACTTAAATGATTAAAAATATAGAGATCTATATATATCTAAAACAAATTATAGGAATCAAAACTCAAGTGAGTTGAAATAGTAAGAACCAAAAAATCATTTAAATGATAATTAAATGTATGGAATCGAAGATATATCTATTTTTTTAGTTTATTATTTGAGAAAATAGTTTCATTAAGTTAGTTACACTGTTTATTAAATTAAATATAATTTTTGATAAAGTATAATGTTAAAATACAAAATATAAATTAATACTCTTACAAAAATAATAACGAAAATTACATTTTAAAAAGTAATAAATTTAAATATAAAACTTTAATTTTTTAATGAAGATTTTAAGTAACTTATCAATATAACGTTTTCAATAAATATACCATAGAAACAATTTTTTTAAGGATAAAAATTAGATAAAGATCTCTAATAAAAATATAACATATGTATTATTTTTTAACTAACTCATTTTTAAAAAAATTCTCATAATTAAGGTATTAAAAATAATATATATATTATGTTTTTATTAGAAAATATCACTAAAAACACCAACAAAAATATATTTAAGTTGTCTTTAGAAAAAAATACATATAAAAATAAAATATGAGAACCAAATACCAATTCAGCAATATTTTTATGAGCCATTGAGACACAACAATATTTATGACACATTAATTATAACATTAAAATTATAGTTAAAATAAGAAATAATAATTCATAAAATTAATGTATTAAATATTCTATAATTCAGAATAATAAATTTTTTTACTCCAAAAATATCTAATAATTTCTCACAATATTTTCATATATTTAAATTTTCATGCGCATTATTGCCTTTTTTCATGTACATTCATATAGATTGTACGGCACACGTTCTTGATGGGCTTATTTTGTCCCTTTGTGTGAATAACCCATGTTTGAACTTTGAACGTGAGCAACGAGAAGAGAATGAAAAAGTTAAAAGAAAAAAAGAAAAATCACTCATGAGATCTTCTTCTTCATAGGAATTGGTTTGGGTTTGGATGACTATTGAATAATCAATAATCAATATTATTATAAATAATGACCCCATGTGTTAATTTGTACTTGCATGGTTACGCTTTCATCAATTGCATCTCTCTCACTCTTCTGCAACATCGTCCTTCCAACCTCGGCCTTGACAAAACAACACTGAAATGATAGATGCATCCATCAGAATCACTTGCCTTTTCTTTTTTTTTCCTTTTCTTTCTCACCCACCAAAAGAAACCACAAGAGACATGAAATGAACATGAATAAAGAATTGAACAACAAAGACCCACTTCCATCTTATATAAACACCTGTCCCCACCCACCACCAAAATGCCATACACAAGCCCCAATAATCTCCACATGAGAACCAAAAACCAAACTCCTAAAAATCACTCCAAGCACCTAAGATTTAGTGAATAGAAAATTTTCTGTTTTTTTTTCACTAGATTGGAAACACGTCCTTTGTTCCATTTCTGGTTGTGTTGCATCACCTTCTTCCAATCCTTCTTCCCCCCCTCTCTCCATTCTTCAATAATCTATCCCACTGAAAATGAGGAACAGAAACAACAACCATCCCAGGTGATTGTTAGAAGTCAGCAACCAACAACTACCCTTCCAAAAGCCACCTTTTGCACGCCCTTGTGGGATTTCCAAACTCCTCCAAGCTACACTGCTTTTTCCTCTTAGGTGGTTCCCTAAAAATGTTTTTCACAAACATTTCCACCACTATCTTTCTCAGTACATAACGCAGCAAAAGAAGAAACAATGCATAACCTTCCCTCTTAACATTAAAGGCAAGCCTAGCTAGTATTACACACACTCCTCTACAATTTCCCATTTCTCCAATATTTCTTTGTCTAGTTTAGCTTCCACTGAAAGAAACAAAACCCTGATAATTTTATATCCATCTTGAGCCAACTATATTTATATATATGGAAGGTTTTCATTCTTCTATGACTTCTCCTTTTTCTTACACATTCACTATCAGTGGTGTTGCTGGTAGTAGTAGCAATGTTACCACTTCCACTACCAGCACCTACAGCACTCCCTGGATGAACAGCATGATATGGAGCAAGCTTCCACAAAGGCTTGTTGACCGTGTCATAGCCTTCCTTCCAACACCTGCTTTCTTCCGTGCCCGCTGTGTTTGCAAGAGATGGTATGGCCTTCTGTTTAACAGCACCTTCCTTGAACTTTACCTCCAAGTCTCCCCACGCCGCCATTGGTTCATGTTCTTCAAGCACAAGAGCCGCAAGAGCTACATCTACAAGAACAACAATGGTGACACTAGTGGTGGTGGCAGTGGATATGGTGCTGGTGGTGCTTCCTGTGAAGGGTACCTCTTTGATCCCTATGATATGGCATGGTACCGCATTTCCTTTGCTTTGGTTCCTTCTGGTTTCTCTCCAGCCTCTTCCTCTTCAGGTTTGCTTTGTTGGGTTTCTGATGAGGCTGGTCCAAAGACTATGCTTCTTTGCAACCCTATACTTGGTTCTCTAACTCAGTTACCTCCCACACCAAGACCAAGACTCTTCCCTTCCATTGGCCTAACTATTACCCCCACCTGCATAGATGTTACTGTTGCTGGGGATGACATGATATCACCCTATGCAGTGAAGAACTTGACATCTGAAAGCTTTCACATTGATGGAGGTGGGTTTTATTCCATATGGGGAACCACCTCTTCTCTGCCTAGGCTTTGCAGCCTTGAATCTGGTAGAATGGTTTGTGCTGAAGGGAAGTTCTACTGCATGAATTGTAGCCCTTTTAGTGTGTTGGGTTATGACATCACATCAAACACATGGTTCAAAATCCAAGCCCCCATGAGGAGGTTCTTGAGGTCTCCTAGCTTGGTTGAGTGCAAGGGGAAGCTGCTCCTAGTTGCAGCTGTTGAGAAGAGCAAGCTGAACGTGCCAAAGAGTTTGAGGGTGTGGAGTTTGCAAGCTTGTGGGACAATGTGGGTGGAGTCAGAGAGAATGCCACAGCAGCTTTACATTCAGTTTGCAGAATTGGAAGGTGGGAATGGATTTGAATGCGTAGGGCATGGGGAGTTTATTGTTATTATGATCCGAGGAACAGACAAGGCATTGCTGTTTGACATATCCAGGAAGAGGTGGCAGTGGATTCCACCATGTCCTTTCACTGCACATGATGGCTTTGAATTGCATGGTTTTGCCTATGAGCCTAGACTTGCCACCCCAGTTACCGGCCTCCTTGATCAATTGGCACTGCCCTTTCAGAGTTTTAATGCTTAAATGGGGAAATGGTTAATTATATGTATGTAATGTAATGGTGGTAATGTAATCTATTAAATGTCTCCGCTAGCTAGCTAGGAGTATGAAAAATGCAGTGCCTGTGACTTCGTTTGTAGTATTATTAATTAGTACACTAGTTGATCATAGCTGCTACAAGAGTTTTGAGGTGTGGTTTTGAATCTAAGCAACTAGCTTATAGCTAGCTTGGATTTTGGAAATGTTACTTAGCCTACTTTTGCAGTTAAATATATGCTCTAGATATTTGCACTGCAGCTGCTATAATTTCTAGATACGTTATTTTTCTTCTTTTTTTTCCGTCATAACTTTCAATTTTCACATTAGGTCTCTTGGTGAATAATTAGTATATATACTTCGGAAAGCAATTAGAATTCTAGAGGGTACATGCTCAATGAACACAGCTATGCACGTCATGATACCACTGTTTCCATGCATGTCTCATTGTCTCCTTATAGCAAATATCATAGAGTCCCTTTTTTTAAGACCAAATCTTTGCATATAATATAAGAGAAAAGCTATTTCTTTTTAGTTGAACCTCATTAATAGATAGTATCGTCAAGGAATAGTAAAACAAAGAATAGGAAGTAGTCTATAGAACAGCTTTGATAAACTCAAATATTTAATAATGACATTAATTAGCTAGTAATAAAACTAGTTACACCTTATTACTTTATTTTCCTATGTTGCTTAATGTCATGCAAACAGTGTTTTCCAAGTTAACTACTATTACTTAGAGACATGTAGTGCATTTAAGCCACCAAGTCATGTGCAACAAACTAATAGACATATATATTTGGTTTGACCAACAGCTTACATACATGGTTGAATGCAATTATCAAACGTTAGAACTTTCAAAACTACCCGTCTCTATGGCCATACATGCACCGAGCATGCAAGAATTTGAGGTCCTCTTCTACATCCATTGTAAGTTTGGCATTAACAGCAGGGGTGCCTGGGGGGGGGGGGGGGGGGGGGGGGGACTGGAGAAATAGGGATTAGGCCCTTCTGTTTCTACCTAAAAAATTAACATAGGCTGTTTGCATGGTTACTATACTTACTAGTGAAGTTAATTAAGAACATGAAATAGACAACTAAAAAAAATGAGTGTTTTTTTTTTTCTTTTTGTTTCCACTAGATCCACCCTCGTATGATCAGCCGAAACTTCTAATATGTACTAGTAACTAATGTTTGACAATTGAAAGTGTCTTCCTGGAAAACAAATATCAGTTTTATAATATGACTAACTTATATGGTTTCATGTACAAGCAAAAATGATTAATATTTGTAAAATGAGAGAAAAGCCATTGACATGTACATTAAATAAAATTTTTATTTTCTTTTCATACACACATGGAGAATGCCCATTCTTGCAGTTTTACTGTTTTTGTTGTTCCTATAGTACTTCTACTATAATAATGTACTAGTGGATTTTCATAAGAATATTGATAAATATATATTTACACATATATTATTTTATATTTGTATATTTTTTACTAAATAATTCTTAATTAAGTACAATTATATATATTTAAATTATTATTTGATACGTGTAAAATTATAAAAATTATGACAAAATTATACATATTTTTAAAAATAATTTTACATATATCAAATAATAATTTAAATATCTAATAAAAAATATAATTGACGAATTTCTCTTTTTTATTATCTAATTATAATTAATCATACTTTATTTTTTATACACTTATACTCTAATTTTGAAAATTTACTTGTGCTAATGTGAGTCTAGAGGATGTGTATCAAACATTTCGTTGTCATATTGTTTTGTGTCTCAATCTCTCATCATGCATGGGACATAAATTCCCTTCTAAAAAAAAAATAAAATTTGGAAATGAAGTGTGATTTCTCTGAAAGAATAGACAAGAACAAATAAAACAAATATATGGCTCTTTACCCAAAAAAAAAAGTATGGCTAACGTACCCGTTGTGTAAGAGTCAGTTTATATATGGGCTATGGGGTATAAAACAGAAATTTACATGTGGCTGGATTATCATTCGGAGCTGGCTCTGCCAGATGATTGAAGTTCAGCATATTTCTATATTAATTTACATAACCATATTTCAATTTGTTATTTTTTTATAAGCTTTCTAGACTAATTTTTTTAATTTTTTCCATTATCGAGTTCTGGGTTAGTAATTTAAAAATAATTTCACTTATTAGAATTGAATTCTAAATATTTATAAACATTTTTAGATAAATACATATGTCTATTTATGAAAAGTAAATCACTCATAAAATTATTCATAAATAAAATATTCAGTTATAAAAAATAATAATCTTAATAAATTCTTATCTTGATTAATAATATTTATTATCTATTAATTTATATTTAAACACGATTCTTATATATCATAACTCTCCTATAAATACTACACAAGATAATAAATGTATTTATCTAATCTTAAATATTCTACCCACCTTGTGCACCGTTTAAATTAAGTGTTAGAGTGACTTTGCACGTACTCACCTCTCGCACCACTGTTGTTGCTATCGTACTATGGAGGAAACTACCATTGTCAACCTCAGTCAGGTAATCATCTAAACCCCGTTCAGAACATTGACGTCGTTTATGAGAAAATGATAAACTTCAATTCCCATTACCATCATCATGACTACTACTAGGCAAAATAATGTTTTAGCCACTTAGAATCAACCCTCTTCTAGCCGCCTCCAATTCAATATCCAGTTGTTGCCTAATCGAAACCCAAATAAGATGGAGAAGAGACTTCACATACTAGCAAAAATCTCTCCCCTCAGTCACAGTGTGTTCTGGCAACGCAATGACTTGGCCCACGGAGCCCCTTCAGGAGAAACCAAATAGCGGGTAACTATGTTACAACACTTAGGAGCACAAGTGAACAACGATAAAATTCGGTCCCACCAAGGCGAGTCAGGTCTCCTGAAGCTATCTAGATAGGAACGTATCTCTCTAGTCAGACTCTAAGATGAGCGTATTCATAACTTGGAAAGAGCTACTAACCAGGAGAATGAGGACGAAAATCAGGTTCCTCACAAGAATCGTGAAAACAAAAGGGAGCCAGCCCGCGATGTGGTACGTAATTTGGAACACTCAAGGATCACGAAACCCAGTCAAAGAGCTGAGAACCTGACACAAAGAAATAAAGAGCAGGATCAAGGACGGAGAAACTCGGTTAAGCAAAACCAACCTTTCTTTGATAAACTGATGACCTATGAGATTCTTAGGCGCTTCAAATATCTAACTAATATTGAAGTTTATGATGGGAACACGGATCCTCAAGAGCACCTAGATGCTTATGTTTCTGCTTTACTGTTTGCTGGAGGGGATGATCTGCTCATGTGTCATGTTTTTCCTCTTTCTTTGAAAAAAGCCGCCCTGAGATGGTTCACTACCCTGACTCCTAAATCCATTGTTGATTGGGAAGACTTATCCTTAAGATTTTTTGTTAAACTTCACCACTAGTAGGGTGCAGCCAAAGTTCATTTCATATCTTTCTCATATTAAGGAAAAGAAGAGTCATTCTGAGATTACATATCCTAGTTTAATAAATAAGTAGTAAAATTCGTAACTGAGATAAAAGACTCAGCCTACATTATATGAGAGAAGGCCTACACCCTAGAGTGCTTTCCTTTTCACTGGCTAAAAAAGAGCTAAAGATGATAGACAAGTTATGGGCTAGAACTGACAAATATATAAATGTGGAGGACGTTTTCTAGGCCAGGAAGCATATGGAGAAAAGGAGAAGATGTCAAACCTAAACCCGAACAGGCTCCCCAACAAACTTGGAATTCGAGGCCACCTTTAAAAGGGAAGTATGAAAGTTACTGTTGGTGTATGCCCTAGTGGCCAATACATTTTGTTTGTATTTACATACATTATATTATGTTATTTTATATGAGGCATTTTATTTATTGTGTTCTTTTTGGTAGACATAATAAAGTCCTTAGAATAGTAAGTTTGATACCATAGGACATCAAGTGGATGACTTGATCGTGAGATCCTATTGGATAAAACACTATTCTTAAATGTCCCTAGTCAAGTATTATTGTTAATTAGGACAATAATAATGCATTGAGACTAGTATGTGCGTAAACTGATGACCACATCTCACGGATCATGGATATGAGATATCAAGTCTACACATGGATACATATTAGAGTAATGATGTATTGGACAGACCCGCCATGAGAACGCTATGTGGATCATTACGTGAGTGTCATAAGCGATTCTCATAGTGATAATGGTGTATGTGGTCCTTTGACCTGAAATCACTACGATTCCTACATGAGGAGTTGTGTGTTTTAATGCCATCAAACGTCATCTGTAACAAGATGATTATAAAGTTAGTTATTAGACATACCGCGATACATGTGGAGGGATGTGAGTGACCTAGATGAGATTTGTCCCTCCTACATAACAAGAGTGATATCTTCGGGGGCCCTGATTGAGTGAGACTACCAAATGCATGGCCATGCTTAAATGAGTCAATATGAGATATTGATCTCATTTGTTATTACTATGTCTACTCGGGAATAAGGAAACTAAAGATTGAACTAAACAAGGGTGACACATTCCATGCCTTGTGTTCAATCTGGATATCTGAACAAAGGGACTAAACTACACGGAAACATTGGTCACGGATAGGTTATGTCAAATCACTGACATTCTCATTACTTGGGTAGCAGTGATGTGTTGCTAGATACCGCTCACTGTTTGTAATATTAAAATGAGATTTTAATATTACTACTAACGTCATGAAAACTTGCAGGGTCGCACACTTAGAACAGATTAAATTGGAGTAATTAGAATCCAAGTTGAACTCGGATTCAATTGTGGGCCTAACTCATGACAGATGGGTTTAGGGTTGCACCACTTACCTTGCTACTGCTCACACTCACTTAAGGTAACATTTGTTATAAATAATACTGCTAAGGGGGTTGCTACTAGGTTACATCACAACCCTAACCGCACCTACAGAAAGTGAGTGAGAGATAGTAAGGTCTTCTTCTCTTCTCTTCGCAGCTAGCACTACGAAACAGAGGTGTGACTCCTTTTTGCAAGTTTGTTCGTGTAGATACCGCAGAGACATCGTCACTATTACGGTGTTGGTGATTCACCTCGCTTGTGATTATCACGCTTTAAGAGGTAAATTTTTAAAAACTCGGATTATGGACTTTTTCGCATAGATCCTGTGAGGGAATTCTATTATTCCGCTGCGAGACTTTTGATCTGCAATTCCCAACAGTTACACCCCCTTCAACGCACATTGGACTCAGGTCTACCAAGAAGTGATGAATACGAAATTCAGAGATGTGCAAAGGCCTCCCTCATTGAGAATGTGTTAGACCATTTATGTACCGCAAGTGCACGGGTCATTCAAGTAATACAGATACAGAGTAAAAGTTCGTTCTCACAAGGATAAGGTTTCCATTACTAAGTAGCAACCAATAGCTTAGCTAAATTCTATCCAAGGACATATAAAATAAAGAAAAGTAAATAATTTAAATCTAAACTACGAAAGCAATAAAGATAAGGGTTTAGAGATTTAGGGAATCCTTCTTCACTTCCTACTTCATACTAATGATATGCAATCCTTATAAGCAACATTAATGATTAGTTAGTTTAGCTTGAGAATCTGATTTAGTCAAAAGCCTATGTCTAGGTCAATTAACCCTGGTGTCATTTACCTAATCCACTATGGTTCTTATGGTTGCATGAGGACTAGTGTAAACTCCACTAATGAACGATCTATTCTCAAACACACGTTAATATATGGCTAAAAGGTATATTTCTATCCCGTTAGTGAATCAACTCATCCAAGCCAATTGAACTTGTCGAATATGCATCAACCATACCATGTCCATCTCCACAAATCCCTGTGTTTAGTTCATTTGCATCAATTAAGATTATGCAATTGTTGATCAAACAGAAGCAAGCATTAAGCATAGGCATGGAAGAACATAGCTAAACATCAATAGAAACTCAAATTCATACATAAACATCAATACTCATAGAAAGATTTAAAGTATTTCCTAAATACAGTTTCTAATCCATTGAACACGAAATTATGAAGCAAAACAATGCTCAAAAGATAAAGGAGAAGAAGAAAACTCAGGGAGAAGAGAAAGGATGCCATTGATGAGATTCTTGAAGTTTGAATCCTCTTCCTTAAGGAAGAGGACCTCCAACCTTAGCTCTCTAGGCCTCCAATCAGCCCAAAAATGAAGAACAAAGCTGCAGCTTCTCTAAAACCTAAAATTATCTACGGAGCTCTCCAAACTTTCTTTACAAAATTTGATAAAATCTATTTATAGACTCAGCAAAACAGAGGCACGCCGCGACATTAACATGCCTACGCCGCGGTGCGTGTCAAATTAGGTCAAGGACGTCGCGACATTGTTTTCCTTGCACCGCAGCGTTCAGTTCTTCGTAACCTCTGACTTTGGATGCAAGGGATGTCACACCGTGGCATTCACATGCCACGCCGTGGCATTGCCTGCTGAGATGTTAATTTGGCTTCTCTTCTCCTTTCAGCTCAAATGCTCCATATATCATCTCGTTTGGAGCCCTTCCTATGATAGAGAAAATACTAAATCAGTAACAAATATAAATTCACTTAATCACATATCAAATATGTACAAATTGCTCAATTACATACTAGAAAGGTATCAGAATTGAATATAGCAAATATAAGTGCAAAACCTTCTAAATATGCATAAATACAAGGACTTTAGCAATCAATGAAACACAGATATGGGACACAAATAACTACACTTTATGGAGTTATCACACTCCCAAACTTAACCTTTTACTTGTCCTCGAGCAAAACAAAGTATGACCAAGTAAATCTTCTTAACAATTTAGACTAAACATGCATTCAGCAACGAACAAGTTTCAATCGTTCTTTTCTTCAATTAAACCACAACTACTAGTATGTAATGATTACGTCAATCCATAAAAAGTACAAATGCCCCTAAACTAGCTTCACACATACATAATCTTTCACATGCTAATAGTTCTGCGTCTTTTTGTGTAATCCACATTATCCACGAACATGCAAGATAAACTTCTCCTATTCTAATCATACACATCCGGATAGGTTTATAAACATACATGCATATGAATCATAAAATCTACAAAATTGATCCTAAACTCTCTCTTCACTAATGTAAACCACACACAATTGAGGATCAAAAGGTCTTTACAGCTTGTAATGTTAGGCCAATGGTATGGGCATAAGAAAAGAAGAGAAATGATATACAACAAACATTGAGAAACATGAACATGATTTCAAGACTTGAGAATAAGTGAACTAGTGGGGTATTTAACAGTGAAGGATTACAACTTGCCAGAACCATGCAATGTTTTTTCATTTTTTAGCTTTTCTTCTTTCTTTGAATGCTTTGCTTTTCTCTTTTTTTATTTTCTTTCTTTTTACTTTTACAAAGCACTTCTTTTTCTTTTGATCGCATTTGGTTCCTTCAGGCTCATTTTTTTTTCTTTTACATACACACCCCTACTCACTGAACTCACTTCAAGAAATAACACATCATGTACTCAACAGACATTAAAGGTAGGAAGAAAATGCAATGTTTTCACATGCATTAGAACGATTAACAGGTTAACGAAGACAATGATTTGAAAAACAAATAAGGCTAAATAATTATCAGGCTTCAAAGGGGACCTAGGGATATAATCTTTCAGGATAAGCTTTTTAAGGCTCAATCAGTCCAAAGAATGCCCTAATCACTTCATCAGTCATGCATAATCTAGGATTTCACCTCAAGAGAGTTTAAAACTAACTTCTAGGATAATCGAAACTCTACATGTACATGCATAAACTTTCTCTAAACATGCACTCATATCATACTCAAAGTTACACTTGCATCTAAGTAGAATGTAAATCATACATCAAAAGTAACTCAACTATTTTACATGCTTCAAGATCACATAAGGTTTCACTCATAAGGGGGCAAATAACAACCTTTCATATCATGAACAACCAAAACAACACCAGCAGTCTTTTAAAAATTGAAACTTCTTTACAAACCCATCAGTAATAACCAACAGAAATTGAAAATCATGGAAACATGGTGGCTATCACAACTGCCTCTAGAAAATATCATCACATGCATACATAATACTTCATAGTAATCAAAACATGTAATGACACTCCTCCCCCAAACTTAAGTGAGACCAAGTCCTCACTTTCCATGATGTCCAGGGTACCTGAGTCTATAAACATTAAATGTGTGAGAGCTGAGTAATAAAAACAATTATATTAACAAAAGAATGAAACATAAACAAGAAAAATTGAATAGAAACAAAATATGAACAAAATATACACAAAACAGAGAATCATGTTGCGGCACACAGCATTCACGCCGCGGCGTAATAACTCGTCTGCAGAATTCTGCAGAAAACACTCATTGGCACCGTGGCGTAAAACATTACAACACCGCGGCGTGATAAGTCAGACTGCTAAATTTAGCAGCTTACACAGTTTTGCTACTGGAATTGATTCAAAGTGACCTCCAGTAACAACAAAACTTGTCCAAAAAGCTATTTTACAAAATGTACAACTAGAAATTTTAAAAACTACAAAATTAACATATTTAACCTATATATGACTAATAACAAAACAAAAACATATCAACTAACTAAAAATCAAAACAATCAAATATACTAATATATACAAGAATTGAAACTAACTAAACTATAAAATCAAACATACTAAACTAACAAAAACACAAAATCAAACATACTAACCTATTTAAGACTTAAAACTTACTAAACACATACTAATTAATAAAAACAATAAAACATGGGTTCCCTCCTAAGCAGGGCCTAAATTATAGTCCCGACAGGACTTTCACAAGGCAAACCCGCCAACTCTTTCGATCATGGCCGGTTTGATCCCAAAATTAATGGATTGGATGGTAGGTCTTCCTTCGCCTGAATAGAGGTCTTCGTTTAGGGGTCGCGACTCCCTCAAAGGCCTCAAATGATTAAGCTCATCTTCCATTTATTGTTTCTAAAATTACAAAGAATGAAGACTGAAATTAACATAGATTATTTACAACTTGAATTAGAACTAACCAAACTTATTGTTGATATTAGTAATATGAAATTTAACTGTCATCCCCTAGCAATTGCTAAGGAATAAGGCTAAAAACTTTAGAAATACACCATTATCCCCGGCAACGGTGCCAAAAACTTGTTAGACCATTTGTGTACTACAAGTGCACGGGTCGTTCAAGTAATACAGATACAGAGTAAAAGTTCGTTCCCACGAGGATAAGGTTTCCATTACTAAGTAGCAACCAATAGCTTAGCTAAATTCTATCCAAAGACATATAAAATAAAGAAAAGCAAATAATTTAAATCTAAACTACGAAAGCAATAAAGATAAGGGTTTAAGGATTTAGGAAATCCTTCTTCACCTCCTACTTCATACTAATGATATACAATCCTTATAAGTAACATCAATGATTAGTTAGTTTAGCTTGAGAATCTAATTTAGTCAAAAGCCTATGTCTAGGTTAATCAACCCTGGTGTCATTTTCCTAATCCACTATGGTTCTTATGGTTGCATGAGGACTAGTGTAAACTCTACTAATGAACGATTTATTCTCAAACACACGCTAATACATGGCTAAAAGGTATATTTCTATCCCGTTAGCGAATTAACTCATCCAAGTCAATTGAACTTGTCGAACATGCATCAACCATACCATATCCATCTCCACAAATCCCTATGTCTAGTTCATTTGCATCAATTAAGATCATGCAATTGTTGATCAAACAGAAGTAAGCATTAAGCATAGGCATGGAAGAACATAGCTAAACATCAATAGAAACTCAAATTTATACATAAACATCAATACTCATAGAAAGATTCAAAGTATTTCCTAAATACAGTTTCTAATCCATTGAACACGAAATTACGGAGCAAAACAGTGCTCAAAAGATAAGGAAGAAGAAGAAAACTAAGGGAGAAGAGGAAGGATGCCATTGATGAGATCCTTGAAGCTTGATTTCTCTTCCTTAAGGAAGAGGACCTCCAACCTTAGCTCCCTAGGCCTCCAATCAGCTCAGAAATGAAGAACAAAGCTGCAGCTTCTCTAAAATCTAAAATTATCTACGGAGCTCTCCAAACTCTCTTTACAAAATCTGATAAAATCTATTTATAAGCTCAGCAAAACAGAGGCACGTCGCGGCATTAATATGCCTACGCCGCGGCGCGTGTCAAATTAGGTCAAGGACGACGCGACATTGTTTTCCTTGCGCCGCAGCGTTTAGTTCTTCGTAGCCTCTGACTTTGGATGCAGGGGATGTCACGCCGCGGCATTCACATGCCACGCTGCGGCGTTGCCTGCTAAGATGCTAATTTGGCTTCTCTTCCCCTTTCAGCTCAAATGCTCCGCATATCATCTCGTTTGGATCGAGTTCTTCCTATGATAGAGAAAATATCAAATCTGTAACAAATATAAATTCACTTAATCACATATTAAATATGCACAAATTGCTCAATTATATACTGGAAATATATCAGAATTGAATATAGCAAATATAAGTGCAAAACCTTTCAAATATGCATAAATACAAGGACTTTAGCAATCAATGAAACATAGATATAGGACACAAATAACTACACTTTGTGGAGTTATCAGAAAGCATGCACAAAGAGATAAGTCAAAGAACTGTGCATTTCATAAAGGTCATAGACAATATTGAGGACTACATCAACCTTCAAGATGTTATCGAGTCTTTGATCCTGGATGGTCGTCTAGGCCAATATATACGTCAATCACAGAACGACAATCATAGGGGATGATGGAATTATAGAAAGTTGAGCTACATTCCTCGAAAAAAGCTCATTTCCATCATATTAGAGAAGACACTCACCTGTGAAGAACCAAAATCCTAGAATATGTGACAGTGCATAAGCCATAATATATGCTATATGCAGGTGATAATGCTGACTTCAATTGGTTTATATAATGTTATTTATGATTTATGACTTTTTAAACTTATTATGTTACCTATGATTTTAAATTACGATTCACAGCCGCATTTATGATCACATTAGCTATATTTTTTGTTCAATTTTTATAATCAAAACACAATTGTAACTATAATATTAACAACAACTACAATTTAAAATTATGATGTTATCTTAATTTATTTGAAAGTTATATTTATTTAAGACTTATTATATTACTTTTAGTCTTTAGTAATTTGAAACTTATGCATGTTTATCTAGGACGTGTGACGTTACTTTACATTTCATTTATAAATTATGTTGATCTTAGTTAAGACTTCTTATATTTAACAATTTGTTGTATTCCAATATTTATTTTAACATAAATTTTTTAAATGTATATGAGACTTATGAGTATTTTTTTGTTTTTTAAATTTTTTTTTACTTAATAGATAAGAGATTAATCTCTTAATATATGATTAAATATTTAAATAAAAATTATTCTTAACAATATTATTTTTATACATATAAATTTTTAAATTAAACATAATATTATATATTTAAAGAATTCAATTTTTTTTCAATCAGAACAATCTATGTTGTTATCATATCTGAGTCTAACTCAACCCAAATCACTCACGAATGGATCGAATCGAAGGAAAAAAATAGTTCTGACCCAACCCCTATTTTGAAGAGCAGGTCGCATACACAAATATTTTAAAAAAAATAATTATTTTATATTCTTTTTAAGAGTGTAAGTATTATTTATATTATTTTTAATAAATATAATTAAGTAAAAAAATAAAAAATATATATATAATAAATAATATTAAATAAAATATAAAAATAAATACATACACTATTTAATATAAGAATATAAAAATTTATATTTTAAACCTAACTCATCCCAATGTGTACCCTTAAGTATGTTTGGATATTTAGTAATTGATGGAATAGAATAAGATGAGATGTGATGAGATGGGATGAGATGGAATGAGATAAAAATATTATTCTATTGTTTGGATATTTTAAGATGAAATAGAGTGAAGTTACCATTCCATCGTTTGGGAAGTTTATGATTTGTGGTGGGATTGGATGGTATTCATACTAAAAAAGATGATTCCATCTCATACCCTCCAAATTGGGAGGGGAAGAAAATTGATGATTTCTGGTGGGATGGGATGGAATCCATCCCACCCACTCTCATCCCATTCCATTCTTTTTTAACAATTCCATCCCACCCACTCTCATCCCATTCCATTCTTTTTTAACATTATTAAATAATGAAACCTATCTCTATTTCATTTGATTCCCTTCTATTCTACTCAATATTACTGATCCAAACCAACCCTTAATTCTTGTATTATTTCACCATGAGATGAACTAGGCTAAAAAATACCAGCGTCCATGATCTTCCTACAATTATTCTACCTACTTTTTCTGGATAACATGTAACTTTGTGATTGGTTCTCTACTTATCTTTCCAAGTAATTCCGCACGAACACTTTTCTCTGTTGTGTGGCTATTTCAATCCACAGCCACAAAAACACAGACACAGACGGAGTGAGACCATTTCCAATTCCACAGATCCTTATGATGGGAACCACCTTGTGTTTCACAACTACAAATGTTGTTCTCAAACCTCAAAAGTTTTCTGGGAATTTCTCCAACCTCTGTAATAACACTGTGTGTCCGGGGTTCCGCAGTTCTAAGCCCCCCAATTTGCCATTCTCTCATTTCACAAGTTCCAGCTTGAGAAGCAGAGTAAAGTTGAAATCTTTTTCCATGTCCAGAGCAACCCATTTGCAGGTTTCACAAAATGCACTCACACCCACTGAACAATCACTCTCTTCATCTCCTCTTGCAATTGGAGAGCATGACTTACTCATTGTGGGTCCTGGAGTCCTTGGTCGTTTGGTAGCTCAGAAATGGGGAGAGGTATTATTTTATGAATAATGCTACATACGCACACTTATATATACATCATCTTACATAATCTATGCAGTCTCTATCATATGATGTTCTTATTTCCTTTTCTGCACAACTTTAACTCTGCCACCTCACAAATGTTAGGATATATGACTTCCAAGATATGTGTACCTAGCATTTTCCTTGTTTCATTTTCGTTCTTTTTTTTTTTGTTTAAATATTGTGTCTATTATTGTTGTACTGTTAGTTGAAGCTAATTTTTATGGTAAACATAGTATAAGGACAAAGATGTGGAATATTGTTGAGTTTTTGTACTTTTTTTCTTCTTTATATTTTTTGTGATTCAATGGGTTTATTGGCATTGTTATTATTAGTGTTCAGTATCTTCTAATTGCATATATATATACGTGTGTGTATGCAAGCAAGCAGGAAATTCCGGGTTGTCAAGTTTATGGACAGACAATGACCACTGATCATCACAACGAGTTGATTCAAATGGGTATTAACCCTTCTTTGAAGTGGACAGAAGCTACTCACAAATTTCCAAATGTAATTTTTTGTGCTCCACCTTCCAGGACCCCAGATTATACTGGTAATGTTAGGTGAGCAATCTTAGAGTGAATTCAATCATTTTGTATTTGGTAGTAAGAGGCCAAAAGGGTGTGGCAACATGCTAATGAATTTGTGCCTAGACTTGGTTATGTGTGAAGTGTTAGTCTGGTTATTTCAAGGCTTTTTAGTTGGTTAACTTGTGCCAATGAACACCTTTGTACTGGATAGTGTCTTGAGAAGTATATTTCACTCTGAAAACAGTCTTCTACAACTACAGTCCTAGAAGGAAGTTGTATTTGCAGTGATATATGATGTGTGATTTTGATGTTTCCTAGTTGATTAACTATCATGGATAAGATTTAAGCTCACCAATATGTACTTTCAATATGAATCTTTTTAATATGACATTTGTACTATATCTTAAAATCACATGAATAAACACTATATCATTTATATTATTGTTAAGTCTTTTCGTGAGCATTATCATGTAAAATAGCTTCAAAATATATAATTCATGCAAGAAAGTTTTTCACCCAGAATGCTCCTGAATTCTGCTTAATGAATCCTCGAAAATTGATGACTCCGGCATTGCACTTCTGCCAAATCTATATTTTCTGTTCTAAATTATTTTTTTCATTTGTGCAATGTACTTCATTCATTCATTGTGTCAATGTAGTCTACTGGCTTATAAATCCTCTGCAAAAAATACAAAAGAATTGAGTATTGCTAGTCAGAGAACAATCATGAATATTCTTATAGTATCACTGCTTACTTGGGTGATTTACTCATATATTGAGAACTTTGACATTCATCACAGAGAGATATCTGTCAACTTGTTATCAGTTTTTATGTTTAAAAGTAGTACCCAAGGAACAAGATGCACAATTAAAACAAAACTTCATGTGGGAAGGATGTAGTATATATTCATGCCATCTCAAAATTCTCAATCTTTTTTAAGTTGACTGGTTGGTTGCGTGTTTACTTTGATCTTCTTCAAGGATGGACAAGTGCATCCAATTTCATATGTACCATTTGAATGTTCTGCTTTTGATTCCGTTACATCATGTTCCTGTAGTAATATTAAAGTGGTTGGTCAGATCAACTTGGATGTTTTTCAACTTGGATGTTTTAAGAGTGCTTCATTTATACAATCTAGTTATTTAGCTCCCTGGGAAAAATGAAATAAAATTTACCTAGTGAAAGGAAAATTTGCAGTAGTGTAGTAGTTGTCCTCTTATGAACTCGTGTTGATGTGGATTGTCAACTAATCAGGCTAGCTGCATTAAGCTGGAATGGTGAAGGTTCTTTCTTATTTACATCAAGCTCTACTCCATGTGATTGTAATGATAATGGACCTTGTAATGAGGTGAGTCATACATCCAAACTGTCATATTCTTTTGCTGTTAATCACCTTTTATTTTTCCCTCTCTTTTGATTTAAATTGAGGAGATAATTCCTGTCTACATCAAGATACTGGCTTCTTTTTCCAAATAATACTTGCAGATTGTTTTAATTGCTTAATTTGTGCAATTACATTACTTCTGTTCCTATGTATCTTGTTCACAATTATCAACTTACAGGGTCAGATTTTCCCTCTGTGGGGCTTCAGTGTTTGTTGATTTTTCCTCATGTGATATACTTCGTTTTAGGATACTCCAGTTGTGCCAATAGGGAGGAGCCCCAGGATTGATGTCCTTCTAAAAGCTGAAAATGTGGTACTGGAGTTTGGTGGTTGTGTTCTAAGATTGGCAGGACTTTATATATCCTTTATGGGATTCAAATTATTAGGATCACAATAATTTTTTAATCTGAGTGATCATTGCTATTATGCTTTTACCTCATGGCAACCTTGACCAATTACACAAAGCAGATAGAGGCGCACACAATTATTGGTTAGAAAAGGGCATCGTTGGTAGTCGTCCTGATCACATCCTGAATCTTATACATTATGAGGTCAGAATGCCATTGTATCTCTAGTTATTTCATGTATTTACGTTCCTTATTTTTCCTATAATTCTCGTTTAATTTCATTGAACTATTGAAGTATATTCTGTTGATAAAGATAGCTTGAGAAGGGGGGGTTTATTGAGCTTCAATTTAAAAACTCATTTAGCCAAGTTTACTGATTTCTTCAAGAAATATGTACACCACAACTAGAAATAGATTTCATCCACTGAAGACTGTAAGTGGGTTAAATCCAAGTGATTAAGAAAAATAAGATTTAAACCAACAAAACAAAAACATATCTACTGGGGCTTGTTAAATTTCTGTACTTCTGGAGCATTTTGAGATTACCCATCTTGTAGTATGAGGTCACTCATGTTATTTTGCAGATACTTGAATGCTTCCAGTTTTGGTTCATGGGATTCTGAGTCTTTTCTTATTTATAAGAAATAGCCTAATTGGCTTTGAGTAAGTGTTATATATACAGTGCAAGGCTCAATTAAAAACTAGTAAACCCTTTGAAAAATGAAAACAATGTTTGTAATCGTTACATCATCAAAGACGTAGGTTCGCTAGAAACCTTGGGCTAACATATTCTATTTGGCTGAGTTGAGGTTGTCCCCTTCGTTTGCTTTGTAAATTCTAATCTTACTTGACTATTCTTTTTCATGATTGTATTTCATGCTGAGACATATCTTACTTTCTTTCAATACTCCTTTGATATTTTCTCCTATACTTTGCATTCTTTAACACTGTATTTGGAATGAATAAAAATAGGAAATGATTTGATTTGATTTGATTTGATTTAGAAATCAAATTTTGTGTTTGGAACTTTAAAAAAAAAAAGGATTTGAATTGATTTAAAAATCAAATTTTGTGTTTGGAATTCATTAAAATGAGAATTGATTTGATTTGATTTTATTATTTTACATTTTAACCCTTATGAGAGGTAGTTACTAAGGATAAAATAGTCTTTTTATTTCAAATCAAATCAAATCAAATCCTAACAAATCTTATCAAATTTGATGGAATTTCTAAAACAAAATGAATGAAATCTATATGATTTTAGAAATCAAATCATTTCTTATTTTTAACATTCCAAATACAAGATTTAATTAAATTGGATTTACAAATCAAATCATTTCCTATTTTTTTACATTCCAAACACACTCTAATGTATTTCTAGTCATATAGTAGTGGTTATTATGATGGAGTAAGAATCGTGCTCGTTTTGACACACTTCCAAACCAGGATGCAGCTTCCCTCTCAGTTGCAATCTTGAAGAAAAAATTCCGTGAAAAGATTTTCTTGGGTTGTGATAATCATCCTTTATCTAGGTTAGTTGCTTTCTCTTTAACTAGTCAAATGGCATTCTGATCTTCTGATTATTCTTGCAAGTTGCAATGTTTCTGTTTAAAGTGCTGATGCTAGTCTATTAGATTGTTCTGATCTGTTTTTTGTAGAGAACATCCTCTTACAATGCTCATATGTTTGCAGGCAAGAAATGATGGATCTAGTTAATAAAAGTGGGAAATTCAGTAAAAAATTTGATAAATTTACTGGTGAGTTCTATGTTTGATAGTGAAAAATATATCTCAAACTGAGGACCTACTGTCATTATGAGTTGAGTTGATCCATATTTCTCCTGTCATTATGTGTACTTGTCTTGTTTATTACATATTACTTTTGATTCTCAAAATATAATTACTTTTTCTTCTTTGGTACAAAGTATAATTACCTTTTATCTTTGCCTTTATAGGAACTAATGATCCTCTAGGTAAGAGATTAAACAACACAAGAACCCGCCAGGAAGTTGGCTGGGAGCCGAAGTACCCTAGCTTTGCTCGTTTTCTTGAGAGCATTTGACAAACTCCTAAGTGTATCTTTGCTGATTTAATGTGGAAAGCACAATATACAGTTGCCATAGGGAATGCTTGCTATAAATGGAAAGCTCATACGCGTCTGAACTTTGAAGTGTGTACACTTTCCTATTTCTTCATATTTGACATTGTATAGAAGGATGATCAATTGTTGAATTGTCTTAAAATTAGGTGATTTGACCACTTCATATTGCATGCATACTATAGATAAACTAGTTGTAATTTTTTGTAAACATCATCCAAATAAAAATTATGTACTGGGTAATTAATGCATAAATTCTTAAGTAATTAAATGAAGTTTTTTAATGTTATTATGAAATAAAGAATTTTAAATTATGCCTAATAACTAATAAGATGGCATTTGTAAAATTCTTCAGTCAGCCGCTCTTGTTCTTTGTTATTCGGCCTAAAATTTCTATCTTTGTGACTTGCTGCCTCACTATCTTTCTAGTTGTTAAACAATCTTATCAAGAATGTAATACCATTTCCCATGGCCATGAATATGAAGCTGCTTCATCATATAGAGGATAGAAGATAACCTATTTTATATTTATGTTCCTGTTGAATGATTAAGTGCATGTTTGCTTCTTTTTTTATTATTAATTTAGAGAAAAATCATTTTTTCTTTTTCAAAGGTTTTCTCATTAAGATTTTAATTATAAATTGTTTTGTACAGAAAACAAACTCATTTAAATAGAGACTTAGATTTTTACCAAAACGATAATAATAAATCAATACACACTTAGACTAAGACTCCCATTCACCCTCCCTTTGTATAGAGTGGAAGTCCACTTCCCAGTCTGCATATCACAGTTACTTCCTCCATTTCCATATTCTCCAAGCTCTAGAAGAGAAAGCAATAAATAAGGAATACATATAACTTGTATGGAGGATTGTACGATTGTAACAACCCACACTCCTAGGGCCATGACAGAAACTCTTAATCGAGATAAATTATTGCATAGAGTTAAGAGTATTCAAATTAAGTACACTAAGTCAATTATATCACTAATTAATAAATAATTATTATAATTAATTATTTGATTAGCCTAATGCACTTGCACCTAACTTTAGTAAATTTCTATTTAATCCAACTTGCTTAGCCACACATCTTTAGCATGAGGACAGTCAGCTGTTGACATTTCTTTAGGCACACCACTTCAACATGTACACAAATAGTAAAATTTGAGTGTATCACTAGACCAGACTAAATTGTAGCTGAACTTACCTAAACTTCTTTCTGCGCCGTACAGTTGGAGGCACACCACTTGATGTTCCCCAAGTCATGTGCTCAGTCTCTCATGGCATGAATGCAGTCTTCTACCAACTACATACCTACATTTTCCATTGAAAGAAATTACTTTAGCCCCTGCAAATACAGACCTAGAGAGAAGTTGGGAAGACCTGTCATTTCTAATTTTTATTAAGCTGTCAGGCAAATTTTTAATTTTTATTAGGGTTTTGTATTAAGCTGTCACGTAAATCTTGCTTTTACACTCCATTCCTTTATATAAAGTTAGGGAATTGTTTGAGTTGTGAAGTATTTATTAAATATTAATTTTATTTTAATTATTTAAAATTTTATTAAATATAATTGAAAGTCAATAAAATACTTAATAGGTACCATAGATATCAAAAAAAAATATGGATACAGAAATAATGCCCCATAAATACTCACAAACTGTTCTTGTAGGTCCTTATTTAACGGGGTAATGGCCACTTCTTTCAATGGAAAAATTAGTCAAGAATGTGTTTTATATATTCGCATAGCTTGATCATCTAGTAGTATAGTACATGACAACAGTATCAGCTAATTATATTTAAACTATTTATATTATAATAGCCTTATCTGTGTAGTACCTGCTATACAATTGGTTATAGTAGAAGCTTCACCGTTAACAAGCGTTTGTAGTCCAACGGTTAGGATAATTGCCTTCCAAGCAATAGACCCGGGTTCGACTCCCGGCAAACGCAGGAAGAGATTTTTCATTTTCAATGTTTTTAATTACATCATCACATGCATCCTTTAATAACTTGAGATTTTCTTTTTCTCTCAAAAACGAAGTACAAGCCAATTGCCAATTAGTATCCCCACGTGTAGGGGGAAAAAAGAATATATTTCATATATAATATATGCTAATTGAATATTGCTTACAGTGGAAGTATGTTCTTTTTCTACACAATCGTATATCATCAGGTACAACTCCAAAACAAATAAAATCTACCCTTTTCTTCTTGGTCACTTGAAATAAAATCTACCATTTGTAAGCACCTTTTTCATTTTCAATGTTTTTAATTACATCATCACATGCATCCTTTAATAACTTGAGATTTTCTTTTTCTCTCAAAAACGAAGTACAAGCCAATTGCCAATTAGTATCCTCACGTGTAGGGGGAAAAAAGAATATATTTCATATATAATATATGCTAATTGAATATTGCTTACAGTGGAAGTATGTTCTTTTTCTACACAATCGTATATCATCAGGTACAACTCCAAAACAAATAAAATCTACCCTTTTCTTCTTGGTCACTTGAAATAAAATCTACCATTTGTAAGCACCTTTTCTCTTCACAAAAAAGGAAGCAAAAGACTATGTTTTGCCAACCCATCATTCAGCCAATGGAGTGTTGATAGCAAGAGTTGTAATATCTTCAGATAACATCTGCCAAGCAAGCAGGATGAACAAATTGGTAGAAAGCATGTTCTGAATCTAAATGCTTGGACCAAAGCTGATGATGATAAACTTGTGTCATCTACCAAGGATCATAATCTACCTAGAGGGGACTCATCTGCATGATCATCCACCAACCAGAGGCCATAGTCACGAAACCGCTTTATCTTCTTCTCAAAACCTACGATATAGTTATTATGAATTATAACATGCATTCCTTTCGTTTCCTTAACCCATGTCTTGTTCTTGAAATATAATCCGCCTGTAGGGAATGCTGCCTGTGGCAGCAGGTACAAATCCACCTGCAGGAGGTCATGGAAAAAAAATCACGAAAAAGAACATATATATGCATTTTAGATGTTCTAAAGAACACAAATAAACCCGCCCACTCTCTCTTGGTAGCAAATGTTCTGGTGATTTAAAACTGGTTATATATCAAACTTGTGATCAAGCTTTTACTGCTGATCTTAGAAGCATTGAAGCAGAACATTTGGGGATCAAAATGACAAATATGAGAAGTGTAATGCACATTTTCCAGTGCCAATGCACTTGTTGTTTTACTTAAAACATTTCATTCATAAAAGGATTTTGGGCTCTGTTATTCATAATGCATCACAGCAAAACCCCTCCCTGCAATGACCAAAAAAGTTTCTTCTGACTGATGTTTTCTGCTTTTTTGTCAACAGGGGGTTGAGAAAAGAAAGAAAGGAAATTGCAGGTCTTCTCTTTGTAATTGAACACAAATCATCCATGGTACACTACCATGATATGATAGAAAATTATCAGCATGATATAGTGTTCAATGGAATAAAAAATAGACATTCAATTTGTTGGAAAAGTAAAGAACTGTCAATTCATAAAACAGAATGAGGCATAAAGCTTAAAAGCCAATGTCAATTTGAAGATAGGATTTATACTGAAGCTTATAATGCCAGACCAACCACAAAGAATAATCAACAACATAAGCAACCAAGTCTCATCCTATTAGGTTGGGTTGGCTACATGGACCAATCAACGCCATTGGGCTCTACCAAAAACCAAATTTTTAGTGAAACCATTTAGAGCAAGGTCTTTTTTTATGGTAATCAACCACAAAATCAAAAATCATTTTTCTCTCTCTGTATTTTCATGAGGGTAAAGACTATTTGACCCTACCCAAACCCTACAATGGTGGGAGACTCCTGAACTAGGCCACCCTTATTTTGGTTTTAGATCTAGGGAGAATATTTAGGGAATTTAAAACTTTTGTCATGGATAGAAGTCATACTTGGATAAGCAATACAGCATATACTTAATACCAGTTAAACTGCCAAGTCATGAAGATAGGATTTATATTTAAGCCTATAATGGCATGCACTGTGCTACTTTACCAGAAACAAAATATCCTAATTGACCATCAAAGTGCTCTGAAAGAAAATCTTAAGATAAATAAGCTCCCATAATATATTAGTATAATTAGTGTATTGAGTTATACAACTGGAAGAAAACAAGAAAATGCAACAAACCTCTTTGGCAGTCTTCATTAAAGCCCAGTTAAAAGCAGGCTGATCATTAGATTTCTTGGTTTTTGACCATGGTTGAATCTGAAGTTCCTCAATCCACTTTTTCAAAACTAGCTTTGCTCCATCAGTAGGGCGAAGGAAAATCAAGCAACTACATATGTAAGGGCGGCCCTTTTTTCCTGGTGGTGGTAAATCATGAGAATGGTTCAATGGTTTGATCTGGTCTCACAAAGAAATAAAATGAAAAGAAGTCAATAATTCAAGAACAAAAACAGAATTACACTAGAACTGCAGCATATATTCAGAAAGAAAAAATAAAAAAGAATCATAGCATTAAATTTTTAAGAAAGGTCTCCAACCAATAGAAGCAATATGAATCATGGCTCATATATTTAGCACACAGTAAAAGTATTATCTTAGACAACAAGTTCCCAGCATTAAGTAGCTCGGAGTTATTACAAAATAAAAATCGACATGAAGCACAAAAGGAAATGAAATCATAGAACACTTACTGCAGTCATATCATCTGTAAAGTACACATCGTGATTCCCTTTCAATTTAGGAAATGGATCAGCCAACCAAACCATATCAACATCATTGTACATTACATTATATCCAAGCTCCAAAATCTTCAGCAGATGGCTCGGCCTCCTGGCTGTAAAGTTGAAGAAACCCTATACAGTGAAAATAAACAAGCATTGATTCTAAAACTCAGCACCACACATGGGAAAGAAATGGATCCAATAATCAATACCAGACATAAGCATGAAAAGTACCACCTGGGATGACAAATCTGTGTTTTCATTTCCAAGAGGCATCCAAGATAAAAACAATAATTCAAGTCACCAGATCATGAAAGCACATTTTTTAGCCAGAACCTAGGAAGCATAGATATAGATACGACGAGACACGGATACGACATGACACTAATACACAGATAGCAAATTCTAAACATTATAAGGATATGAAACAACTCAGATACCACATGTAAAATTAATATAATATTAACATAAAAACACAAATCCTGAGTTTAGAATAAAGACATCAATGTTTCATAAGTAAATATTAGTTATTATAGACACAATAAATCCTATCATTTATCTAATTATTGTGGTATCTCACTTTAAAAGAAGTAAGCGAGTATCTCAAGGTATCCGAGAAGTATTTGATACAATATGTATCAGATACCAATACGGCAACCATTTTGAAGTATAGGTGCTTTCTAGGCCAGAACATATAATTAATAAAATCAAGCTCTTATAATTGGCAAAGCATATTATACTTAGTTACAAGTCCTTATTACTGGATGAATGCCCATTTTGGGTCAAAACAGATATTCAACAAAAACCAATATCAACTATCAAATCCTTATCACTGATAAAACATAACTAGCTGAATGCAACAAAATGACAGAAATTGCATTGAGTTACAAACCTGAGAACCAAACTTATGTGCATTTTCAGCATCAAGCACAGGAGGAATGAGCACAGCATGGCCAGGCCAAAGCTCATTGACCTTATAGAGTGAAGGGTAGTCCTCAGCTATGACAAGGACCATGTCCTGGCGCCTCTGCCTCGTGATGCTGATCAACCAGTTGTTGAGAAAGGGCAAGTAAGGCTGGCTCACAATGCAAACGATCACAGTCCCATTTTTTGCCACAAAGGACAGTGCTTGTTCCAAGGTGTAGTGATCCCATTTGGAAACAGCAGGTTTTGAAGCAAAGAAGATGCCTTGGGGCATCCCCACCCAGGGGCACAACACCCCCAGCAACACCATGAGAAGCAAGAGGAGTATGAGGGTTGTGGGGCTGAAAAGGGAAATGGGTCTCTTGGAATTGGTGGCAGAAGGTGGTGAAAGGGGAAATGGGTGAGAAAATGGGTTGTGGAGAGGTCTTTGGTGTAGAAAAGATGACATTGGTAAAAGTTAAAAATAAATAAATAAATATGAAGTTGGAATGAGAAACGGAATGATGGGAATGTTGGGGAATGAGATTGAGCTGTGGGAAAAGGAAAAGATTGAAACTTCGATGCAATATGGGGATTTTTGTTGTAGATGATAGTGAATTTGAGATTTGAGATCAGATCAGCGAAATGAAGACATGGGTGGGATTCTAGCGTGTCGGTTCGTGGGACTGATAGTGGTGCTGTGTGTAACGTTAGAGATGGCTTCCCAGTGGCAAGCTCGATCCAATCGATGATCCTTGAAACCAAGAAAGGAAGAAAGGGTACATGAAAAATATTTTTTTTTGGAATAAATTAAAATTTTATTCCTTATGCTTAACATTTATTTTTAATTTAATTCTTATAATTTTTTTTAAATTAATTCTTATATTTATAAATATTTTTAAAATATTCTCTAATGTTACTTTTCATTATAACACTGATAATTTAATTTTTATTAAACATTTTACAAGAAATAAAAATACCTAAAAGAGTACCTGAATAAAAAGTACTTACTCAGAATAAAAGAACACTTACAGGAGTACTTACTAAAATGTAAGAATATTTATTGGATATTTTACATATAAAAGAGCATCTAAAATAGTACATATTGAAAAAAAAAACCTACTCAAAATAAATTAACATCTATAAGAACACTTACTAAAATACAAGATATCTAATAGATATTTTGCATATAAAGGAGTGTCTAAACGAACAATTACACTTACTAAACAAATGAACATTTATTAAGTTAGCTAACTAATTATAACAACGTTATAACGGAAGTTGACAACATAAATTATTTTGAAAATGTTTAAAAATATGAGGATTGATTTGAAAAGAAAAAAATTATAAAAATTAATTAAAAATAAATAAAAATTATAAGGATTAAATATTTTAATTTAACTTTTTTTCAATTTATTTATTTTAAATAGACTTGATAATATCACACTGCCCCACCCTAACCGACATAAGCAAGTTTTTAACCTACGCCGCAGCAAGGCAGGATGGGTGCAAATTTGGGGTCAATCCACCTCGTCATCTCTTGCACTCTACATGTAAATAAACATTATACTTAATTTTGTTATTACTAAAGTCAATTATATTAATTATCTTCACTAGTTTAATACTTATTATACATGTTTTTTACTTTATACATGATGATGAGTTAATTTTGAGATAATGATTGATTATTGTATGAATTTAATGTGAAATACTCACAAGTATGGAGCAAGACATGTGTAAGTTTTGATATTTATCTTGTGAGGCATGTGTGGATTTTAATTTCTATGGGTGCGAGTTGAGCAAAAATCTGCTCCTATTAGCCCTATTGTCAAGCTTATAAAAATAGTATTTTATGATATTTTAGTGTGTTTGGATTAATATTTAAAAATCAAACTAATGAGTTATTATAATTTGATTGATTCAATTGGTTAAATTAATTATTCAGTTAGGATTAAACTAGATAACATAACGAGGAGTTTAGACTTAAAATTAACCTTTATTATGTTAAAAAAGAAAGCAAGATAACCCATTTATTAAAAGCAAAACTCCTATAGTACTTGTTATAATAATAATAATAATAATAATAATAATAATAATAATAATAATAATAATAATAATAATAATAATAATAATAATAATAATAATAATCCTAAAAGGCTCTCTTGTACAAATATGTTAAAATCAAGTTGTTGGAAGACCATGTTAATATGTTATCCAAGTGATATATGTAGTAAAGTTTTCAGAATTCAACCAATTATTAAATCGGTAAAGAGAGATGTATAATGTTTTGAAGTTTAACCATAGTTAAATTGGAGTTTTAAATATATAATAATATGTAAAAAAATATAATATATATGTTTAGTGAATAAAATAAATCAAAAAAATGTTAAAATGTATTTTTAATATAATTTAATTGATCTATTACACAAATAAGTATTAAATTAAATTATTATACTGAAACTAGCATATTTTTTTTTCTTTTTGCTAAAACTTTTATCTACATTAGTTTATTAAAACTTTAAAAAAAAAATCTATATATTTTTTAAACTTAACTGTGTAGATATCCTTTGTTCAAAAAATAAAAATACATTAATATAAATATAATGCATAGAATATAACAGTTTGATTTAATATAAATTGTATAATATAAAATATAATAATCATTACAATGTCACATAAGGAATTGAAGTTCAATCAGATTAATTTCAAATTGCTATATATAATACAATATGCATAGTATAGGTGACAAACAACTAGTGGTCTAGTAGTTGGTGCTTCGCTTGATAAATGGAGGGGATGTAGGACGAGGTTTGACTCCTCACTTCCATTATTTTGGTGTAGCAAATATTAACTAGTTGAACCAGCAAAATCGTGAGCGTTCGTTGAGGATTGGTTAGAGGATCAGTTTATGGTTAATCCGGTTCGACTGGTTGATCTGGTTTGGGTTTAACAATAACAATATAAAGTGAGCTGAATTTGTTAATAAAATTATTATTTGAAAGTGTGACTGAGTGGAGTTGTTAGGAGTTTTTGTCCTAATTTTTCATTTCCTGAATTCAAGAATTTGTGATCAGAGAGAGGAGAAAAATGTCAAAAGAAAAAGGTAGTGGAGTTTTAGTCAATTGATATGAGAGATTAGCAACTTATGCTAAGGTAAAAGAAATTTGAAATAGATTGGAGGTGACTTGTAAAGGTGCTTTTCCAACAAAAAGAATTAAATGGTTAAGCTAGTTGATCAATGGGAGTTGCTTAGAATGTAGCAGGTAATGACGTTTATTAAGATATTTTATACAATTTAGATAATTTTTCATCAAACAGTATATATATATATTATTTTATTTAATATTATTTATTAATTTTTATAAAATAGATCAAAGATATGATCTCACTTAATAAAAAAATTAGTTGTTGTTGTTGTTATATACATAATTTTTTAAATATTTTTTTATTAAATTTAACACTCTTAAATATAATATTAACAGTATTTATGTTTCTTTTAAAGGTGTATGGTGATTTTTTTTAATATTGATAGATATAATATATTGTAATTTAGTTCTTAACACCTAAATTGTCGCTGTTGGTGTTGGTGCTGGTGTCGGTAGCAGCGATGATTGTAGGCTCTGCGTACTGGAGGAGCTACTTGATGGTCTTGTCATCGGACTTATGGTCGAGCTCCCTCATTGTACTTGCTGGCATACATTTAAAAGGGTTGCACTGAATTTGAATTGTGTTTCTCTTTCTCAATTTAGATGCGGTTAGCAAATCCAATCGCTAAAGAGCCACCAGTCAAAGCAAGCTAACCATACAAGAGAACAAAACACACTCATACCAAACAAGAAGGCGGGTGTTATGGTACACCTCGTGGAGTTTGGGTATATCATATACCATATAATTTATTTGTTGTTATAATTTTTCTTTGCAGATTTTTTTTATTTTTTTTTTATTTTTTTTTTTTTTTTTTCAGTGATGACCTATTGGGGGTGGGTGGAGGTTGCCCGTCGGCAGAAGGTGATGGCCAGTCGGAGGTGGGCAGAGGTTGCCCGGTAGAGGTCGACGGTGGCAGAGGGCGGTGGTCGGTGAAAGGCGGTGGCCGACGGCGGAGGACGGTGACTTGCGACAGTGGAAGAGGATAACATGTTACAAGTCTTTCATCTCAACAGTTGATGTGTTTTTCAACATGATCAACTACTGAGATGATCAGGGTGTATATTAGACTCACCCAAGCAAAAAAATATAACTTAGAGAGTGTATATTAAACTCACTCAAAGAGAAAAACATAACACATCAGTAACTCACTAGTGTATGTGTTTAGATTCCACAGGTAAGATAACCAACAAAATAATATTATTTTTTTTTGCGATCTCATCTCACTTCTCATTTCTCATTTATGAATTACGAGATTCCTTCTCCTATGATGTCCCTCTTCCCAGCATCTTCCATTTAAATTGACCTTTCATTTCTACCTTTTGGAATCCCCAGGTCTAAGGGTGTTAATTGTGTGAGTTGGATGAGTTTTTGGGTATTTTTAGACTCCACTCTTTCATTAAATTAATGGGTTGAGTTAAGTTGAAGAAAAGAAGAAATTTTTTTCTTCAACCTAACCCAGATCAAATTCATAAGTTTGATATATATTAAACAAAAATTTCTTGTTAAAATAAATATTGATATACAAAACTAAAAATGTGTTACTCATAACACATCTTAATTAAAAATAACATATATTTTAAATAAAATGAAAAGTTACACAACTAGTTTTCATAAACAAAATAAGTATAAATAAGTTAAATAAACTTAATAAGTCTTATTAAGTTAACATAAATATAAAATAAACTAAAACAAACTAACATGTCCTAACAATTATAAATAACAAATCACATTAGCTAATTAAAGTCAATGTCATCACATATAGAATATGAATTAACATAATCATTTACTTCATTCTTAATTTTCTTAATATATTCTTTGTCACTCAAACGTTTGTCAAATGCTTTAATAATGAGTTTCTAATCACTCTTATCTTGATCACATTCTCAATGTGACCACAATGCCTTTACCTAAACTTGATTGACATTACAAAAAAGTCATGAGAAAAGCAATATAATTGTCACTATAGCTAAATGACTTATATATATATATATATAATCTACTTTTGTGGGTTGAGTTTGCGTGGATTGACATTGTCTAAACCTGTCACTTGACTTGTACCTTATAGGTTGGAGTGTTTTCAACCTAATCCAACCTACGAACCCAACTCAATTCACATTTTGTGAGTTTGGTTAGATCAAAACCCGTGGGTATGATCTAACCCATCAAACACCCTTACATAGGTCTCTATTCTTTGATTTTTTTAATTTTACTGCTTAATTCTCATTTTTTTGCTTTGGTATCAATTGGATCTCTTTGATTTCATTTGGATTCGATTCTTTTGTTGAGTTTTCATTTTCTGTAGGTCACTATGCTTTGCTTTGAATTGGATTTCTCCTGTATTCTTGTGAATTTGTGAACAAGATTTACCAATTTGTGGTCTTTCTTCTAGGTGATTTTGAATCTACCCATTTTCTGCCACTACTAAGCACAACTCTACTAGCTTGATTTGGGTTCCGTCTCCATCAATTAGCTCCTTGTCTCCATGCTTCAGCTTGGAGTCAAAGGCATTAGGTGTTGTTTAGACAAATTTCGACCTATGGACATTTATGTAATTCAGTTGCAATTAATTTCATTATTTTATAGGGACTAACTTTGTAATAAAGACAATTACTTTTTATATCTTCAACAAGATTTTGACAACTCTATCTCATCCCTTCATTATATTAATTAATAAATCAATGATCTAGGCTAAGGTTCTCAGAACTAGACCAAATTGTCAGACCAAAAAAATTGAGAACTGATCCTCTAACCAGTTTAAGCAACTTTCAAAAATCAAGTTTTCAAAAATCAATTAAAAAATCATAAACCAATCCTGAACCGGTCATGGTTCATAGGGTTGAATTGGTTTTTTTTTTTTTGGAAAAAATCTATTTTTAAAAAAAAATATTTAAAACTTTTTTAAAGCGTTGATTATTTGGTTCCCAATTTATAACCAAAATTCATCATTTAAATTTCTTAATTTGTATAATGTAAGACAAATATGAACTTGTAATGCATTAAGAGTTTAACTTCAATTTATAATGAGAATATTTATCTCTTACCATTTTACTTATTTGATCTGAAATTAGTATATGTTAAAAAATTATATTAATATTAAAATAATACTTTTAGTTTAATATTTATTTACGTGATAAATAAATTTAATTATATTAGTAATACATTTTAATATTATATATATATAACCTCAGTTTAATTCCAGATAAATCTTAAAATCTTGAATATGAACTTGGTTAACTCAATATGAATGAATTTTTTTATACTCACAGTATATGAATATGAAGTGTAGTAATGGATGATGATGAAACACCTAAGCAAAAAAAAAAAAAAAGGTTTTGGTAGGAAACAATCAAGCATTAAAACGTTCAAGCTTTTAGCAATTAGATGTTTTTTTTCTTTGGAATTAAATTACTCTTTAGGCTCTTATAGTTTTTAAATAAACTTAAATAGATTTCTTTAGTTTAAAAATTTATAATTAGGTTTCTATAATATAAAAAAATTGTAATTAAGTCCTTAAAATCATCCCATTATTAACACATCATTATGATTTGTTAATGTGACAATAAATAACATGTTGCTTAATGACCTGTGTTTCGGGTTATTACTGGAAGGGAGAAATAGGATGGCGTCTTCCCTAATTTACAAATTTTGGTTTCATATTTTTCTTTCCCCTCCATTTCCATTTTTGCTGCTCACCCCATCTATGTTCCGCCCTTCTTGGTAGATTCATGATTCACTCAACCATCAAGCTCTAACTCATCCATTTGCAAAAGAAAACAAGAAAGTCATTGCCACTATGGTGAATCGGTGACTATCCTAACCTCCAACACAATGGCCAAATCTTGTAGGAGATTCCTAAAGTGCCCTAACTTTAAGATTTGTTTGAAGATTATTGAGAATAATTTGAGATAATTGGCCATTTTCATAAAATGTAGGAGCCATGAAACTATGACTTTGCAAAGCTCATCATTTGATGATCTATCCATTCTATCCAATGATTTAATTAGTTTCATATCCAAGGAAGCTTCAAATTTTGTCACGATCTACTTGGATACTAGTGGGATTTGAAGTTCCAAGTTTGGCTTAGCATTCTACAAGATTGTATGCTTCACCATCGTGGTTAAAATAGTCTCCATGATCACCATCATCAACACTATCATCATTACTATCACCCTCCCGTACCTTCCACTTCATTTCCCATTTCCCTCAAAATTTGTCCATTGAAAATCAAATCTCAATTAGGTTCATATGCATAGAGTGGCTCACAAAAGTTGAGCTTGATATACTCCAAAATTATTTAAACAACTCCATTTCAAATTTTTTTGGGGGTATTTGATTGGGATACGTCTATGCATGTTGGGACAAGACTAATTTCGATTGATTATTAATTAAGGTGTCTTTTCAATAATTATCTTATTTAAAATTTAAACTTTAGTCATTTTTGTAAATGTGCGACTCACTTATCACTATGTTTAAGAGATATTTACGGTCGATATTCCATCTATTTTTACCCTTTATAACATGTTAACTATTTTTTTTGAAATATTATTATTATGTCTGTAAATATTAAATATTATTAGTTGAAATTTATAAAAATTTTATATATATATATATATATATATATATATAGTTATCTATGATAAAAAAAAATAATTGGTCAAAGTTTCCTGTATATAAATTTGAGTGTGTGTTAATATTAATAGTTAAAATATATAATATATTCTATATATAAAATAAACACCATACTTATTACATATTTTATAGGTTACAAATAATAAATTAAAACTGTTAATTTATTTAAGTAATAAATCAATGACATTTACTCATAGAGCACCTTAGGAGCACCATAATCGTTTTCCTATGTTCAATGCTTGTTTGTAACTCCATTGCGTATTTTACTTTCACAAAGGTTCTATCTTTGCATTGCTTAATTTAAAATCAAAAGAAAAAAGTTGACTTTAACCTTTTTTTCATATCTCATACTTACTTTGAATCAAACTGACCAACCATAGATACTTCAGAACTTGCAAGACAAGATATTACTCCACCTAACTAACACAAATTCCTTCTAATTTAAGTTTCGTGATAATAAAAAAGAAGTATAAAAAAAAAAAGCATTATTATATTCATACAAATTTATATACATAAAAGAACAAAAAAAAAAATTATATGCATAAAAGCTCACGCAATCGCATCCATTTTGCACTTGTATTAAATTTTTCTGTATGTGTAAAAATCAAATTAACGCGTTTATACGCATATGCACATAAAATTTACTAATTATAGGTAATTAGGTATAATTATGAACTAGTGTTTCTTTAACTTTTACGAAAATAGTACTTTCAAAAAAGAGAAAGAAGAAAATTCACTTTACTAAATAAAGCTAATCGAATTTGTACCCAACAGACAAGACAAATGCCTTTACATCTTGGAATTTTATAGCTTTTATAACATTTTTTTTTTCAATTCCCTTTTTTATCCTTTGTGACTTAAATAATAAATTTAATTTCAATATATTGTAGGTGTAAAATTTTTATATTATTAATTAACCATACATCATTATATATATATATAACTTTTAAAATAATTATTATAAAAAATAAATATTTTTAAAACATAATAATATATAATTAAATGATAATATAATTTTGTTTACACTAATCATACATTCAATTTAATTTTTTATTTAAATCAATTCCTTTACATTAATATTAAAGGAAATTTTCTTTAGAGGAAATTTTTTTCTTCCTCTAGCTAAATATTCTTCCTTAGATTAGGTTTGTTATGTGAGTTTTATTGTGGGCTCCACCCTAATTGAATGATTGAGATTAGTGTGGACAAAAAATTTCTCTTCCTCCATGTGTATGACAGAATTCCTCAATATTAAAGTTCATTTGATTGTTGACTCAAAACTCTAATTTTTGATAAAATTATTTTTTAAAAAAAATTAAAGAGTGTCTTTATATAAAATATATTTATTAAAAAAATAAAAAAAATTTACATGAAAAATATTTTTTAAAATTTTTAATATATTAATTGCTCAACTTTTTATTAAAAAAATTATTTTAAATCTTTAACAACTACGTTTAAAGTACTCTACAACAAAACTTTAAAAAAAAATAGTCATGTCTTCATTACTAATAAATTTTTTTAAATTATCTTAGTAAATAAGGAAGAAATAGGAAGGACGAGGAAAAAAAACCAGGACGTATTAATCATGTATAAGAAAAATGATATTCTTATATGTTTTTTACATTATTTTTAAATAATTGTAATTAAATAAAAAATAATAATAATAAAGTGATATAAATAATGATATAAAAAGTAATATAAAAATTGATATAAAAAAAAATCACGGTTGCATGTATAAATGTCCACTACAGCTTTCGGTATCAGTGTCTTCTTTAAAGCTTACAGGGAACGTGCATAGAGAGTGAGACCACCAATTCAATGGCCTAATAGCCTAAAGTACCCACAAGGGCTTTGCCTTTTCTCACCTCACTCCTAAACACTTGAAAGGAAATAGTTTCACCCACAAATAGTCTCCTCCAGAAGAAACTCAATTCTGTTCTGTTTCTGTCTGAGAACTGAGAACCAAAAGTCTGTTTGAAAACTGTGTGTCAAGTATGAGATTCTCAGCAGTGGCTTTTGTCTTGTTATTGGTGGTTGTAGAAGAAGCCACATGTTTCACTTTCAACAGAGAAATGAAGCTATCAGAATTCAAGAACAAACTTGAGCAAAAATTAGCTAGTAGTCCCTTGTCCCAACCACCCTTGGCATCACAACCTACTTCTTCACAAACAAAAATGGTAAGGTACATTGCATTATTTTTCTTGTGATTTCTGGAAGACTTCCCATGAAAGAAACAATAATATATATTTTTTTTCAATGTGAATTATTAGAGTGGCAGGGTGTTGTACCTAAGTGAATATGGTGCAGACCCAACAGGGGCACAAGAGAGCAGTGATGCCATTTTGAAAGCTGTGGAGGATGCTTTTGAGTTGCAGAAGGGTCTTGAGTTGTTACCAGGGGTGAATGACCTTGGAGGTGTTGTGATTGATTTGCAAGGTGGAAATTACAAAATCAGCCAACCAATTACATTCCCTTCCTCTGGTGGTGGCAATCTTGTGGTCAGAATCTCTTTACCTCTCTTTCATGATCTTTGTCTGCAGTAAATTTTTCATTTGCCTGTTGTTCCCAATCAACTAGGACTAGGATGTGTTCAATTCTTGATGAAATCAAATCCTTGTAACAGGAGGTGGAAAACAAATTCGAAAATTGTTTGAGCATGTAGAGTTATGTTGTAGTGTGATTCAAATGCATTAACATAAAGGAAAACATAATTATAAGTAAATTATTTTTTTTTTGTTTACTTCCAAAATGTGTCATTTCCAAAACGTGTTCAAGAACCAAAAAATAAGGTAAAGTAATTTTCTTTTTTAGAAAAGAGTATAGAGACCTTTTAAATTTTGATTTTTTTTATAAATTATTGTCACAAATTTTAAATTTTTTAATTAATTTTTAAATTTTAATTAATATTCTAATAGATTCTTGTATTTAATTTAGATCCGTTAATTAATTAACGATAATACTATATGATATTATTTTATTTATATTAACATTAATTAAAAATTATATTTATAATCAAATTTTAATAAATAAATTAATAAACGATCTAAAAAATATTAATACAGATAAGATGTTTTTAAACAATATTATCGTTAATGAATTGACAAATTCATATTAAACTAAAGAATATATTAAGACATTAATTAAAATTTAAGGATAAATTGAAAAGGTTTTAAAATTCGTGGTGATAATTTATAAAAAATTAAAATTCAGATTTAAAGAGACTGCATATTCTTTTTTTTTTAACCTCTTTTAATGTTTGATTATTATATTAATTTTTTAAACATTAAGTGAAAAAAAATAAGTGTAATTTCTAAAGTTAAAAAATATTTAAGACTAGACAAGTCTCATTTGAATCAGAGTATTTTTTATAAATCTAAATTTTCTAAAATAAACAAAATAAAAAAAGTGTTAATATTTCAAAAAGAAGATTTTCCACGGCTTGTAATTGTTAATATTTCTTTTGAGATGATCATTGTTATTATTATTGTCTACTATGTCTACAAGCAAATGTAGCATCACTAAGTAGTGTTATTTGTACAAGATTAATTATATTTTTTATTAATTACACTTACAATAATGATTGAATTTAATTAAATTCATTTAAGATTTAATAAGAATCACTTTTAAAAAAGAGAAGAAATAGTTTATGTAAATACTTTTAAAATTACTACAAACATTTTTTTTCTTTATAGCACGATATTTAAAAGTGTACATTTTGGCGACACAGCGGATTTTACACGAACAAACGTGCAAAAACAACTAGGCATGCTTGACAAATGTTTGATTGCAGTCACGTTTCATCTTTCTCTTATACAAGTTACAACTAGGCATGCTTTTCTTTTTCTTTTTGAAAAAAGATTTTAAAAAAATGAACTTATGCAAAATGGATTTTTGCCATTAAAAAAAAAAAAACAGAAATGAAAAGATGTATCTGCCGTTCCACAAAAGTCTTCTTTGCATTAGTAAAACACAAACACGATACAACTTCTTTAAAGTCAGTTTAATTTCAAAGTAAATAAATAAAAGTGTATTTATTTTTTAATTTGATAAAGTGTATAGAGATCTTAATTTATTAAATTATTTAAGAGTAAATACACATTTATTTACTTATTTTAAATAAAAACTCATTTTAAAAAAGTTTTTTTCATTAAAACACACAAAATACTAAGAGACATTTAGTTCAAAAGTTGTTTTTATATTATTGTTAATCTTAAGGTGAGAATATCTTGTTCTCATGTTTGGTAAGAGATATAAAAATATATTCTCATCTTTGCCTTATTCTCAAAAATATATATCAGCCACTACTTCTACCAAATTATTCCAAGAGAAATATTTCAGTAGACCTTGTCTACAAAGGGGAGATAGGTTAAGATGATTCTTATGTGACGAGAATAATTATACAGTTATAAATTAACATTTTTACATTTCCTTATTCTCAAATTTTTAAGAATTGTCAAAGTTAACTAAACATAAATTTGATGGATTCTTGAGACTCCTATTCTTAAGAATGAAAAATTAATTATTGAACTAAATACCCCTTAAAATTTTATGAGGAAGGAGAAATTTTTAATTAAACACTATGTATCATGTTATTTTTTAAATATTTAAATTATTATTTGATATATATATATATATAAATTTAAATATTAATACATTTCATTATCTTCCAATTTCATATATATCAAATAATAATTTATATATTTATAATAGACTGTGCCTAACTATAAATTGATCATGAAGAAGAAACAGATCTATTTGCAGTAAGATTGGCCTATTGGGTGTAACTAAGGGAAGCCAACAAGAACCGCAGACCAATTTTAAAAACTGAATACTTTTTTCATTTACTAAGAGTATTATTAAGAGAAATAGTTAGAAGGAATTAGAATTATTTAATTTTTTTAATAATTTTCTTAATTATTAAATAAAAATATTAAATATTTTTATGATTTTAAGATATTAAATACACTTATTTTATTATGTAATATTTTTTTATTAAATATTAAGATAAATATTAAAAATTATTTTATGAGGATTTAGCACAACCGTTTGATATTTGAATTTTGGGGTTTGGGGAATAAGTAACGCACATGGGTCTGCTACACGTTGCCACGCCTTAATGACTCATTGATGCTACCAACCTTGGATGCTCAATAATTAATGTGCAGTTAATTGAATTTCAGAAAATGATTATTTTATCACATTTTTTAATAGTTATAATTAAGTGATAAAAAATAATAAAAAATAATATAATTAATAATATAAAAATAATATAAAATAAAAATATAATAAAAAATTGAATTTCATTATCAATCTTTCTCTAACTTAAGTCTTTATATTCTAACTCACCGACAACTCTCCCTATAAAATATATCATCTCATATGATTTTTTTCTTACATAATAAAATTTTATAAAAAGAATAATAAAAACAAAAGTTATAAAAAGATTTATATATTTTTTAACTAAATCCACTAATAAAATTTCACTATTTCTATTTCTCTTATCCTCGTAATATTATCATATGAAAACTCACGTGAGAGCATCCTCTTCCTCTGACTCCTAGAAATCTCCAAAGATTGTTTAGGCATATTCAAATTAATCTTTTTTAGTATACAAAAGGTGGGAACGTCCCTGGAAAGCTGTACACTTGGGTAAGGCAACTCCAGTCAAATCCTCAACAATAATTAATCTAATCACTTATTAGCAACTTTTTTAACTAAGTCCACTAATAAATCTTTTTTGTATTTATTTCTTTCTTTTACGTGACATTATCACGTGAAAACCAACGTGAGAGCATCCTCTCCCCCTGACTCCTAGAAATCTCCAAAGATTGTTTAGGCATATTCAAATAATCTGTTAGTATACAAAAGGTGGGAACGTCCCTAGAAAGCTGTACACTTGGGTAAGGAAACCCCAGCCAAATCCTCAACAATAATTAATCTAATAACTTATTAGCAACTTTTTTTTTTGTGGAAAGATTTCTACGTTAATTATTGAGAGTGTAACTGGAAAACATTTAAAGTAGAACCCACAAGTAAGTAACTAATGTCATTTGCACAAACAGATTTATATAATGTCATTAATTATTGGCTGGACATTTTTTGAGAGACAAAAATTTTACACAATATTCTCATATATAATTTTTCGAACGATTATTTTCTTAAATATTATTACTCAAATGCAATTTCAATAAAAGTTATGCTTAATTTTGCTGAAATAGCTAAGTCACTAGCATTACAATGGGGTGCACTTTAGAAGCTATTTTGCACCTTAACTACATGTATCTACTTTTCATCTGAACTTCTTGACGAAAAGTATGGTTGATTAGGTAAAAGGAGGAACCTTGAGAGCATCTGATACATTTCCTGGTGATAGACATCTAGTTGAGCTATGGTCATCAAATTCCAAGAAACTTGAGACAACAGAATCTCTGCATGCTGATGGCCTCAGCAGCATTAAAGCCCAAAACAAAGGAATTTACTATGAAGACATAACCTTCCGGGACATCCTCTTTGATTCAAGCCATAGAGGAGGAGGGATTTTCATTGTTGATTCTGCTAGAACAAGGATCAACAATTGCTTCTTCCTGCATTTCACCACAGAAGGGATTCTAGTCCAGCAAGGACATGAGACCTTCATATCAAGTAGTTTTCTTGGGCAACACTCAACAGTTGGTGGGGACAAAGATGAGAAGGACTTTTCAGGTGTTGCCATTGATCTTGCTAGTAATGATAATGCGGTCACAGATGTTGCAATTTTCTCAGCAGCCATTGGGGTTGTGCTAAGGGGTCAAGCTAACATTCTAACTGGGGTACATTGTTATAACAAGGCAACATATTTTGGTGGTATAGGCATCCTAGTGAAATTGGCAGGAAATTCACAAACTAGAATTGATAACTGTTATCTGGATTATACTGGTATAGTCATGGAAGACCCTGTTCAAGTTCATGTCACTAATGGGTTTTTTCTAGGGGATGCTAATATTTTGTTAAAGTCTATTAAAGGTCAAATTTTGGGCTTAAATATAGTGGATAATATGTTTAGTGGTGACCCCAATAAGAAGGTTCCAATTGTAAATCTAGATGGGCAGTTTGGTAACATTGATCAAGTGGTGATTGATCGAAACAATGTGTATGGCATGAGCTTGAGATCTACGGTTGGGAAGTTAACTGTGGCCGGAAATGGCACAAAGTGGGTGGCTGATTTTTCATCACTTTTGGTATTTCCTAATCGGATTAGTCATTTTCAATATTCATTTTATCCTCAAGACGAGCCTAAATTTGTAGCACATTCTGTGACCAATGTGTCAGATAATGTCGTAGTTGTGGAGAGTGAGAAAGAAGCTAAAGGGTTGGTCTCCTTCATTGTTGAACAATAAGAACCAAGCTAGCTAGAGGGATTGTATTCATTAATGTATTGAACAATGGAATAATAATTTCTGACTTTTTCTAATATTTTTTTCTTCACTTGTATTGTATAGCTTATAGCTATGATTTATTGAAATTGAATTCTTGACCAGAGGGATCATATTATTGAGTTAAAACTCGTTTCAATTTTTCTAGCATTTCTAACATGGCTTGCAGGAAAATGATGCAATCATCAGCTTAGCAGATGCAAAGTATGAGATTGTCATATCTGGCAATTTTTGGAGGTGAAATGTAGTTGATTGAACTAGCTTTGATGGAACTCCTATTGACAATATCTATACACATAATATAGACATGATGTTGGAGAATATGAGATCACCATGTCGTAATTCCATTAAAGAGTAGTAGTATTCTAGTAAGGCTGCCATTAATAATGGCTCTAACAGGAATGATTATGCAGAGGTGGATTCGCATTATATGTAGCCACCACTAAGCTTTGCAAATTTTCGTTAGGTGTGTCATGACCATATTGCCCCCACATTAGAGATTGAATTGCCCTCACCAATAACCATTATTTTTACACGCGAGACAAAAAAAGAGACGAAAAGTACTTTACTCATAAACCACTATAGGTGTTGATTAAATTATGTTGTTCATAGCCAGTGTATTTGTTTGACAGAACATTGAGTAATTGGTTTAAATAATATATTTCTCAATGAAATGAAAAAGGTAATGTTCTATTATTATTAAATCATATTCAATTTTAGTTTATTAGCAGCACATAAGTTTCTTAAAAGAAATCAACACCTGAGCAGCCGCCATCTTAGTGGTTCAATCAAAACTCTGTCTAGTGACAACAGGCAATGTCTTTGAGCAAGGTGCTTCAGCATGAAATGTGGGAAATGAAAAAGATAGTGAAGCAAAAAAGAAAGGCTAATCCAGCTGCTTTTACCCTCCCATCGGACTTTGTGCTGAGGCAGTGTGCCCATCTAAAAGTTAGGTGATACAATATTTGTAAAGTAAATTAATGGTAATCATAATGGAAAAACTGACTATAAACAAGGAGAACAACTTAATAATTAAGTAAGCCTCCACTCCATCATGGCTCACCTCGATCAAGACCTTGAAGTCCAACTTGTGCTATTGGATATGGTAAACCTGTGTTAATGGACTGACACCTGTGTTCCTAAAACCCTGACATTTTAGATTTTTATTCTAAGAACTCTATCAACCAGGAATTTTTTGGACTGCAAAAAAGCTGATAAAAAATGTGCCTCGCATAAAAATGACAGTATTAAGTCAGCAATGAGCATACACAAAAACAATGTGCATTGACACAACCATGATTGGATGAAACCAATGGGTCATATGGGTTTACCATGTTTCCCTGTCTTACCTAGTTCGGTTTCAGGAATGTGTGTGGACCACAAATGGTAATTTAATTGTTATAGTGAAAACCAAATTGCATAAAAAAATTTGCTACTAGAACATTTATGATACGAAATAAAATATGTCTGATTAGTTGTAAATGTCCACCAGATGCAGAAGATCTGTGGAAGATTCAGCTCAGATATACTTCATTTTTAGATAAATCCTAGTCTAGTTCACTTTGGAACTATAAGATTCTAATTGATATTACATTCTGTTTTTGGATGAGTTTAAGTTTAGACTAATCTGACGTTATCCGTTGCCAATAATGCCCAAATTGAAGGTTTTGGATGAATCATGAATGAGTGAGTGGTGAAAAAGGTACACATTATAATAGTTCAGATATTACTCTTAGTCTTCCAAACATGTTACAACTACACAAATATTGTAAAGGAAAAAAACAAAAAGGGTTCAGTTGTGGCGACACAACAACATTGAAACAATATATCTGAACTCAGAAAATTCCAGAGTGGACTAATCCGTAAAAAAAGTTAAAATGGCTGCAGGGTATTTTAATTTACTACAAAAGATAGACAGCAAAGAGAATGAAGTGAATGACAATGAAAAGATTATTCCAAACCCAGCCTTGCAAGGTGCTCCTTGATGCTCCTGAACCTGAACCTGAACCTGAACCACTTGGTGCTGTTCGAAAACAATCAGAAACAAACATATCATTAGCTCTCACTAATGTCATTGACCATATTACTCCGTCAGGTCTATTTTAAGTATCACTTTGCTGAAAAAAATTTAGTCTATTATAAATGACATTTTTGTATACCAATAAAGCATTAATTGTTATTTTTCCATCTTTACTCTTATATTTTAATAGTCTCAACAACTCATGAAAATTGAAAGAACGTGGTAAAGTAGAGTAATTAATTGAAATGAATAAAAGTAGCTTAGTAAAAAAATCTCACAATTAAAGTTTGATTTAATATTTCTTAATTCTTGTACCTTATACCAAAATGACACTTAAATCATATGCATATCAAGCATTTTTCTTTCTTCCATATCCCTTTTGATACAAACAACAAGAATCCATAATCCAAGTCATTATTTGCACTAACCTGCAGGGCAAATGGACTGAGTGGCAAGAGTGGTAGAGATATTATGGGAGGTATAACCAGCGTAGTCACAGGTTGTGCGATTGCACGAATCTGTAGACGTGATGTTGCCAATGAAGACGTTACTTGAGCATTTCATAGAGGGACAAACGGACCAGTTGGTTGGTTTGAGTTGGGATGGCTCGCATTGTAATCTAAACACAAGAACCAAATATATATTGCATAAAATTAATGTTAATGACAAAGTGTCCAGTACCAAAAAGGAACAAAAATTTAACCGTATACATATATAAATAACAGTGGAAGGCACTCACGTATTGTTACTGGCACTGGAGTCGCACTTGCATTTGACGCAGCCATTAGCAGTGTAAATGTAAGTGGCTTTTGCCACAAGCAAAGGGAAGTCCAGTGAGTCATTTTTGACATTCGAGGAACAAGCTGGCACAAGTAACACAATCAGTCTAATATCATATTCATACATATCTATCTTTCAGTAAAATATATTTTCTCCGTCACTTTAAAGTATTACATAGTCTTAAATATAGAGAAATATAACCTCAATTTGTCTTTCAAACTTTTTCACAAGAATTAAAAATAGTCTTAAATAGCTTCAGATATAGAGAAATAGAATCTTATATGATTAAATTAATCTTTCTCTCACTCAATTAATATTTTGTTTCGCTCAAATCTCACCTCTTCTACAATTCTATTAATGTAGTTATTGAGTTTAATTAAGATAATAAAAATTAAGATAGAGTTAAAAAAATAATTAATATTTTTTTCATATTTTTAAATGATAGATAATTTAAAATAAAATAAATTTTCTGAACAGACAGATATAAAAAAAAGGAGGGAGTACTCAGCTATTGCAAAAATCCGATCACCAGAAACCAACACCGGACTCTGCTTGATTAGCTAGGAATAGTTGGATTATACCAAACATTTTTTAGAGAATTATAAAAAGGTGAGGTATTTATTTTTTATGAAGTTTTTAAATTCACTTCCAATAATAGAATAGTCATATTATGATGTCTGATAATTTTATTAAAAAATTAACAGATATTTTAAGAAAATATTTTTCATAAAATAATAATAAAACTCTTTAATATAATATTATTATAATTATTCCAAAAATTATTTATTACTATAAAATTTTAATACATAACATTATGGATTAACATTATGGACTTTTGTTGACTTTGAGGTTCAAGTGGGGTGGGAACCGTGGAGACATAGCAGCAGTATAGCACATTCACAAACACATAATGGACAAGGCGGCAGCGTGCACACCGTATTAACAGTGTATTGTACTAACTGACACAAAAATTGGGAAATTTTCTTTCCTAATAGATTTAAATCACATAATTTATGTCAACTAAATTAATGAAAAAAAAATGCTAATACTACATTATTAGATGAGCATTAATGAAATGTGTTTTTTATTTATTTTTATTGAGTAAAGTAATAATAATCATTTAATAATGTATTAGGCATGAGAATATACTCAAAGTGATTCTTAAAAAATACTCAGAATATATAAAGTTGATCTTCCAAAGATTTTGAATATTAATTTAATCTTTCATAGTTTAAAATAAGCATTAGTATAGAGACAAAATTGATATCAAAAGGTACATTAAAGAATAAAATTAATGTCTGTTTTAGACATTGAATGACTAAATTGATATTAAAAATATTTGGATGACTCATGTAGGATGTGTTTGTAATATTTATTTTATGTTTAAAATAAATTATAATTAAAATCTTACTTATAAAATTCTTTAAAAATAAATAATATTTTTTCTTAAAATAATTAAATCCAAATACGCTGTTAATATACCATGTATCATTTAAAAACCAATGTGAGTATTTAGTCCCTTAGTTATTTTTTATTAACTTTGCACAATTTATCCACACTTTAACTGCATTGAAAAATCTTTCCAAAAAATGACAATCGGACTATGAAACAGGAAGGTAAAGGTAAGAGTGCAAGAAAAACAAAAAAAGGGGGCAAATTACCTGTGAGGGGAACATCAAGAACCTGACCAGCCTCAAGGGTCTTGGGGTCACTAATCCCATTGAGGCTAAGAAGTATCTCCTGGGTAGTCCCATACTCCTGAGCAATAGCAGCCACGCTGCTCCCAGACTCCACCAGGTGCGCGTAGTGCACCACCTTGTTCCCATCCACCTCATCGCAACTACAAGGCAGAGGGATCCACAGCTTATCCCCAACGTTTATCTTATTAGCATCAGATATATTATTCGCCACCTGTGTTGAGAATCATGACAAGAGATTAAAGAAATTAAAATTTATTAAACAATAAAATGTGTCCATAATAAGTCAATTAATTGACTTATATAGTTAATTAATAACCAACATTCTTACTTCATCTAAATAATCTATCTAACTTGTAATTTTCAATTTAGCAGTTTACTCAATTTTTAACTACGGTAATAACCTGGATTTGGCGATACTTCACAACGCCGGCAAAAACGGTTCTGGCTATGTAGTCGAGACCGTCCCCGGATTTGACGGTGTAGATGGGAACGTGATTGGACAGCCCCGTGCCGTTGCCGCACTTGCACGGGAAGGGGACCTTGATTGCCACGTTGGAAGCCACCGTGTGGCTACCTGCGGTGACAAATATAACAAGTGAATTGTTTAACTATATATATATATATATAAGTAGTTAGATTAAATTTAAATTAAAAATCTCAGCCATTCAAAATGATACTTTGAGAGTATATTAGAAAATTTCTTCTAGTTCTACTACCTGTGGTGTTGGTGGGCAGGTTGTTTGCGCCGAGGATGTCTTGGAGGTGTTTCACGTTGAAGAGTTTTTGGATGTTGCGCAGAGTGGTGGCGTTTTGGTTCTTGTACTCGACCAGAGCGTGACACGTGGCGTTCTCTGCCGAGCACTTGAACTTGGCCTCTGGCTGAGCTTGTGCTAAGCCCAGAGCAGCTATGAGTATGATTGCTAGCAATCTGGATAACCGGAGAACCAACTTGGCCATACCCATTTCTTTTCTTCTTGTGTGGGTGTAGTCTAGAGAGAGAGAGTGGTTGGTTTTATAGTGCCTGGCTGGCTAGGTAGTGGGTTGTGTGACTCACGGGGGTGTTAGTACTATGAAATGAAAGTAGGAATCAAACTTTCGGGTCTTGGTTTGAACACAAACACCAACCGTGTGGTGTGTGGCTGAAAATTAAATAATAAATAATTATAGCTATAGATTGCCACCGACTTCGACTCTGCAACTCGGATGAAAAAGTCTTGTATTTTTCAAACAAAACAATTTTATTATCAATGCAAAGGTGAATCTTTTCTCTTCACAGCTTGACTCGCGGATGGATTATGGAATTTGCACAATTAATTAATAGCTCGTACATTTCATTACTGAATGAGTTACATAACAAGCTGTTATTTTTACTTTTGTGGCGGATCTAAAGCTTCACACAGGGGAGCCATGGCTCCTTTAAAATTTTTCCAATTTCTTAGAGATAATAAATGAAACAAAAAAGGGTTTTCTTGGATGATTGTTTTTTTTTTTTTGACTAAATTTTCTTGGATGATTGTTAAGAAATCAAAGATAATTTTTTTTTATTGAAAGTTGTGTATTTCATATATTAAAATTCATAAATTTTACTTTTTAATAAAAAAAAAACCCAACAAAATATTATTGGCTCTTCAAAAGTAAGTTATAAAAAAGGGGTTACATATCATGATATCTATTATTTTCTTAATAACTCTTATTCATTACAGTTATCAATACTTATAATATAAGATTGATCGGTCACTAAAATAAGGTGTAGGTAATGGACATTATAAAATAATCTTATGAATAGCAATGGTTATTCAATTGTGAGTTGATTTGTCTTGTTAGGATAATGTTTGAGTTTGTTGGTCATGATGGTACTATTCTTGAATGCAGTAAATGAAACTTTTTTAAACGTGTATTCTACTCTCAAACTTCATGTGAACTATAAAACTTGAGGATGAAATAGAAAATTATTGAGAAAATAGGGATAGGAGGGGGACTAAATTAGAATAATAAAATCCTGAGGATACAAAAGAGTAGAAGGTTAAGAATAAAGAATTCAAAAGTTAAGTGTGTTAATTAACAACCAATCTTCCTATCTTTTTTTAGCTTAGCCACTGCCCTCTACTTATCATTCATGGGCATACATTTTTATATTTCATGAACAATTTTATCATGAAATTATTGAGAAATTATAATATGAAAGATTAATTTCTTACAAATAATATGATGATTTTGAACATTTAGTTTGACTCCACCAATAGTTCATTTCAAGCTCCATCACTATATGCATATCTCCTCGCACTATATTGTGCAAGAAGTTAATTTATTAGTTATTACCCTTTGCATACACTATAAGAAAAAATTACTTTGAAGTGAATTTGTTTATAGAGTAAGTAAATAAGAATGTATTTATTTTTTCTTTAATCTAAAATGTATTATTATTTTAACTTATTAAATAATTCAAAGGTATATATAGGAAATGTTTATTGTCACTCCTCTCTAACTAATTAACTTGTTTTTTTATTTTCCTAAAGTTCTCTTTATTAAATAGTTAAGTCAAACTAACACTCTATTATCCCTCCTAAACTTATTCAATTTTTTCATTAACAATTATATTAATTAATTTTAAACAATTTTTTTCTTCTTTAATCCTAATTACTAAAATAGTTTCATGCACTAGCATGAGCATCACATGTCTAATCATATCATATATTCATATTTGTGTTGATTACATGTTGTAAGATATTTATACGAAACTTCAAAAGTAAATCGTCACTTAAAACTTGACTTAAGATAGGAAATTTATAATAAAAGAGAATTACGATAATAACATTTTATATCTATACTATTCTATTATAAAACAATTTTATTTTTTTAAAATATCATTGTTATTTTACAAATATAAAAGATGCTTAAATACTATTAGAGCTTGAACTTAAATAGAAAAAAATAAAATTATAAATAAATCTCATTTATCTATTTTGTATTGTCATAGAAAGATACTTTCTAACCTATAATACAAAATTACAATTCAAAACATTCAATTAAGAGAACACAATCATAAAAAACAATAAAAATCAATCTTCAAACAATTTTCCATCAAAGTAAAAGGTAAAATATATTTACTAACTCAAACGAGATTAGTCTTATTCTTGAAGGATATTGGATACCCGTTAAAGATCAAAATAAATAAATATATATATATAAATATATATATATATATATATATATATATATATATATATATATATTACATGAATATTCATTTCACAAAACTAAGTTATCATTAACTCAATAGTGGTTGGTTAAATTAAAAGATGACTGCAACTTCAAGCGAATTTTACTTAGTAATATTAAGAGTTCAAATTCTAAATTATCACTTTAGGAAAAATTTTATTTAACCACTACTCTTGACCTATGATTACATGAATAATTGTATGAAAAAAAAATCATTACAAAACTGTTCGCAAATTGTTTTAAAAAAATTAACTAGAAATAATAAGATGCAAGGACTTGTATATATTTAGTTTATAAAATAACATTATCCTAAAAATATTCACAAATTATATTAAAAAATATGTATAGAAATTAATATGCGGACACCCACATCAGAGTCTAGTTTAGAACAAAATTGTTTAAAATTAACTAATATAATTGTTAATAAAAATTTGAATAAATTTAGAAGTGATAATAAATTATTATTTTGACTCAACTATTTAATAAAGAATATTTTTAAAAAATAATAAATAAGTTAATTAATGAAAAATAATAATAAACACTTTCACACACACACACGTGTATATATATAATACAAATAAATTCATTTTAAAGAAACATTGTAACTCAGACTCGCTCAACGTGAGTTTTTGGCCAAATTATCTTTTATGATAAAATTATTTATTAAAATATTATTCTTTTAAAATTATATATCAAAATATCATCTTTTTATCTAACGTAATATTTTTTATTTATTTTTTTCGTACATGTAAATAGTGTCAAAGTTGATGGTGCTTTCCTCATAATTATGCCAAAGTGCCTAGCATTATCCACATAATAAGACTATGTAATCTTTTTGTCTATCGTGATATCTTTTATTTATTTATTTTTCTTACACGTAGATAGCGCCAAAGTTGATGGTACTTTCCTCATAATTATGCCAAAGTGCCTAGCGTTATCCATATAATAAGGCTAATACACATGACGTTATTCACGTAATAACGTCACGGGCAATCAAAAGACTCTGATTCTTCAAGTGCGCATAGGATTCAGCCCCCAACCACCATTATTGCTGCTACTTACCCATTATCTCAACCACCACTTACATTTTACCTATCATATTCAGATTACTCACCACCTACAGATTATCTGTCATCTATAGGATACTCACCATATCCTTTGACATTTATTCTTACACCATCATTTTCATACCAACCATATATGAGTTACCCATCATATCCTCATCCATCATAGTCAGGGTCTTCTTTTGATCCCTTTCACAAACTACCACATTCTGACCCTGATCATTATCATTGATATGGTTATTACACTACGATTAATTTATCAACCCCGATATTCTTACCGCAAATAGTGCATACACCTCTTTTCACACCTCATCTAATATTATTCATCATACTTATTTTTTCCTATCATTTTCTCTCACTTGATCACACACCTTTAAAAAAGGTGTGTACAGTACCTCCACCCCTAAAAGGGGTGTAAGAGTATCTTTTTCCTTAATTTATCTATCTTTTAATACATTTGCTTAATTTGAGATGAGTGTATGTATATATAAAAATGTTTCCGTTATGCATCCTATAGATGCTATGCTGATTTGAAAATCTAAATATATATGAATATGTTTTATTAAATAGGATAAAGTACTTTTGAAAACGTCTAATTTTTTTAAAAAATTCTGTCAAAATTATCATAAAATCAGAATATTTAAACTGCTAAGGTTAGTTGATTTTGATAAATTTACTAAACTAGTATTCTAGCCCATGAACTAGTCATAACCTGATTTTAAGTGGTCACAAATTTATCTTACATTATTGTAACATACTTATATTTATTTATATTTTTTTTAACTTAGATACATGCTACAAGTAGAATACAAAATAAATTTATTTATCGTATGACTAAAAATTTTCATGGCATAAAAAATAAAATTTTCAACAAAGTAATTTAATTCAATAAGACAATAAAAAATAATTCTATATTTATATTTACATTTTAAAAAAAGTAACATTCATTGATAACACTAACTTTTTTGATACTATTACGTGGGAAATATTTGTAGCGTGATATATATATATATATATATATATATATATATATATATATATATATATATATATATATATAATTTACATAAATAATGCCAACGTAAATAATATTTTTACGTAAATAACACTAAAATATTTGATGCAATTTATTTTGAAGCATCAACACAAATGATACTATTTATGTGAAAAAAATAAAAAAAAATATTACACTAAATAAAAAGATAATATTTTTATATATAATTTAAAAATAATAATAAATAATTTTATTATCAACAACAGTTTGGTTAAAAAAACTCAATCAACATTTGATGCGGGCCTGCTGGATCGGCTTAAGGTTGTCCCTTTCGATGACTTGTATATCACATGGGTGTTGACTGTTGACTACATATTTTCCTCTCTCTATATGTGTTTTGTTGACGGCGAAAGGTTTTGAAAACTCCACTGTACGAATGAAATTTAAAGGACCTCTGAGTCTGAATAGCAAGGCTCCACACCTTTTAGGAGATAGTTCAGAAATTTCAGAAAGGAAGAGTTGACGGGTTAAGTAATGACTTAAATTGAAATAGTTTAGAAATTTCCGAAAGGAAGAGTTTGAAACAGAAAGGTCGTGCTTCTGTATCTGTTGTATCCTTCTTCTTTTTTTAATTCTTTGATTCTTTGGTATTTGCGTTATTGGTTAGGCAAAATGAAATGGATAAATATAATTATGCATATACGATTGTGGGCCAGGGATGATGATTATTTAATTTTGATTAAGATTTGGGCTAAAATAAAATCTACAGAAAAGGAGTCACAAGACAGAGACGTCACTGCAGTTATGGGCGGCTCAAACACGCCTTCACGAATCGTGGCCACGGGTGAATCACCTATCAAGAATGGAAGAAAACAAAAATAGAAAAAAGAAAAAGTAATATGGAACGAGTATGTTAGTCTGCACAACGAGAAATAGTTGTCTGATTCTATTTATACAAATTATGTAAATTAAATTAATTAACAATTAATATATTATTATTTTTAATATAAAATAATTATATATACATGAATTTATGTAATTATTTAAATATTAATTAATTTATTCTGCTTAATAAAATCTATTCAAATATTTTTCCTACACAACACACACACACAAAAGTCGTACTTGACTAAGCATTTATATTAACAAGTTAAGTGCTAACGTATGAAATTTCAATTTCAATTACAATATAAATGTTAGAACGCGCAGAACCGTGATGACGATATAGGACCAAATGGCGAATGGTTAAACTCAGATGGAAGGTTTCTGTTAAGAATTCAACGTTGTCACTTGTTAATATAAATAATTCTAATCTTTATAATTTTTACTTATTTAAGTTTAAGTTTGAGTCTTTATAAGTTATTTATTTGAACATCAATTTTCATAATTTTATTTATTTAAATTTTAGTCTCTCAACAGTATTTTATTAAATAAAAACAATAAGAATAAATTATTTGTAAAAAATACAGACTAATATTTTAATGAATAAAAATTATAAGAATTGAGATTCAAATTAGTAAAAAATATAAGAACTAATTTTTTTTATTAAATTAGTAAAAATATTGAGATCAATACTCAAAAAATAAATTACAAAAAACAAAACTGAAATATATGAAAATCATATAGACCAAAATTTTATTTAAACCTAAAATAAATGAATAGAATAATCCCAAATGACTAGGTTCCCTTCAACACGAATTCTCGTTTTGGTTTTTGTGTTTGTTTTTCACTTTGTTCTCTTTCGCATTCTTAAACTAGTGATTTATGAAGTTCAAGATAACTTTAGGTTGAAATTTTTTGTGTGTGGTTAGATCCGTAGTCACTAATGAGACTTTTTGGTTTTTAATTTTTGTTAGTTTTCATTTCGAATATATAATTCTAGATCAAATTGAGATTGGATGATTGTTGATTCCATTTTATTTTTTTCTTTTTATGTTTGGGTTTACCAGTTGACTTACTTTGACTTTGAATTACCTGGTATCCAAGTTGTTTGCATATAATATATGTCGTAATTTTTTGTTCTTACTTTTTACAAAAGCCAACGTGAAAACACAAAGAAATTGATACCAATTGCTAAATGCCATCGAGAGCTACGTGCATTGTGAGGTTTTTTTTTTTAATTATATTCATTTTACATGTATTTTTTTAAAAAAAGAAATTATTGAATCTAACCCCTTGTTAATGGTGTTCTTTTTTAATTACCCCAACTAAAATGATTTAGTTCCACCTCGCACTCTTAATGAAACTTTCAATCATAGTTGTATAACTCAGATCAGATGATGATCTGGTCAGAAAGTTTGGTCAATGGATCAGTAATTCGACTGTGAGTTAAGCGGTTAAATAAAAAATATAAACAAAGAACAATTTTTTTAAAAAAAATTATATGAAAGTATTTATACAAAAAATGCATTATCTAAAAAATTACTAATGATATAAGCAAACTAGCGGTGATAATTATTCAGCTCCATTTTTTTAAATTTGAATTGATTAAATAATAATATAAGTTAAAAAATTGAGAACGTTACTCAATAGTTACTCAATAGAAGCATGTGGTCTAATAGTGAAATACATTTCATTCCAAACATTTTTTAGATATCATGTTCAAATCTTATAATTTATCTTTTTTAAGCTTAAATTTTTTTTAAAAAAAGAAAAATCTAGGTCAACCCATCTGGGCGGTTGGTGAATTACCCGAATTTGACTGAGTCAACGAGCAAATCCATTCTGAGCAAAGATTGGACTGGCTCAATACTTGAATCGCCAATTTTTCGATAGTACTATTTGAGTCAAGTCTTTCCATACTACTATCTTTTTGATCAACAAACCACAAGATTAAGGTTGAGCTAGACAGTCTTCTATTAATCACTATGATTTTGGTTTCCCATACCATACTTGTTAATTGTCAATTTGCCACAACTTGTTTTAGGAAAAAGGAATTTGCACAAAGGAAATATGTAAATGGAAAACTTTTCTTGTTCTATCCGCAAGTTTGCATTCATGTTAGTGACTTTTTGTTCTAAATTCAAGGCTAAGGCATGTGATTATTACTTGTTAGAAAAAGGAATTTTTTTTTTTTGTGGGTCAACATAAAGGAAGGGTTTGAAATGAAAAATTGTGACTAGTAGTTTTAATATTGTTTATTATATGGGCCTTGATCTAGATTGTCTGGTCATTTTATTGAGCCTAAGGCCCTAAGCTCGCTCATCAGATTCAGGCACATGTTTGATTGTAGATACACATAAAATCCTTTTTGAGTGATATTGCAGAGATATATACGTGTTTAAATTAACTTATTATGTATTCAAAATAATTTAGAATTAAAAACATTTAAAAATATAATGATTATTTTTTTGAAAATCAACTGAACCAAACATGCCTGAGCCTAAAGCTTATATTTAAATCATATATGCCTAAAGCTCACTTCCTCATTGTTCATCTTAATGTATTTGACTACAAACTTAGAGGTTGGATGCATATCTATAAAAGCCAAAGTGCAGAGTTAACTACTCTCAAATTTAAAGGATTCGACGTGGGAATGTACAAATTGCTCGCTGAGAGAATTACAATAATTTATAAATTGGGAAATATGATTTGATTTGAGTCCAAATCATGAACTCTTGAAAAGAAGTTGAGTTCTAAAATTTCTTTTTCATTGTTGCCATATCTTTTTTAAGTTTTAGTCTACAGCTTCATTAATGCCTAAAAACGAAAAAATTATTAATTAAGAACTGCACACAGACCTGTCTCTTTTCTTTTTATTTTCCTTTACTTATAGATAAATTGATTTTTTTTTACTAAGGTGTCTCCACATCTTTTATTTGTAGACCTAATTTCTTTGGATATAGAAGGATACAGTTAAGTCCTTTTCATAAGTGATGTTTCTAGGACTTTAACCTTTGTCATTTCTTGATAGCACAATATAGCCAACCCCTTATGGGATTTAAAAGACTAATGTTAGTTATACAAATAATACTGCTTGTACTTAAATATTTTTTATCTATTTATATCGATTATTTTTTCATTAATATACAAATTTTAAATATTTTTTAAAATAATAGTGTATAGGAGTGTGTAAAACATACGTATATGGAAATAATATTACTCACTTACACTTTACATTTCCACTATATTGGTTGAAATAAATTTAAGGGTAAAATACAAAAAAAAACCCCTCCAATTATGGATAATGTGTAGAAAACTTCATTGTGACTCACTAACACGATTCTTTTTTTTTTCTTTTTTGATTGGAAAAAATTTAAGGTCAATGATGGTTGTTCTATCCCAAGGTCAGGACAGACTTCTAAACTTAATGAGCGCTTACAAATATACCTATAGATAACTCATTGTTGGTGCGAAAAAAGCAAAACTAACTTCTGCCTACGAAGCAAAAGCTAGCTTCTACCTATGAAGCAAAAGCTAAACTCATACTTTCATTGTTGTCCTACTATAGTATGAGTTTCGCCTTAGAAAGCTCCCAACAAGGGGAACTTGCCTTTCCATATAGGTTCTTGAAGTAATAAAACAAGCACTCAATAATTGATTCAAACTAAACAACTCAAACAATGTGAAGAGCACTGCTTTTTATTAAAGAACTTGAATCCAATGAATTACAAGTAAGAAAATTGAAATATAATAAAGTAACTTGTGTACCAAAATTCAAAGTAAATAAAATTACATAAAATAGAGATGAAAGTTGTAAAGTGCTTAAAAACGTAAAGAAAAGCAATAAAGGACTCGGAATGTAAAGAACAAATTGTAAACTGCTGAGAAATTAAAGATAAATTGCATGAAAAATAAATTTTTGTGTGATTGTACGAGGGTCCTTTTTATAATGCGTTAGAAGCCTTTATATAGGTTAGAAGCTAAGAAACTGTAGTTTCAATGCACTTTCAGGCCTTCAAGTCCACTCTCTTGAATTATAGGACCATGATCTTCAATCACTAAGTTTTTCCATGCAATTATGGGTCGTAGGGAGTTCCATTGGCACGTTCTCAACTAGCTTCAGCAAATAAAACTACTAAAATGCCCTTCATTTGTTTGTTTGAATGTTGCAAGCAACCACTCCCTATATGTTCTCCTATTTTATCTTTCCGTTTTTTAGAAATTTTATTTATTTTAAGATTTTATATATTTTATAATTAGGATTTTAGTTTTAATGAAATTCTATCAAATCTCAAATCTTATTATTAATTAGTTGTATTTTATTTATAGTTGGTTTGTTTTGTTTGAGAGTTATAAATACTCTCCTATTATATTGTAGAAGATAGTTGTCAATTATTAATTATTGAATTTAGTGGATTATATTCCTACTTTGAGACTGAGTCTCTTGACACCAAGTACTTTTAGAATCCAAAGAGTTCTTTATTCCTTTTTTCCATTGGTCTTATATCAATTTAGCATCAAAACCTTATTGATTCCCACGATTTGAATTGTTTGAAAGCAAAGATTTTTCACAATCGAAGTTATTCTACTGTTTACTCCTCAACAGATCTCCGCATAACTCTTTGTATACATACAAATGTACGAACATCTTCAAAACGTTGTCATTAGAACTTCATTTTGAACTATGACCACTACCATCAGAATCGGAAGCCTCCAATCTGCCGACCACCAAAATTCCACCGCCAAAGGATGCCGCATGCGTCCTCACACACCGCCTTGACTGTTTTCTTTTGGAAAATTATCAGCTTTCTAATTCTCCAAATGATAATCATCTCAGAGGAGGAGAATGATGTATAATAGATTAAGATTATTCATGATTTTGATAATTTAGGATTTTACATGTAATTATGTTATTTAGAGATTTTATCTTTTTGTATTTTTAAAGATTTTTATTTATTTTAAGATTTTATCTATTTTATAATTAAGATTTTAGTTTTAATGAGGTTCTATCCAATTACAATTATTATCATTAATTAGTTATATTTTATTTATATTTAGTTTGTTTTGGTTGAGATTTATAAATATACTCTTATTATATTATAGAAGATAGTTGTTAATTATTGATTATTAAATTCGGTGAATTAGATTTTAATTTTAAGACTGAATCTCTTAACACCAAATGATATTAAAATATCAAGAAATTTTTATTCCTTTTCTCTGTTGGTCCAATATTAGAATCATTAGTCAAATTCAAAGGAGTTTACTAATGATTACGAAAAGGGTGGTTATTTTATTTTATTTTTTTAATATGGTGAGTATATTCTCGTTTTAACTTTAACAACAATCAAGATTAATCATAAAAAACAAAAAATCAAGATTAAAGTTTGTTTCACTGCTATTTGGTTCATGGAATTAAGTTTAGAATTGTGTCTTGGAATTAGAATCATTCAATTCTAATTATTTTGTTTGGTGTGCATACTAAAATTAGAATTTCAATTTTGAGTCTAATTCGATGGAATTAAAAAATAATTATTTATATTATTTTTAATTCTTAATCTAGAACTTAAAATTTATAATTTCAAGTGTAAAAGTTAAAAATAATATGTTTAATTATTATTTATTATTTTTACCACATATTCTGATAACCATTGTTGATGCCAATCAAGTCATTGGTGGCATGACACCCTTTGACTACCATCACGGTCAGTGCCCTTTGACCATTGTCACTGGTGGTGTCAAACAATTTTAATTCAGAATTGCAATCATATATTTCAATTTTATATTTGCTTCAAATATAAAAATTAAAATTTTTAATCAATTCTAATTTAATATAATTAGATTTAGAATTTTAAACTATAATTCTAATTTTGTCATCCAAATGCACTATATTAATCTTAAAGACACCTTAGACACGCCGCTCTTATTAGCATGGTGCAATTAGTGATGCAGATACTATATTTGAGCTTAGAAAAATATTTGGTGTGTTAGACTAATTCACATTATTAATTAATAAGTATCATAATTAATTAATAATTAAATTCTATTATTAACCATGTGATTACTCTAATAGATCCAATTTGAGTGTCCTAAATTTATATAAATATTTCTCCTTAAGTAATGCACACTGTATTCATCATTAGACCAATAATTCAGGTTCAAATCTTTAATTAACAACAACTACAACAACAAACAAATATTTGTATTTGTTTGACAGAACATTGAGTAATTGGTTTAAATAATATATTTCTTAATGAAATGAAAAAAGGTAATGTTCTATTATTATTTAAACATATTCAATTTTAGTTTATTAGCAGCACATAAGTTTCTTAAAAGAAATAAACACCTGAGCAGCCGCCATCTTAGTGGTTCAATCAAAACTGTGTCTAGTGACAACAGGCGACGTCTTTGAGCAAGGTGCTTTAGCATGAAATGCGGGAAATAAGATAGTGAAGCAAAAAAGAAAGGCTAATCGCCTAATCCAGCTGCTTTTACCCTCCCATCAGACTTTGTGCTGAGGCAGCTTGCCTATCTAAGAGTTAGGTGATACAATATTTCTGAAGTAAATTAATGGTAATTATAATGGAAAAATTGACTATAAACAAGGAGAACAACTTAATATTAGGTAAGCCTCCACTCCATCATGGTTCACCTCAATCAAGACCCTGAAGTCCAATTTGTGCTATTGGATATGGTAAACCTGTGTTAATGGACTGACACCTATGTTCCTAATACCTTGACATTTTAGATTTTTATTCTAAGAACTCTATTAACCAGGAATTTTTTGGACTGCAAAGAAGGTGATAAAAAATGTGCCTCGCTTAAAAATGACTGTATTAAGTCATCAATGAGCATACACAAAAACAATGAGCATTGACACAACCATGATTGGATGAAACCAATGGGTCATATGGGTTTACCATGTTTCCCTGTCTTACCAAGTTTGGTTTCAGGAATTTGTGTGTGGACCACAAATGGTAATTTAATTGTTATAGAGAAAACCAAATTGCATAAATTTTTTTGCTACTAGACCATTTCTGATACGAAATAAAATATGCCTGATTAGTTGTAAATGTCCACCAGATGCAGAACATCTGTGGAAGATTCAGCTCACATATACTTTATTTTTAGACAAATCCTAGTCTAGTTCACTTTCGAACTATAAGATTCTAATCGACATTACATTCTGTTTTTGGATGAGTCTAAATTTAGACTAATCATCATCGTTATCCGTTGCCAATAATGCCCAAATTGAAGGTTTTGGATGAATCATGAATGAGTGAGTGGTGAAAAAGGTACACATTATAATAGTTCAGATATTACTCTTATTCTTCCAAACATGTTACAATTACAAATATTGTAATGGAAAAAAACAAAAAGGGTTCAGTTGTGGCGACACAACAACATTGAAACAAAATATCTGAACTCAGAAAATTCCAGAGTGGACTAATCCATCAAAAAAAAAAAAAAATTGGCTGCAGGGTATTTTAATTTACTACAAAAGATAGACAGAAAAGAGGATGAAGTGAATGACAATGAAAAGATTATTCCAAACCCAGCCTTGCAAGGTTCTCCTTGATGCTCCTGAACCTGAGCCTGAACCTGAACCTGATCCACTAGGTGCTGTTTGAAAACAATCAGAAACAAACATATCATTAGCTCTCACTAATGTCACTGGCCATATCACTCCGTTAGATTTATTTTAAGTGTTACTTTGGTAAAAAAAAATTAGTCTATTATAAGTGACATTTTTGCATACCAATAAAGTATTAATTATTATTTTTCCATATTTACTCTTATACTTTAATAGTCTCAACAACTCATGAAAGTTGAATGAACATGATAAAATGGAGCAATTAATTGAAATGAATAAAGGTAGCTTAGTAAAATAAATCACAATTAAACATTTTTTTTAATTGTGAAATGTGTTTTTATTTATTTATTAGATGAGCATTAATGAATTGTGTTTTTATTTATTTTTATTGAGTAAAGTAACAATAATCATTTAATAATATATTAGGCATCAGTAAATACTCAAAGTGATTTTTAAAAAATACTTGGAATTTAAAGTTGGTCTTTCGAAGATTTTGAATATTAATTTAATCTTTCATAGTTTAGAATAAGCATTAGTATAGAGACAAAATTGATATCCATAAATATATTAAAGAATTAAATTAATGTCTGTTTTAAACATGTAACGACTAAACTGATATTAAAAATATTTGGATGACTTATGTAAGATGTGTTTGTATTAATTTATTTTGTGTCTAAAACAGTTTATAATTAAAATCTTACTTATAGAAATTTTGAAGAATAAAACGATTATTTCTCTTAAAATAATTAAATTCAAATACGCAGTTAATGTACCATGTATCATTTTAAAAACCAATGTGAGTATTTAGTCCCTTAGTTATTATTCATTAACTTTGCACAATTAATCCATACTTTAACTGCATTGAAAAATCTTTGCAAAAAATGACAAAAATTGACAATCGCACTATGAAACAAAAAGGTAAAGGTAAGAATGCCAAAAAAACAAAGGGGGCAAATTACCTGTGAGGGGAACATCAATAACCTGACCAGCCTCAAGGGTCTTGGGGTCACTAATCCCATTGAGGCTGAGAAGTATCTCCTGGGTAGTCCCATATTCCTGAGCAATAGCAGCCACGCTGCTCCCAGACTCCACCAGGTGCGCGTAGTGCACCACCTTGTTCCCATCCACCTCATCGCAACTACAAGGCAGAGGGATCCACAGCTTATCCCCAGCGTTTATCTTATTAGCATCCGGTATACTATTCGCCACCTGTGTTGAGAATCATGACAACAGATAAAAAAAACTAAAATTTATTAAACAATAAAATGTGTCCATAATGAGACAATTAATTGACTTATATTGTTAATTAATAACCAACATTCTTACTTCGTCTAAATAATCTATCTAACTTGTAATTAATTTTTAAAAGTAAACCCTTAAATTGATACTCTAAAAATTATTGTGTCAATATATTAATTCTTCAAAAAAAAAAAATATTAAATAAGTTCTTTTAAAATATAAAACATTAACATATTTATCCTTTTATTACTCTCATATTCTGAAATGTGATTCGAGATTATGTTTTATGAGTCGACATAGCACGTAGCATGCCAAAATCTGTCATTGGCACCCGAGTGATGATTCGCTTAGATGAAATCCTTGTACAATAGTTATCGAACTACGACATTAGGTAACAACAATATCACTGCAAGATTAGCGTATCGAACTACGGTATTAGGTAGCAACAACATCACTACAAGATTAACGCAGTGAATAAATCTTAAGAATATATATTATTATCAATCATAATCTTGCGTAATAATAACATTTATAATCGCCTTTAAATGCTAACAGAAGAGGAAGAAGACAAAATCGCATAGAGCAGGGGAAATGAGCAAAGAGAATTGAGTGAAAAGATTGAATTAACTTGCATGCATAAAAAACGATTTGAGATTTAACACCATCAAAAAATGAATTAATTTGCATGCATCCAAAAGAGTAGAGACTCCATCATCAAGTTTTAAGATTTAACATCAGAATAAGAATCATTTAAACCTTTCAAAAATTTGTTACTTGATCTTGTTGTCTATAGGCACGAAGGGTTGGAATTAAATCACAGGTGTAAGAGTATTGATACTTACAATTTGAAATTGGTCAAAAAATTTTCAACTCTTCGCACAGAGACTTCAATCAAGTATAATATAACTCAGTATCTACTATTAAACACATTTTATTAAAAATAAATATGATATTAATTTATATTTTTAAGAACATATTTAATGAAAAAGACTTTTTAAAAAATTTTAATTGAAAATTACTTACAACATATTTTTTTAAGATATTTATTTTAATATTTATTTTATTATTGATATAAAAATAAGTATTATTAACATTTTTTTAATAATTTTTTAAGTGTATAAAATAGATTTATAATAAAATAAGTATTAAAAAAATATTAAAAAAAGTCTGATTCTAACCTTTCTAGTTTCAATTTAACACTTTATTCAATTTTTAACTATACTAACTACGGTAATAACCTGGATCTGGCGGTACGTCACCACGCCGGCAAAAACGGTTCTGGCTATGTCGTCGAGAAAGTCGCCGGGTTTGATGATGTAGATGGGAACGTGATTGGATAGCCCCGTGCCGTTGCCGCACTTGCACGGGAAGGGGACCTTGATTGCCACGTTCGAACCCACCGTGTGGCTACCTGCGGTGACAAACATAACAAGTGAGTTGTATAACTATATATATATATATATATATATATATATATATATATATAAGTAGTTAGATTAAATTTAAATTAAAATCTCAGCCATTCAAAATGATACATTGGGAGGAGTATATTAGAAAATTTCTTCTAGTTCTACCTGTGGTGTTGGTGGGCAGGTTGTTTGCGCTGAGGATGTCTTGGAGGTTTTCCACGTTGAAGAGTTTTTGGATGTAGTTTAGAGTGGTGCCGTTTGGATTCTTGTAGTCGATCAGGGCGCGACACGTGGCGTTCACTGCGGAGCACTTGAACTTGGCCTCTGGCTGAGCTTGTGCTAAGCCCAGAGCAGCTATGAGTATGATTGCTAGCAATCTGGAAAACCGGAGAACCAACTTGGCCATACCCATTTCTTTTCTTCTTGTGTGGGTGTGGTCTAGAGAAAGAGTGGTTGGTTTTATAGTGCCTGGCTGGCTAGGTAGTGGGGTGTTAGTATGAAATGAAACTAGGAATCAAACTTTGGGGTCTTGGTTTTGAACACGAACACCAACCGTCTGGTGTGGGCTGAAAATTAAATAACAAATAATTATAGCTATAGATTGCCATTGACTTTGACTCTGCAAGTCGGATGCAAAAGGCGAATCTTTTGTCTAGACAGCTTGACTTGCGGATGGATCATGGAAATTGCACAATTAATTAACAGCTCGTACATTTCATTACTGAGTGAGTTACGTAACAAGCTGTTATTTTTACTTTTATGCGCCATCTAATTTCTATGCATTCAGTGGCGGATCTTATGCTTAACAGAGGGGGAGCCATGGCTCCTTTAAAATTTTTCCATTTTCTTGGAGATAAATGAAACAAAAAAGGGTTTTCCTAGATAATTGCTAAGAAATCAAAGATAAAAATATTTTATTAAAATTTGTGTATTTAATATAAGAGTGTAAGTGAGTGGTTTAGTTCGGGTTATGGGGAAAAATAAATCCGAATCAAACAAAATTAATTAGTTTGGTTTGATTCGATTTTCATATTTTTTGATAATCAAATCCGAACTAAACCGATCCGAACATCTATAGATTAGTTTAGTTCAACTGATTGAATTGACATTTTTTTTACACAAAAAATAATTATATAATTAGCTTTTCATAACAAAAAAAAACATAATAAACCTATAAAAAATTTCTTAAAATAAAATCAAACTTATTTATCTCAATAAGTACATTATAAAATACAGCAAATAGACAAAATCTAAACAAACAAATATAATTAAAATATACGTAACAATTGATATCAGTACAAAGACAAGTACACAATAATACTCAAACTTAGTCCAAACATAATTAAAAAGAAACACAAGTACACAACATAACAATGGGTAGTACCCAAAGTTTATCTAAACTTAATCCAAACTCAATCTAAATTTAATCCAAACATAAAAAAAACATCATTCATCAAATCTAATTTATCTTTAAACTTCATCTACATCCTGTAATAAACACAAATAAAAATGTTATGATCCTTCATCTTCATTTCAATAATCAATGTCCAAGGATTTAACAATGGAAACGTTATAGTCTTCCAAGAGCACCCTCAATACCATCGTGGTTTATCCACCCTTTGAATAATCACTCATCTATCATGTCACATCCTATTATTTTATCCTACCAAATGCCAACAGACAAATATAACTCACCTTATCCTATTATGCATTGTGAATTATCAATTTTATCCGAATTTATTTTTCTCAATAGGAAAAATAATAAAAATACAATAAAAAAGAGATGGAGGACAAAAGATAAGATCGTGGGATATTTGGGAGTTATCAGAAAACAGAAGGAAAAGATTGTGGGACGGTTAGAGGGGATCATGGGATAAATTGGTTACCTTCATTTGCCTATAATTACCCCCCACAGACTCAAAAGTGGGGGACGGAAAAAAGAAGGGAGAGGGGGCCGAAGACAACAACAATTTTTTTTCTCTCCACATCTGAGAGCATATACTGCACAAGACTCTACCATTGGTGATCAGTAATAACGTGTTTTCCCCCAAGCCGCAGGTTTTTTTTTTCACGCAGCTTTATTTTTCTTCTTTGTTGCTTTTATAGCTTTTCCGTTTCATGATTGTAGACCATCGGTATTAATGTGTCAGTGACCCATTGTATGTGTGATTCCTATATATAGAATTAAGTTTGAATATCTAAAAGTTGATTTTGTCTTTAGCTTGTTTCAAAAATGATATAATAATAAAAAAGAAGGGATTTTGTTTCGTACTGCACCAAAAGCTTTTGGCACCTTGTTCTCTAGTATAGGATTGTTTATGAATTGGACTTTGGCTTTTGATTCATCTTTAAATGATAATAAAAAAGTATCAGCATGCCTTTTGTGTATATCACATTGCCTAGTTCTATTATATGTGAAATTAGAATATAGAATGCTAAAAGATTTGACTTTGCTTTGAGGTTTTTTTTAAAAAAAGGAAAAAAAAACGTTGAATTGATTTGGCTTTGCTTCCAGGAACATGTATATTAGTGTTGACATCTTAATTCATTCTTTTGTTCGTAAAAAGGGAAAAATGATAAAATATTAATAAAAATTGAGACTTTACATTTTGTAATTAATAACCTTTTTTTAAATAATAATAATAATAATAATAGTTTCAACTCATGCAATGGTTATGACATTAATTGAGTAGCAATTCTGCCTTTAATGTTATCCAAATCATAAGAGTTTATAGGATAGCCATTTGCTATTATAAACTCTGGTGTATAAATAAATAAATAAATAAATATATATATATATATATATATATATATATATATAAATAAATTGTTTACTTTTGGCAAAATGTTGAATTTTTTTATTTTATATAACAACCGATAACGTTAATTGAATAGCATTTCTATCTTTACCGTTATTCGGATTGTGAGGATTTATGGACTAGCCATTTGCTAGCTTGAGTCCTTTGCAAAGTTCTCTTCTTTTAAATAGAAAAATAATTTTTGTTTAAATATGCAACAATCAATAGCATTAATTGAATAACATGTCTATCTTTAACGTTATTCAGATTGAGAGGGTTTATTGATTAGCCATTTGCTAGCTTTGGACCCTTGTGCGATGTTTTCTCTTTTTAAATAAAAAATACTAAAATAAAATAAAATAAATGTCCTTTTCCTTTTTCCATAAAAATAAAAGATCATATCTTTTCAAATTCAAATTATTTTTAAAAAAATTAAAAATATTTTAGTAGGGTAAAATAAATATTTACAAAGTTATATAGTTTTGTGCAATTAATTAGAGGTACCGTTTTTAAACGGATGTCGTAGGGTGCTAACACCTTCCCTATGCGTAATTGACTCCCGAACCCAGCTCTGATTTCAAAGACCATTTTTAAAGGGTTTTCCAATGTTTTCCCTTACAATAAAATATTGGTGGCGACTCCATTAAAAAACTATTTTTGCGCCGTCCCCGCCGTGACCCCGGTTGCGACATGCATCAACTGTAAACCTAAGAAGTCACAACACCAAGATCTCAAGCTTATTGACTTTGTCAACAACAACAAAAAAAACCTCACTGTTAGCTAGAATGTACACCAAATAATCATTCAATAACCTCTTAAAGAATACATTTATCATAACAAAGAAAAGAGAATTGGTGAATTGAATCGGCAATTGTGGATTGGGGTCAGTCGATTAGGAATGAATTAGATTAGACAGGGAAATGTAGAGGAAAAACAAAAAAAAAGTTATAACCAAATTAATTATATGACTCACTATCAATGATTAAACATTAATATATTATCTTCAGTAATTGTGATTTCTGCAGATGGAGAGTCTTAAATAAGAAGTTCAATACTCTATCTAGTACATGTGGATCAGGTTCACGTCTCACATTCATTGACATCAAGTTACTGAAGTCAATTTGTGCAGTATTGGGAAGATCAAGAATTAATGAATATATATATGTGTGTGTGTGTGTGTGTGTGTGTGTGTGTGTGTGTGTGTGTGTGGGTTTGATTCTTGGATTTGAAATTTTAAATCCGAGAACCGAACCAATTAAACTTCATTTGATTTAGATTTTATCCGAACCAATTAATATACCTGAACCAAACTGAATCAATTTAATTGGTTCGGTTCGGATTGGTCGGATTATTCGAACCAAGTTACACTCCTATTTTAATATATTAAAAATTTATTTGTTTTACTTTTTAATTAAAAAAACCCAACAAAATATTATTGGCTCTTCAAATTTAAGTTATAAAAAAATGGTTACATATCATGATATCCATTATTTTCTTAATAACTCTTATTCATTACAGTTATCAATACTTATAATATAAGATTGATTGGTCACTAAAATAAGGTGTAGGTAGTGGACAGTATAAAACAATCTTATGAATAGCAATGGTTATTCAATTGTGAGTTCATTTGTCTTGTTAGGATAAAGTTTGAGTTTATAGGTCATGATGATGCTATTTTTTAATGCAATTAATGAAACTTTTTTAAATGTGTATTCTACTCTAAAACTTCATATGAACTATAAAACTTGAGGACGAAATGAAAAATTATTGAGAAAATGGGAATAGCTAGGAAGGGGACTAAATTAGAATAATAAAATCCCGATGATACAAAAGAGTAGAAGGTTAAGAATAAAGAATTCAAGAGTTAAGTGTGTTAAATAACAACCAATCTTCCTTTTTTTTTTCCAGCTTAGCCATTGCCCTTTACTTATCATTCATCAGCATACAATTTTATATTTGATGAACAATTTTATCATGAAATTATTGAGAAATAATAACATGAACGATTAATTTCTTACAAATAATATGATGATTTTGAAATTTTAGTATGGCTCCCCCAATAGTTCATTTCAAGCTCCACCACTATATGCATATATACCTCCTCACACAATATTGTGCAAGCAAGAAGTTAAATTATTAGTTATTATCCTTTAAATACGTCATAAAAAAAAGAAAAAACACTAAAAACCTTCTTGTACTATGCGTCATGTGCACTTTAGTCTTATTACTTTAAAAATGTGTAAAAAAAGACTTGTTACTTGACGTTTTGTGCAAAGAAGTCTAAAATGGTAACGAACGTTACATTTTGGATGGAAACGCGTACATGCATTACACGTGCGCGTCTGAATTGAGTGTTTCCAAAGGCGATCTTCTTCAACCTCGGACTTGAACCGTGCAACCACCGTCTAGCCACCCAAACCTCAGACTGTCAGTCATCATCACTGTCGTTCTGCCTTCACCACGCCAAATCTGCCTTCACCATGCTCCAAAACAGAACTCCCAGAAATCAATATCCACCTCGCGCGAACCACCACCGCGAGTCACCGCCTTCCATCGTTCTAAGCCAGTCGTAACCCATACGACCCACTGTCCAGAACATGTTCTAGATCTACAACCCATGAGCTCCGTCGTGTCGTCCAAACTCGGTCGCCTGAGTCTCAGTCGCACCGTTGCAGATTTGGGTTTTAAGTTTTTGCTTGATGGAGCTGACGGTTGGTGGCTAGAAGGTGGTGAATGGTGGTTTGGTTTCACTGGCTTAGGTGGTTGAGTGACGAGATTCGTTGCCATTGTGGTGCAAGGGTGTATGTTCTAAAGTTCTAGGGTTTGAGTGAGAGGAAGAAGAAGACCATGTTTGGGGGTCGACATGTCAGACATGCACGTGCAACGCACGTGCGCGTTTCTATCCAAAATGTAACGTCTGTTATCATTTTAGACTTCTTTGCACAAAACGTAAAGTAATAGGTATTTTTTGTACATTTTTGAAGTAACAGGACCAAAGTGCACATGACGTATAATACAATGGGCATTTTTTAGAGTTTTCCCTAAAAAAAAATTTATTTTAAAGTGAATTTGTTTGTAAAATATAAAAGTAAGAATCTATTCACTTTTTCTTTAATCTAAAGTGTATTATTATTTTAACTTATTAAATTATTTAAAGGTATATATAAGAAATGTTTAATATCATTCTTCTCCAACTAATTAACTTATTTTTTATTTTCATAAAGTGCTCTTTATTAAATAATTAAGTCAAACTAACACTCTATTATCCCTCCTAAACTTATTCAATTTTTTCATTAACAATTATATTAATTAATTTTAAACTATTTTTTCTTCTAAAATCCTAATTACTAAAATAATTTCCTGCACTAGCATGAACATCACATGTCGAATCATATCATATATTCATGTTTGTGTTGATTTCATGTTGTAAGATATTTATACTAAACTTCAAAAGTAAATCGCCACTTAAAACCTAACTTAAGATAGGAACTTTCAATAAAAGAGAATTATGATAATAATATTTTATATCTATACTATTCTATTATAAAATAGATTCTTTCATTTGGTAACAAATTTATTTTTTTGAAATATCATTATTATTTTACAAATATAAAAGATGCTTAAATGCTATTCGAACTTGAACTTAAATAAAAAAAAATATAAATACTTCTTATTTATCTATTTTGATAGTCATAGAAAGATAACCTATAATACAAAATTACAATTCAAAACATTCAATTAAGAGAACACGATCGTAAAAAAAAAATTAAAAATCAATCTTAAAACAATTTTCGATCAAAGTAAAAAGTATAATATATATAGTAATTCAAACGAAATTAGTCGTACACTTAAATGGTGTTGAATACTCGTTAAAGACCAAAATAAAAAAATAAAATATATTACATGAATATTTATTTCAAAAAATAAGATATTATTAACCTAATAGTAGTTGGTCAAAGTAGAAAAAGATTATAATTTCAGACAAATTTTATTTATAATATTAAGAATTTAAATTTTAAAATCGTTATTTTAAAAATGATTTTATTTAATCATTAAAATTACTTGAGTAATTATATGTACCAATGACAAAGTTATCATTACAAAGCTATTCGCAAATTATTTAAAAAAAATTAATTACAAATAATAAGATACAAGGACTTGTTTATATTTAGTTTATAAAATAACATTATCCTAAAAACATTCACAAATTATATTAAAAAATTATGTATATAAATTAATATGCGTCAACACCCACATCACAGACTAATTTAGAGCAAAATTGTTTAAAATTAACTAATATAATCGTTAATAAAAAATTGAATAAATTTATAAGTGATAATAAATTACTATTTTGACTCAACTATTTAATAAGAAACATTTAAAAAAGTAAAAAAATTAATTAAATAAAAATAATAATAAACACTTTCATATATACATTTTTATTTATTTACTACAAATAAATTCATTTTAAAGTAACGCTGCAACTCAGACCCACTCAACATTGATGCGTGCCTGCTGGATCAGCTCAAGGTTGTCCCATTCGTTGGGGTGTTGACTGTTGACTGCATATTTTCCTCCCTCTATATGTGTTTTGTTGACGTCGAAAGTTTTGAAAATTCTACTGTACAAATGAAATATAAAGGACCTCTGAGTCTGAATAGAAAGGCTATTTGCCATTTGAAAAGGCCTACTTAGGAGATAGTTTAGAAATTTCAGAAAGGAAGAGTTGACGAGTTAAGTAATGATTTGAATTGAAACAGAATGGTCGTGCTTCTCTTTGATTCTTTGATGTTTGCGTTATTGGTCAGGCAAACTGGAATGGATAAATATAATTATGCATATACGATTGTGGGCCAGGGATGATGATTATTTAATTTTGATTAAGATTTGGGCTAAAATAAAATCTACAGAAAAGGAATCACAAGACAGAGACGTCACTGCAGTTATGGGCGGCTCAAACACGCCTCACGAATCATGGCCACGGGGGAATCACCTACGAAGAATGGAAGAAAACAAAAACAGAAAAAAGAAAAAGTAATATGAAAGGAGTCGCATGTTGAGATTAAAGTTGATAAATTTTAATTTAATTAAAAATATATTTATAAATTTAAATTTAATTAAAAGTAAATTTTTAATAATATAATTTATATTTAAAATTTTATATTTTAAAAATAAATTTTAAAAAATAAATATTTAAAAAAAATTTTAATAAACAAAATTATAATCAAAAGTAAAAAAACTTATTTATGAGCAAACATATATTAGAGAGAAAAAGTCATTTAAAATTAATGTGTGTTTGATTTGGACAAAAAAATTTTGTTTTGTTTAAGAAGTTTCAACTTTAGTTTGAGACTGCAAACGTAAATGTAAACATGTACTTAGTTTGCACAATAATAATTATAAATTATGTAAATTAAATTAATTAATAATTAATATATTATTATTTTAATATAAAATAATTATATATACAAAAAAAGTTATATAATTATTTAAATATTAATTAATTTAATTTACTTAACAAATTTTACTCAAATATTTTTCGTACACAGCACACACAAAAGTCGTACTTGACTTTAAGCATTTATATTGACAAGTTAAGTCCTAACATATGAAATTTCAATTTCAATTACAATATAAATACTGCATGTACTTAAATATTTTTTTTATCTATTTATATCAATTATTTTTTAATTAGTATATAAATTTTAATTTTTAAAATATTAGTATATAGGAGTGTGAATAACATATGTATATGAAAATAATATTACACCCTTACACTTTACATTTCCACTATATTGGTTGAAATAAATTTACGCGTAAAATACAAAAAACTCCTTATAATTATGGATCAGGGGTATAAAACCTCCTTATACTTTAAACTCACTAACACAACTCTTTTTTTTTTCTTTTTTGATCAAAAAAAAATTTAAGGTCAAAAGTAGTTGTTTTATCTCAAGATCAAGACAGACTTCCAAGCTTAATGAGTGTTTAAAGAAGTACTTATAAATAATCTACTCTTGATGTGAAAAAAAACAAAAGCTAACTTCTGCCTACAAAACAAAAGCTAAACTCTATACTTCCACCATTGTCTTATCATAGTATAAGTTTCGACTTAGAAAGCTCCAAATGTAAATATCGAATTTTGTTCGGAATATTTTGTAAATAAAAAAAATTAAAAATAAAAAAATAATAAAAATATTCATCTCAATCCATTAATCTACCTATTGACCCATTATCCAACCCACAACTCATATTCTAAATCAACTCAAACTCATCATAAACAAATTTATCATAAACAAAATCTCAATACTAATCCTACGCCAACCCCCAACACTCATCCGAAACAAACACCATCCTTTATCATTAACAACCCCTAATCACACTACAACTCAAACACTTCTACTTAAACCCTTCCTATATTAACCTATAACCCCTACACACAAAACACCTTCAGCTTTCAACTCATAAAATACCTTCAGCTTTTAACTCACAAAAACACTTGACAGCTTTAATACAAACCAATTTTCTTGTAATCACGTGGCCTTTCCCAACCTCTGCCCAAAGTTGTTTTCTCTTCTCATCATCTTCTTCCACCATCTCATCTCTAACACCATCATCATCATCTTTTTCTCTATAACAAAAACCCACCATTAACACCAAGCTCCCAAACTCACCACTATCACCATCAACAACCCCATTGTCTTCAACCTTTAACCCTTTGCCAATCTCAAACCCAATAACACCATCTCCTAAATTACACCTTTTTCCCAAACACAACCAAAACCACCACTCAACCGAAAACAACCCAACCGAAACCATCTCACCCATTCACGCCGTCAGTTGCCCAAGCACCACCGCGACTGGCTAAACTCGTGCATCCGTCAAACCGATACCCAGACCGCGTCTTGGCCGTGAGCTCCGTCGCGCAACCACGTTTCTCTGAATCGGACCAAGATCGAGCCATGTCCCACACCTTGCGTCGCACAGATCTGGTTCGCGACTAGGTAGACCACTCCGAACCGCGCCAGTCGGAGCCACCCGGAAACTCCAAGCCGTCGACTCCGTCCCAGCCAGAACGTGTCGCGCCGCTCCAGCCGCGAACCACCGAGTCCAAATCGGAGAAGACCTGCACCACCCCTACTCCGCACGACCCAGTCGCGTCGCCGGATCTGCACGAACCGATCCAACGCGACACGCGACCTGCCATGCGATCCCTGGCCGGTCTCGTCGTCGCGCCTCCGCCTATTGCTCACCGTCGTGTGCCCCTGGTTCTGCAAACAGAAGAAGAAGAATACCCCTCCTCTCCTGTTTTATTTTTTTTACGTTTCCGTAAGTTTTGTTGTTTTTCTTTTTTTTTTCTTTTTTTCGAAATAAGCCTAAATGGGCTAAAATAAAAAAAATCTAAAAAGAAACTAAAAAAGATAAAAAGGGGACAACAAACAAAAATTTAATAAAAGTAAAACAATTTTTTTAAAAAAACAGGATTAACTGAGTTGTGACAGCTTGTTAATCTTGTAACTATTTTGGATCATTCGAGTTGTGACAACCTAATGATTCAAATTATTTTTAAGTAAATTATTACTTAATAAAGGCTCATAATTCATTTTTTTGTTTTTCACCTAATAATAATGAATTTAACAATCCGTGAGTGACGTCTAGTATGATGCGAACTTCACCTATTCAAACTTTAATTTGTTTAACACAGTCGTGATGACTTGTTAATTCAATTTTTTTTATAAAATAAAAATTCAATCTTTTAAATAAAATCAACCAACTCACACTTATTTTCTAAAGAACTACATGACTTTGAATTCCTCATTGCACCTGAGAGTAGTAGGAGCAGAATCTTTATTCTGTCAAGCCAAATTTTATATTTTCTCAAATTCTTTTTTTTATTTCTTTAAATAAAGAAGGTCAAGTAAATATATATAAGATTATTAAGTTTTTGCATAACTAATTTAGGGTAACCGTTTTAGGATGGATGTATTAGGGGTACTGTGGGGCTAAGTCTCCACCATTCCCTATGCATAATCGACTCTCGAATCCAATCTGGCACCAAAGACCATTTTTCAAAAGGGTTTTTCAATTTTTCTTAATCAAAATAAAATTGGTGGCAACTCCTAACTTATTTATTTTGTTTCCCCACTCTCGTCGCGATCTCGGTCGCGACAGATGGCGATTCCGCTGGGGATCTTTGAGAGTCAAGCCCATATATTTTAGTTGTGTAAAATTTTGTAATCTTTGTATATTTGTTTTACCTTTCTTTTCTTTTTTTATTTTAATTATTATTGTTATTAAAACCTTAAGATAGATAATTTCTCTTGGAATTTTGTTTTTTTTTTTGTTTTTTATTTTTGCAAGATGCGGGTAGTCTTTAGGATAATGAAAGTTTGTATGCTCCTTACACCCACCACACCTACACATCTATCACACATTCGAGTGGGGCCCTATACCCGGGTCTGAGTGAAGCTTAAGTTAAGTAGAGGTTGTGTAATGGTAACCATTTTGGATGTACATCCTGTTTGACTATTGCAAAAACCTCATCTAGAGTGCGCTTTTTTCACAAATGTCCCACACCTAGTGGTTTACCCACTATTTCGTAGTCAACATTTTGAAATGGGACTTGGCTCTAGAGACCTTCAGAATAGAAAAGCCACCAAATGAAAATTTTCACGATTTATAAAAGACCCGTAGATCCTTAAGATAGAATTCCTCCGTTTAAGGCAATACCTTAGGACACGAAAGGAGCGTACTTTAAAAAAAATAAAAAAATAAAAAATCATGCATTTTTATGGCATTCTAAAAAAAATAAAAAAATCATGCATTTTCATGACATTTATTGCATTTTTTTAAAAAGAAAGAAAAAATGTTTCTATTTCATCCATTTCATTTTATATATCTCATGAATCTTATTCATTTCATTTCATCTCATTTTTTTTGTTTGGTGTTACCGTGCTCAACACCATTGCGCGACCAAGGAAAGAAGACACTAATCAAATCCGAGTTCACAACACAAGGGATCGAACAAAGCTTTTAACAATGACAACCGAAAACGAAGGAAAGAATCTAAGTATGGAAGTAGAAGAAGTGAAAGGAAGAGTGAATGAGATTACGGAGTCTCAAAGAAGAATGGAAGAGATGTTGTTAGCCTTGAGGGAGGCCCTCTCCTTGATTGGGGCAGCTAGAGGTGTAAGAGTAACTGCAGCACACTCACACCCTCCAAATATCACTTCCATGGGAACAAATCTTGGGGTCACCACTGAAATGCCTTTTGTAGGAGCAATCTCAAATACTGCATCGGTAATGATTCCTATCAGAGAAGGGTATCATTCATTGAAAGGTACCCAAAATGAGGTTCATGATAATGCTGAGTGTGCATGGGAACCACCGCATATGTCTATCCTAATGCCAACGGGATTTCCTGTTAAGACTGGTCATGCGACCATCCAAGGTGATAAGATAAGAGAAGAATAGATGGAAAAGATGGAAGAACAAATTAAAGCAATCAAGGGTCCCAGTACCTATGGTCCAATTGGGATAGAAGAATTGTGTCCTACTGCTAATATCATCATTCCTAAGGATTTTAAAATTCTAGAATTTGTCAAATATGATGGAAGCACCAATCCTTTCTTCCACCTGAAAACATACATTACCAAAATGTCAATTTGGTCAAAAGATTGGAAGTTTTTCGTCAGCTTCTTTCATGAAAGTTTGATTGGACCTGCTTTGGAATGGTATATCCAGCAAGATCTTTCCAAAATCTCTTATTGGGATGATTGGGCAAACTTGTTTACGGGGCAATATCGGTTCAACTTGGATACAGCCCCAACTCGGGAACAGTTGGGAACACTGCAGAAGAAAAATGAAGAAACATTCAACCAATATGCCTAGAGGTGGAGAACTCTCGCAGCACAAGTGCAACCGCCGTTGACTCTGACAGAAATGTGCTCATACTTCTTGGGGACCTTAAAAGCTCCTTATATTGGGACAATAACGGGCGCTGCATATCAAGACTTTGCTTATTTAATTGCTACCGGAGAGAGGATTGAAATTCTAGTAAAGGCTGAAAAATTGACAAGTGATAATAATGAAGATGGTTTCAAGATGGGGTTTCCTCCTAAGAAAAGAGAGCCATATGTGAGTTACGTGCAAAGTCAACAACCTTTATAAGCCTGCTACCCATCATCTTACCCTGCCTACTAAACCTCTGCATATAACCTTAATACTTACCCTTCTGCACCTCCACAAAATATCCCGAATCACTCACAGTCTCGACCAAGCTTTCAAAATCAAAGCTGTTTCCGTTCTCAAAATCTTCCCCCTTTCCCAAAACTATCCATTTCAAATGCAGAGTTATTCAAAAGGCTGTTTGATGTTCACCTCATCTCAGGAAATCCTGTACATCCCCTACAACCACCGTTTTCAGGATGGTACAACCCAAATTTAACTTGCAAATATCATATGGATACCCCGGGACACTCAATCGAAGATTGTGAATCTTGTAAGACGACAGTAAAGAAGTTGATTGCTTGTAAAAAATTGGATATTCAAGAGGAGGTTGGACCCAGTGCTGTTAACAATTCAACCCCTAATCCTGGTGGAAGGAATGAAGTAAGCGTTGTGCCAGCAACTCGAAACCTCTGAACAATTGGAGATCTGAGGTTGTTAATTGAAATAAAATAATTTGTGATGTTGGACTCATGTTAACTTTTTTGAAACATTAATGTAATGAATTTGTATGAGTACCTTGTTTCCTTTCATCACTATATCTTTCTTGATAATTATTTTCTTTCATTTCTTTAAAGCGTCTTCTTTGTTAATTCTCAGTCGGGTCCGCGTGTGTAAGTGTCTTTTCAAAAAGAAAAAATCAAAAAAGAAAAAAAGAGAGCAAAGAAGTAAGCACTTGATTTGCATAATCTTTTTGTCTCAAAATTAAAGTTTTGAAAATAAACAATCATGATTTGAAAATGAAAATTGGCCGCTTTTCTCTATCTTTTATAAAATTTCATCATTTTTATCCCTTGTTACCGCTTTTGAGCTTGAAATTTTTTCAATAAACCCTGGATAAGGATCACTCATATACTAGGGGATAGCATGAAGCAAAGGTTGATTGTCATGATGAATGTTTTGAAGCATAATGGAAAAGGAAGAAAAGGCGAAAAGGACAAGAAGTAAAAATAAACAAAAATGATGAAAAAAAAGGCAAAAAAAAAAAGAGAATGGAAAGGAGGATGAAAGAAAATGAAATGAAATGGAAAAGAAAAGGAGAATAATAAGATAAAAGTGTTTGAAAGTGAAAAAACAGTTGGTGAAGTTTAATGATCCTTAGTCTCATTCTACCCTTAAACACTTGTTTGAGCCTTATATCTTTTCTTTCATAACCCATAGCCTTGACTGTGGTGTCCCGGGGTTGATGAGGGCAGGGAGTGGACGCCGGTGCATGAGAGGCACGTACAAGGAGCGACTTCTGGCATGCTTCTAAGCGAAGGGTCCCATGAATGAACTGAATATGCACCAGAATGAGAGGGATTCAGAGACTGTCAGGTATGAGACTGTATAGTTGAGGATGACTTAAAGGAATTGATTAGGCGTAACCATATCAACAAGTTGCGACTTCTTTTTGGGAGCCTAGAACATAAGAACTTCATTGTTAAGCGTGCTTGACTTGGAGCAATTGTAGGATGGGTGACCTCCTGGGAAATTTCCTAGGATGCGTGTGAGTGAGGACAAAGCATGCTGAAAAGACCCGTGTTGGTTTGTGGAGACACTCGTCAATCCTGCAAGTAGTCCCGGGATGTTACAGATGGTATCAGAGACGGGACCTCTCCCAGTACGGTGTGGTTCGGGGACGAACCAGGCGAAAGCTGATGGGCATGTGGTGTCCCGAGGTTGATGAGGGCGGGGAGTGGACACCGGTGCATGAGAGGCACGTATAAGGAGCAGCTCCTGGCATACTTCTAAGCGAAGGGTCCCATGAATGAACTGAATACGCACCGGAATGAGAGGGATTCAGAGACTGTGTAGGTATGGAACTGTATAGTTGAGGATGGCTTAAAGGAATTGATTAGGCGTAACCATATCAACAAGTTGCAACTTCTTTTCGGGAGCCTAGAATATAAGAACTCCATTATTAAGCGTGCTTGACTTAGAGTAATTGTGGGATAGGTGACCTCCTGGGAAGTTTCCTAGGATGCGTGTGAGTGAGGACAAAGCACGCTGAAAAGATCCGTGTTGGTTTGTGGAGACACTCGTCAATCTGGTAGGTAGTCCTGAGATGTTACAGATGGTATCAGAGACGGGACCTCTCCCAGTACGGTGTGGTTCGGGGACGAACCAGGCGGAAGCTGATGGGCATGTGGTGTCCCGGGGTTGATGAGGGCGGGGAGTGGACACCGGTGCATGAGAGGCACGTACAAGGAGCGGCTCCTGGCATGCTTCTAAGCGAAGGGTCCCATGAATGAACTGAATACGCACCGGAATGAGAGGGATTCAGAGACTGTGCAGGTATAGAACTGTATAGTTGAGGATGGTTTAAAGGAATTGATTAGGCGTAACCATATCAACAAGTTACAACTTCTTTTCGGGAGCCTAGAATATAAGAACTTCATTGTTAAGTGTACTTGACTTGGAGCAATTGTGGGATGGGTGACCTCCTGGGAAGTTTCCTAGGATGCGTGTGAGTGAGGACAAAGCACGCTGAAAAGATCCGTGTTGGTTTGTGGAGACACTCGTCAATCCGACAGGTAGTCCCGGGATGTTACATTGGCCATGTTACAAGCCTCAAAAAGTCCATTCTGATCAATGAAGGTTTGTTGTCATTTTCGTTAACTTTAATTTTGAGACAAAGGTTACGCTCATCTAAGTATTTAGTCCATTGCTCCCAAAAAAATGAAAATGAAAAGAAAAAAGAGACTTACACTAGGACAAGTTTGTACCACGCTCGACTCGGTTCTAAACTGGGGCAATTTTTCCTTCCTGTCCTAGACTAGGAAAAATTTTTTTGGTTCAATGTGGCCCTACACTATGATAAGTTTGTACCCCGTTCGACTCGGCTCTAAACTGGGACAATTTTTCCTTGGTTCAATTTGTTTTAGGCAAATCTTTTAATCGCTAGGATAGGTCTTGGTCCTACTCAATTCAGTCTTAGATAGGGGCAAATTTCTCTTCAGTTCAATTTGACTTGATGTAAATGTTCAACAAAAAAAAAATCATTAGCCATAATGTCTAGTAGGCAACTAAAGATTTGTCAAACCTATCCGTATCGGGTCAACACCTCTTTGGATCTCATATCATCATTTGTGTTTTTTTGTAGTCAAACTTCTAAGACCAATCTAGAAGTTGTTTACCCAGTAAATTCCTTTTATGTCGTACTTTTGAATTCATGTTTGTCTGTTACATAATGTTTCAAATAAGGTGAACAAGAGTACAACATTATAATTTGACCATTCGATGACAATCCCCTGATGAACTTTTTAAATCAAAAAGAACTTAGAAGTTTCAAAGTTCATTATGTTAGAAACTCGAAAGGGCAGTTTTAGCAAGAGTTAAGGCAAATAAATCAGAATTGCTTAAACTGGGGCAATTTTATTTGCATTTGATTAGCTACACAGGGGCAACTTGGTTCGCATTCAATTAGCCACACTGAGGCAAAACTTTTGAGAATATATATTGAAGGAAGTAGTAACAGAGACAGTGGTTAAGTCATCAAACTGTTGCAGGAGATCAATTGGATTGGGATCAAGAAACAAATACTGGGGCAAAATCTTTCTCACAAATACTTAGTAGCCCTAAGCAAGGATTCACAACAAGGGATGATCATCTCACTTCTCAAAGGGAGAGAAAAAAAATCAAGAAGAAATGAAAAAGAAGAATGAAGGAGAAGTAAGAAAAAAAAAAGGTCAAGAGGATTCCAAGTTAACCGAAGGTCCAAGAGGCAAAAACATGTGAACAAGGGTTTGATTGGTCAAAGCTTTCCAAAGTCGTCGTTGGTTCGAATTACCAAAAAAAAAAGGATTGTCTAACTGTTACTGATTGTTTCCTTACACTTCAAGTTTTGAGCATATCGGCTCTTTTCGTTGCATATTTAAGTTTTGAGCGCAAAGGCTTGTTGCATTGCATGCTTAAGTTTTGAGCGCATCGGCTCATTGCATTTGCATTTTCAGTTTGAGCGCATCGGCTCATTGCATGTTTAAGTTTTGAGCACATCGGCTCATTTCGTTGCATATTTAAGTTTTGAGCGCATCGACTCATTGTATTGCATGCTTAAGTTTTGAGCGCATCGTCTCATTGCACTTGCATTTTCAGTTTGAGCGCATCGGCTCATTGCATGTTTAAGTTTTGAGCGCATCGGCTCGTTTCGTTGCATATTTAAGTTTTAAGCGCATCGGCTCATTGCATTGCATGCTTAAGTTTTGAGCGCATCGGCTCATTGCACTTGCATTTTCAGTTTGAGCACATAGGCTCATTGCATGTTTAAATTTTGAGCACATTAGCTCATTGCATTGCATATTTAAGTTTTGAGCGCATCGGCTCGTTGCATTGCGTGTTTAAGTTTTGAGCACATCGGTTCGTTGCATTTCCATTTTTTAAGTTTTGAGCGCATCAGCTCATTGCACTTGTAGTCTCAGTTTGAGCGCATCGGCTCATTGCATGTTTAAAATTTTGAGCGCATCGGCTCCTTGCATTTTTAAGTTTTGAGCGCATCGGCTCTTTGCATTTTAATTCTTGAGCGCATCGCTCCTCACATCGTGTTCTCACATTGTTCTCTGTTTCTCCCGAACAAAATTTAGGTTCATTTCTTTACTCGTTCCTCACTATGATAAAATGAAAAGTTGCGGTTATTCTTTTTATCTAGTAAGAAACAAGTAAAGAGGGGCAACTGTAAACACCGAATTTTGTTCAGGACATTTTGTAAATAAAAAAAATTAAAAAAAATTAAAAAGAAAAAAATAATAAAAATATCCAGCTCAATCCATTAATCTACCCATTGACCCATTATCCAACCCACAACACATATCTTAAACCAACTCAAACTCACTATAAACAAACTTATCATAAACAAATCTCAATACTAATCCTACGCCAACCCCAACACTCATCCGAAACAAACCACATCTCTTATCATTAACAACCCCTAATCACACTACAACTCAAACACTTCTACCTAAATCATTCCTATATTAACTCATAACCGACACACACAAAACACCTTCAGCTTTCAACTCACAAAACACCTTCAACTTTCAACTCACAAAAACACTTGGCAACCTTAATACAAACCAATTTTCTTGTAATCACGTGGCCTTTCCCAACCTCTGCCCAAAGTTGTTTTCTCTTCTCATCATCTTCTTCCACCATCTCATCTCTAACACCATCATCATCATCTTTTTCTCTATAACAAAAACCCACCATTAACGCCAAGCTCCCAAACTCACCACCATCACCATCAACAACCCCCACTGTCTTCAACCTGTAACCCCTTGCCAATCTTAAACCCAATAACACCATCTCTTAAATTACACCTCTTTCCCAAACAGAACCAAAACCACCACTCAACTGAAAACAACCCAACCGAAACCATCTCACCCATTCATGCCGTCAGTTGCCCAAGCACCACCGCGACTCGCTAAACTCGCGCATCCGTCAAACCACTACCCAGATCGCGTCTTGGCCGTGAGCTCCGTCGCGCAACCACGTTTCTCTGAACCGGACCCAGATCGAGCCACGTCCCGCATTTTGCGCAGCGCAGATCTGGTCCGCGACCAGGTAGACCACTCCGAATCGCGCCAGTCGGAGCCACCCGGAAACTCCAAGCCGTTGACTCCGTCCCAACCAGACCGTGTCGCGCCGCTCTAGCCGCGAACCGCCGAGTCCAGATCAGAGAAGACCCGCACCACCCCTACGCCGCACGACCCAGTCGTGTCGCCGGATCTGCACGATCCGATCCAACGTGACCTGCGACCTACCGTGCGATCCCTGGCCGGTCTCGTCGCCGCGCCTCTGCCTATTGCTCACCGTCGTGTGCCCCTGGTTCTGCAAACAGAAGAAGAAGAAGACCCCTCCCCCTTTTTTTTAAATGTTTCCGTAAGTTTTGTTGTTTTTTTTTTCGAAATAGGCCTAAATGGGCTAAAATAAAAAAATCCAAAAAAAAACTAAAAAAGATAAAAAGGGGAAAACAAACAAAAATTTAATAAAAGTAAAACATTTTTTTTAAAACAGGATTAACCGAGTTATGACAGCTTGTTAATCTTGTAACTATTTTGGATCATTCGAGTTGTGATAACCTAATAATTCAAATTATTTTTAAGTAAATTATTACTTAATAAAGGCTCAAAATTCATTTTTTTTATTTTCACCTAATAATAATGAATTTAACAATCCGTGGGTGACGTCTAGCGTGACGCGAACTTCACTTATTCAAACTTTAATTTGATTAACACAGTCGTGACGACTTGTTAATTCAATTTTTTTTATAAAATAAAAATTAAATCTTTTAAATAAAATCAACCAACTCACACTTATTTTTTAAAGAACTACGTGATTTTGAATTCCTCATTGCATCGAGGGTATGTAGAAGCAGAATCTTTATTCTATCAAGCCAAATTTTATATTTTCTCAAATTCTTTTTTTTATTTCTTTAAATAAAAAAGGTAAAATATATATATATATAAGATTATTAAGTTTTTGCATAACTAATTTAGGGTAACCGTTTTAGGACGGATGTATTAGGAGTGCTGTGGGGCTAAGTCTCGACCATTCCCTATGCATAACCGACTTCCGAATCCAATTTGACACCAAAGACCATTTTCCAAAAGAGTTTTCTAATTTTTCATAATCAAAATAAAATTGGTGGCGACTCCCAACTTATTTATTTTGTTTCGCCGCTCCCGTCGCGATCTCGGTCGCGACACCTAACAAGGAGAACTTGTCTTTCGGTATGAGTTTTTGAGGTAATAAAGCAAGCTCTCAATGATGGATTCAAAATAAACAACTCAAACAATGCAAAGAATATTGTTTTTCATTAAAGAACTTGAATCCAATAAATTACAAGTAAAGAAGCTGAAATACAATGAAGTAACTTGTACACTAAAATACAAACCAAGAGAAATTACATAAAGTAAAGATGAAAGTTGTAAAGTACTTGAAAACGTAAAGGAAAGCAATAAAGGAGTGTAAATGTAAATGAAAAGTTGTAAAATGCTGAGAAATTAAAAATAAACTACATAAAAAATAAACTTTTATGTGGTTGTTCGAGGATCCCTTCTATAATGCCTTATAAGCCTTTATATAGGTTAGAAGTTAAAGAAACTGTAAGTACTTTAATGTATTTTCAGGCCTTCAAGTCCATTCTCTTAAATTGTAGCAGCATGATCTTTAGTCACTAAGTCTTTTCATACAATTATGGGTCATGGAGAGTTCCATTGGCATGTTCTTAACTAGCTTCAGCAAGGAAAATTACTAAAATGCCTTTCATTTGCTTGTTTAAATGTTTGAAGCAACTACTCCCTACATGTTCTCCTATTTTTAAGGGATCTACTCAGCTGTCCTAGATAGCCTATGAATTGACTTGGTCAACCCACTTTCAACCTAGCTTTTATAACAAACAAATCACCATTTTTGCTTGCTCCAACATACCATGCCAGTTACCAAATTGTGTTGTATGTGTTCAAACCATTTTCGTTTAGCTTGCGACCGATAAGCCCAACATGATATTTTTGGGCTACCAACACCCACCAACAATGAATCTTGACATGAATTGAACCTCGACCAACTTAGTTAACGCGATCTTACCTTATCAATTTTACCAATTATTATTAGCATCTAACACGACTCCTTAAACTTATTAAACCGTGCATAATAACTCCCTACATATGGTTTTTTACACATGCATTAGGGTAAATATACATTGATATGCATAATTTGGTAAGTTTAAGTGATCATGTTTGTGAGTTTTAAAGCATAAAGAGATTTTTTGCAAATGACCCATAGTTGGAAGGGATATTTTGCATTTTACCCTAAACTTTAATAACAAAATATACTTGTGTCATGTGAGAAGTCACTATAATAGTGTATAAAAGTAATTTACATATAATACATTATGAAAAAAAAGGAAAATTAAAGCTGTTTTCATTACAAATCTTTAGTTAGTTTGTATATGTGCTCAAAATTACTTTTACAAAATCATTCAAGTAGAATAATGCACATAAATGTTTAGCACGTTCGTTCTAGTTGTTTTGTACCGAACTTCAAATATGAGAAATGACTCAAGACCAAGCTTCATATAATGTAAATAATCTATTTTTTATGAAAAAAAATATTAGTGCACATACGTCATACATCACAATTTTTGTATTCTTTTGTATTCGTTCAAGTCTCATCTCATCTCGTGGAAGAAAAAATAGCAGAGACAGAACATGTTGAGTGAAGATATATTAAATTAATTTCTACATGTATATAATATAATGTCAAGACTTTTTTTTAATATTAAGTAACATTTTTTTAATATACGTCTACGTATCAAATTTATATTAATATATTATCTTAATATATCATTAGCCAACTAATTCCAGCTAGAGAACAGAGATAGTCAGAACAAGAATTTGATGATAATAAATTAAGATTATTTATGATTTTGATAATTTAATATTTTATATATAATTATGTTATTTATAAATTTTATCTTTTCATAATTTTAAGGATTTTATTTATTTTAAGATTTTATCTATTTTATAATTAAGATTTTAGTTTAATAAAATTTTATCAAATTTTAAATTTTATCATTAATTAGTTGTATTTTATTTATATTTAATTTGTTTTGTTTGATGATTATGAATACACTTCTATTATATTGTAGAAAATAGTTATTTATTATTGATTATTAAATTCAGTAGATTAAATTCTTACTTTAAAATCAAGTCTCTTGACACTAAGTACCTTTAAAATTCTGAGAGTTCTTTTTTTTTTTTTTTATTGGTCTTATATAAAAATCATTAATCAAATTCAAAGGGATTTACTAATGGTTACGAAAAGGGTGGTTTTTTTATCTTATTTTTTTAATATGGTGAGGATATTTTGTTTCAACTTTAGCAGCAATCAAGATTAATCATATAAAAAAAACAAAAAATCAAGATTAATTTTTATTTTTTAGTTCATAAAATTAGGCTTATAATTGAGTCTTGAAATTAGAATCATTCAATTCCAATTACCTTATTTGATGTGTATATTAAAATTAGAATTCCAATTTTGAGTCCAATTCGATGTAATTAGAAAATAATTATTTTATATTATTTTTAATTCTTAATTCAGATTTTAAGAATTACAATTCTAAGTACAAAAGTTAAATATAATATGTTATAATTATTGTTTATTATCTTTATTGCATATTCTGATAACCACTGTTGTCAATGCTAACCAAGCAGTTGGTGACATCCTCTGGCTACTGTCATGGTGGCATCCTTTGATCACCATGATCAATGGTGTCCTCTGACTATTGTCACTAGTGATGTCTAATAATTTAATTCAAAATTGCAATCTTATATTTCAATTCTACATTTGTTCAAAACGTAAAAAATAAGATTTTTAGTCAATTTTAATTTCAACATAATTGAAATTAAAATTAGAATTTTAAATTGTAATTCTAATTTTGTTATGCAAACGCACTCTACTAATCTTAAACTAAGAAAAATATTTGCATAAACTTAATGTTTCTAAGTTTGATGTATTATACAAATTCACATTGTTAATTAATAAAAGTATCATAATTAATTAATAATTAAATTATATTATTAATAATGTGATTACACTAATAAATCCAATTTAAGTATCCTAAATTTATATAAAATATTTCTCCTTAAATAATGCACATTGTATTCATCATCATTAGAACAATAATTCAAGTTCAAATCTTTAATTAACATGAAATGAATTATTTTAAATGTGTCAAATCATGTAAGTGGTAAGATTTTAAAATGTTTTGAAAAGAGTTATATATATATATATATATATATATATATATATATATATATATATATATATATATATATATATATATATAAAATGTTATTTTTGTAAGAGAAATATTTATTGTAAAAAGTGAGATGAGTAAATATTAACTATTAAATCTTATATGAATGGTCAAAATTAAAACATAAATACATGTGACTTTTTTAAGTAGTTACATGACCTTTAAGTAACTTTTAATCTTGATCATTCATGTATGATTATATGGTCAAGATTTATTCCTCTCATTCTCTCATAATAAAAACTTTTCTCACTATATATGTTCCTTATATATATATATATATATAATAGTCACATCTTTTCATATATTTACTTAAATATGTAAAATTAAATAATAAAAATTATATAAATATAAATAATAATATATGTATAGATGTTTGTTATTAGTATTACTTATTTAAAAAATACTTAATAGCAAAAAAAAAGTTAAGCCTAAAATTTCTTTACCGTAAAAAATAATCATGCATCAATGAAACAAAATTTAAAGAAAGAAACATTTATATCTTGTCCCTCAACTTGCCGCATCCCCACGCCGCGCCCATTAGTGGAAAATAAAACTTGGCAACAGGCTTTTCGTGATGAAAAGGAAAGAAAGAAAAAAAGAAAGATAACTGCGTTAGTGGATTAAATCATTGATGAGGTCCATGATTTCCATCACATCAAAGTCCTTTAGAAGGTTGGTGTTGGTATTCACTAATTTTATAAATTGAACGAAATTTAGAAATAGAGAATTCAGTTTTAAAAAAAAAGAAGAAGTTAATTAAAGATATAGAAATCAATTTACATATAATTTTGAGAGAATATGAGTAAAATACTTTAGCCAGTTTTAATTGAAAAAAAAATACTTTTTAAAAGTATAACTCTATTATCACAGGTGAATGAAATATTTTTTTTTTAATTTTTAAGTATAACTCTATTATCACAGGTGAATGAAATAAATTATTTTAAAATTTTTTTTTTAAGTATAACTCCTCTATTAGTGCATATAGAAATTAAATTCAGAAAATAATTATTCTACATTTTTTAAGAGTGTATATATTATTCATATTATTTTTAATGAATGTGATTGAGTAAAAAAAAGTAATATAAAAAATATGTATAATAAATAATATTATATATGATATAAAAAAATATATGTATTATTTTATATAAGAATATAAGAGTTGATTAAATTGATATATGACAAAATTGAGATGACTGATAGGAGAGAGGGATCAAAGAGAAAGATACACATCACTTGCTTTTTTATTCCTTTGACGCGCATAAACAAAAGGAAGGCCAGTGGATCATCAAGTAAGCATGTCCATGTCGCATGTCCATATATATCCTACAAGATAAATTCTTATATAAATTTAGTGTGCTCAAATTAGGTGTATTAAATAAATCATAAGTAGAATTATATATTAATTAATTATAATATTAATATTTAATTAATAATATGATTAACCTAAGTTTAAATAAAAATGTCTCCATGCCACCAATTTCTCCACCCTGTCTATTTAAGCACTCATTTCTCTTTGGCTGCAATACATTCCTTTTTGTGTTTTTGTTATTTTTTTTGTACCTATGTGTTGTCCTCTCCATGTTTCCCACTTTCTTTATCTACCAAATAATTTCCTCATCACTTCTCCTTCTCCATGGCTGAAACTCACACTCACACTCCCACACCCACCCTTAGCTCCATCATAAGCACACCACCACATGATGACCACTACCCTCGAGAACAAGCTGGTGGTTTCAATTGGATGGTTCTTGTGGCAGCCATTCTATGTGCCTTCCTTTGTGCTCTTGGCCTCAACACTACGTTACAATGTGTCTTTCAATGTGCTAGTCGTGTCTTCACAGAGCCTATGCAGTGGATTGCTTCTCGCAGGCTCAATTCTGGGCTCAAGAGGAAAGAAATGGTAGCTTTGCCAACCTCAACTTACAGCAGCCACTCTGGGTCTGGCTCTCCATCTTCAGCTTCTAATTGTGCCATTTGCTTATCAGAATTCTCTGATGGGGACCAGATAAGGTTCCTCCCAAAGTGCAATCACCATTTCCATGTGGTTTGCATTGACAAGTGGCTGCTCTCTCATTCTTCTTGTCCTACTTGCAGGAACCTGGTCAAGTCTAGTGATTCAGCACACTCCTTACATGTTGTCATAGCTTAGTGATATAGATATGCTTTTCTATAGGGAATTATTGGATGTTTTGTTCTTCCATTAATTTCAGGTAAATTAATCTTCAGGCCTTGTCCGAAAGTCTGCAGTTCAAGTAGATTAATCTTCATGCATAAAGATGAATAAATAAACATCAAAGTGTTTGGATACACTTAATTTTTAAAATAAATATTTAAAAATATTTTTAAGTGAATTTAAATGTCATCTTAAAAAAATAATTAAACATTTAAAAAAGGTAATTTAATCATTTAGTTTAAAAGCTAACAATCCAAAACTTTTAAAATAAGTAAAAGAATAAATAATATTAATATTAATATTTTTTTATAGATAATATTAATATTTTTTAGCATAAATATTTTTCAAATATTAAGTTCAAATAAAAAATGATTTTTTGTTTAAAAATAAACTTTAATTTTTTTTTAATTTTCATAAGTGTATTAAAACGAGCCTAATAGCATGTTTGGGTAAGATTGTTTTAGCTTAAATTAGTTTTTTTTTAGAAAAAAGTTATTTTAGTAGTGTTTAATTATGTTTGACAAAATCAGTTTCAACTTTTATACGAAATTAATGTAAAATAAAAAAATTTTAAGCTAATTTTTATAATATTGAATATTGAATCTTATGATTAACTTATAGATTATTCTTTACAATTTAATAAGTAAATACTATTTTGTCTCAATTAAATAATTTTTTTAATCATTCTATATCTATTTTGATAATTTAATACATAAAAATGATTTTTTTTATATCAACTAAACGAAATAAATTAATTTAAAATTACTTTTTAGCTAATATATCCAAACATAAAAATAAATTAATTATAAAAAAAAACTTTTATGTAATAATCAATTATTGAAACAATCAAAATTTTTATAACTGAACCAAATACACACTAAATCTAAATATTTATTCTATCCGACATATCCAAGTGTGTGATAAAGCCACATTGGTCCCATCGCTAAAGGGATTTGGCTCACCTCGACAATTCATGCTGGTGGATTTGGAATAAAGAGAATCTCGTCTCACCATAAGTTTTGTTTTTTAAAAAGAAAAAAGATTAAATACAAATTAGAAGTACCCAACTATCCACCACATCGAATGCCTTTTAATTTCTCCAAAACAAAGATAACTCGTTGAAAACAAAAGAGTGACCAATAATGAACAAATGGAAGCAATCCAACTATAACTGATAGGATAGCTAATTTACCACTAACCACTACTTCAAGATGAGGATGGTTGTAATAAGATGACAAATTCATGTTTTAAGGTTGATTATCTTGGTTGATGGCGCACTTTACCCTGTCAAACTATCTTGTAGGAAGGCAAATTGGGTCTCCAACTAATATTAGGGTTTATATATAAATATTGTTTCATTAGTATCATTATCATATAAGATAATACTTTGTTGTCATTACATGAAAGCCAATTATTTTATGGTAATTAATTTATTTACAAATGACAGCTTCTACATAGCATTCAAATTCTGCACTGATGCTAGTATGAAATATTGACATTAATATTTTATTTGTGTTTAAACACATTGGGAAAAATCAGTGTAGGACCTCTTGGAATGTCAAATAGAGATGACAAGACCAAAAGAATAACGTCATTCAAATACACATCATCTCACATTTATATAAAACAACTTAATTATAATTAATTTCATCTTATTTTGTATATATCTATATTATATTTTGTCATCTATATTTTGATGTGAGATGATGTATATCAAAAAGATGTTTATCATGCATTATTCAAAACTAATTATGTCAAGGCCAACATAAACATGTAGATGCTTTCCTGCAGACTACCTAGAATTCCATAACATTACTAAACCAAAAGAGTTGATATCTATCACAAGCAATGCACACACAAGGCAAGTGAAGAATGTCATGATAGATAATAGATAAGATCATTTGACTTTTAGGTGACAGCAAGCAAAGGCGCAATAATTATTTTGGCTATAAGCACCAACTGTGATAGTACTGGCTCCTTTGCCTAACTGACTATAAGTTAACTATTATAGGATTGACCACCAACTCACAGATCCGTTGTAGTCTAGCTGGTTAGGATACTCGGCTCTCACCCGAGAGACCCGGGTTCGAGTCCCGGCAACGGAAGTTTTTTATTTTTTTTTCTATTAAAACCGTTAATTTATATGAAAAACAGCTAATAAAAGGTATCAACAATTTTTTTTCACCCATATTTCTACATGTATTGATGTGATGCTAACCCTCATATACTATCACAATTATAAAACTTTTTTAATAATTATTTATATGAAAAACAGCTAATAAAAGGTATCAACAATTTTTTTCACCCATATTTCTACATGTATTGATGGGATGCTAACCCTCAGATACTATCACAATTATAAAACTTTTTTAATAACTATCTTATTTAAAATTTAAAATTTGAACTTTGATATTGTTTTAGAAATATAAATTACTTATTAATGCATTTAACATTATTGATAAAAGGTACAATAATTAAAATGAAACATATTTACCTACAAAGGGTTTGTTGAGGTGGTAAATAATCTCAACTCAATGAAAAGATGATACAAATTCAAATTTAAAGAAGGTGATTGTTCTGGTGTAATAAAAAATAAAGTACCATCGGTGGCATTTTAAGAGCACCTAATATGATTTTGACATATAATAAACAAGTCAAATTCATGAAGCTATATCACAGAGGTCTCTTATAAATTGTTATTTATTATTGTAGTCCCTTTAGGGTTTTTATGCAAATTTATAAAACTCAATACAATTTGTTAAACTAAACCTTAGAAATAAGTTGGGTGGTTGGAGCGGGGTCAGACTGGTTTGATGGCGAGGGTGTGCGGTCCGGGACAAGTGGAGGGGCGGATCGAGTTGAGTTGTTCGTGGTGACGCACGGTGGTTTAAGTTGACCAGATCTGAGTGAATTCGCGCGATGAGGACGAGTTTCGATGCGACGCTAGTTAGGTGCGGCTGGAGCAAGGTTGAACTGGTTCGACAACGAGAGTGTGCGGCTTGGGACAAGTGGAGGTGCAAATCGAGTTGGGCTGCTCGTGGTGACGTGCAGTGGTTTGAGTTGACCGGATCTGAATCTGGATCTGAGTGGACTCGCGCGATGGGGACGGGTTTCGGTGTGACGCTTGTTAGGTGCGGCTGGAGCGGGGTCAAACTGGTTCAACAGCAAGGGTGTGTGGCCCAGGACAAGTGGAGGCGCGAATCGAGTTGGGCAACTCGCGGTGACACGCAATGGTCTAGGTTGACTGGATCTGAGTGGACTCACGCGATGGGGATAGGTTTCAGTGCGACGCTGGTTAGGTGCGGCCAGTCGGTGCGAGTTGGAGCGGTGAGGTTGAGCAGCGGCGGGCGGTGCTGTGTGGGGCGGCATGCGGGGTTACGATGGTGGATGTCGTGAACTGGTTCGAGATGATAATGGATTCTTTCGAAGAAGATGTTTTCTCTAAGGGTCATTCAACAAATATAGTGGTCAAACCACTCAGATTACTTTTTATAATTAGATTGTGCATGTGTCACATTATTATTGAGCCATATAATAAATCCACCAGTACATTTATATTTTTAAGTGCATCGGAAAAGTTTCCTTTAAAGAAACAATTTTTATAAAAAAATTATATAACTCTTGTACTTTTATAATCAAAACGAAATTAGTCTCATGGGATATCTCATGGTCACATTTAAAAAAATAAATAGAATTAAGCTACTAGAATTAGATTAATAATAAGCGATTTGAATAATTTGCATGAGATGATAAATTCAAATGAAGATGAAATAGATGAGCAAAGAAAAATTAGAGAATCAAAAGAAAATGGTGAGAGCCAAAGGTCAAAAAGTACATGTGTACGTGGAGAAAATTATGGGACTCCAATGACACGCAAGCAGCAGCACAGTCTACGTCCATAGCCACGAACATGCCACGTTCTCTTCATGCAAGGAACTCTACTTTCTTTATAATAATCTCACTTGCACACCCTCAGATCCATGACAAAAAGAAAAAAACGTGAGGGGTTTGAAAATCAGGAACCACCTCTCTGTCATCTTCTGTAGTTGCTTCGAAAATGCCAGGCCTTACCATCGGAGACACAATTCCAGACCTTGAAGTTGAAACCACCCATGGCAAAATCATGCTCCACCACTTCTGTGCTGATAGCTGGACCATCCTCTTCTCTCACCCAGGTCAATGTTAATTCTCGTTGGCTTTCATGGATTATATTGTGTTGTGTCTATATATGTTTTTTTTAGTTCTCTTTGTTGATGGTTTTGGTGGCTTATTGTTCTATGTTTCATCATCATGCATGATTATATTATATGTATTTAGGTGATTTTACCCCGGTTTGTACCACGGAACTTGGTAAGATGGCACAGTGTTCTTCAGATTTTTATCAACTAGGAGTGAAGCTATTGGGTTTGTCCTGTGATGACCTGGCATCCCACATTGAGTGGATCAAAGACATTGAAGCCTACACTGTGAGTTTTCCAGTTTTCACTGCCATTATTTCGGTACCTAAATCTTGTTTTAGATATTATAATCAGGGTGACTCATCAGTTGTTAGTTATATTTAATAGATTTTTAGACATGTATTATAAAATTATTAACATGGTGATTATAAAATTATTAACATCTTGATCCAATAAATGCTTCACAATTCAATCTGAAATTTATTATAAATAAAATTTACGTGTAATGTTTGAGATAACTAACCCACCATGCAGAGCATACCCTGTATCTAAATTACTTGTTCTTGATATTGACATTAGAATCCAACAGAAAACAAATATTTGATGAAAAATATCAAGATAGATTATGGATTTTGAGGATCTCTAAAGTGTTTTAAAAATTCTAGTGATATTTTTCAAAACCCATAATCTATCTTGATATTTTTCATCAAATATTTGTTTTCTATCTTGAAAAATAGTTAAGTAAAGAATTTTAACATTAGGGTGTTTCTTTGTTGCAAGCAGCCAGGTGCTAAGGTGAACTATCCAATAATTGCTGATCCCTGCAGAGAGATCATCAAGCAACTCAACATGGTGGACCCTGATGAGAAAGACTCCACTGGTAACCTACCCTCTAGGGCTCTTCATATTGTGGGCCCAGATAAGAAGGTACAAATTTTCTTTGACAAAATAATAAATTAATGTGCAGCTTTTTGTTTGAATTAGATTAATTTTTATAAAAAAAAAAACATCTCTCACTAAAATTTTGATTATAAGATATTTTAAAATATGATAATCCAAACACATTCACCCTGCATGGGTGCTAATATGTTAATTGGTGGCTTGTTACAGATCAAGCTGAGTTTTCTCTACCCTGCAACTACTGGCAGGAACATGGATGAAGTGCTGAGGGTGCTAGAGTCTTTGCAGAAGGCCTCAAAGTTCAAGATTGCAACCCCAGCAAACTGGAAGCCGGGGGACAAAGTTGTGATTTCGCCTAGTGTGACTAATAAGCAAGCCAAAGAGATGTTCCCTCAAGGTTTTGAGACTGTAGATCTCCCATCAAAAAAGGAGTATTTGCGTTTCACTAAAGTTTGATGTGCTACATGAAGGAGAACCTTCTTTAGCTGTTCCAAATCTCAATGCCATCTACCCTAATTAAACCATATCTAGTTAAAGTACTCTTGTATGCGTTGGCTTCTTGTCATCGTCTTATATATAAATGTATACACTTAATGTATCCTTTTGTTAACTGTGGACTTCATGCCTATGGTTTTCATGCTGTAAAAATCCTAAAGTATTTTATAATTTAAACTAGTTTGTTAATTCCTACGCTGTTAAGTTACCTTTTTTTTGGGGACCTTAACCATGTTACTTTGTGAAGAGTATAAATAATCAAACAGCGGAGAAAGGGTAAATTAGCAAGCAACATTAGGACATTAGGATTTAAACCAACCTATCACATGGAGTTTTATTGTTCATAAGCATGAAGTAAACATAGGTGATAGAGTGCAGCTCCATATGTTACCTGCAGGCTGCAGCTTTCACAAGCAGTCAAGGCTGATCAGGTGAGATGTAAAGACAAATATCATCTTTGTACTGAAAGTAATGTAAGCTAATGGAAAGGAGTTCTGAATGCAGATTGATACTAAAAGAAAAGGTACAATACCAGAATATAAACTCCTTTATCCTTGAAGACCCCTCTAGTGTGTTGTCATCAACTACTTCAACAATGATGAAAAGATCAAGAATAAAAAAATATAAAATAAAACAGGAGTTCTAATGATTTATACACTTTTGTTCATGGTTTTATTCTTCCTCCATACTTCCTTGTGCAAATTACGAGTCTTTTTCAAGATACTAGTATATAAGTTTTCATGCTATAAAAATCCTAAACTTATAAGTTTTAATTTAAACTATTTTGTTCCACCACTGTTAAATTACTTCTTTTTGGGCCTTAACCATGTTACTCATTGTAGAGTTAAAATAAATCAAACAGTGGAGAGTTAGGGTTATGCACCGCCATGTTCATTCCTCCCCCTCCCCGTTTTTTAGTTTGATGAGCTGAGCTTGTAATAGGTTCAATTAGGATTTTTTTTTTTACCAAACTGTTATTAGTGACAAAACTAATTATCAAAATATCACTTTTTTAAAATAATTTATCAAAATACTATCATTCTGAAACATATTACTCAATTACCATACTTTGGTCTAACGTGACATTTTTTTAATTATTTTTAGGCTACGTAGGATGCGCCGAAGAGGCGCTTGACGCAATCCACGTAGATGTGTCAGTCCCTTTGATGCATCCTAAGTCCTAACTGACCCAAAACACTGAATACGCCAAGTTTGTTGGTGCAACTTATGAGAATTCTCCTATCTTGTTGACACAACCTAGCCAATTTATATATATATTTGACACATCTTTAAGTACTACTTAACAATTAATGATATGAGATTAGGGTAACAACTAATTATATGTCTTTTTTAGCATTAGATGACCACCAAATATAGACTAAATATTATAAGATTATTATTTTCTTAAGACGACGATAACTTTTTGGCATCCGTACTTTGTCATGTATTTATTTTTTAAATTCCCTATGAGCGTCGTGCTATACATTATTAGATTTTGCTAATGTAATCTCGAGTGTTATAACATTTGGATAATTTAAATTATAATGAGATTTGTGCTTAGTAATTAAATAAAAGAAATTTAAAAAAATTGTGAGCGTTAAAATTCAAATGCTTATGCATTAGGACATTCGGATTCTATGAAAATTTTGATAGAATTTCTCCTAAATATTGACCTCCCCAAAAGCACACAAACCTGTTTACTTCAACCATAGTATCAAGATCAATAATAGAAACGAAACATCAAACATGTTCAATCCAACAAGGGTACCAAAATCATAATTGAAAATCATCAACAGTAATTTAATCAAAGCCACTAAATATAACATTCTCATATATACCAATGACATATAATTACACGTCAATGAGATGGGTCAGCATCATAATATAGTGGTCTGTGAGAGGGATCAGCTGAAGGACCTGACTATGATGGGTAACTCGGTGACGGGTAAGGGTGTGGTGGGTACAAGTGTAGTAGGTAAGAATATAGTGGGTAACCTGATGACGGGTAAGGATAAGGTGAGTATGGATATGGTGGGTACGGTGGATGATATGTAGGTGGTAGCTGAGTCGCCAGGTAACAGTAGTAGGAGGCTGAGTCATGTGCTGGCTCGTAAAAATTAATGGAGTCCTCAGGATGTCGAAGTTGTGTCCGAGTGCTCGCTAACCCTCTCCTCCTTCTACGTCGTGTCCCCTGTGCACTGGACTCCTCAGGTGGCCCTACAATGTCATTTGCTGCTGGAGCTGGACGAAGTTGTTCAATGGTAATGTGATCATACTTCTGCAATGAACGTAGGATCTGCGCAACAGCTTCTTGAGTGGCATCGTCACTAGTCGAACTAAATAAATACTCTACAATATCCGCCTAAAAAACAGATAAAAAATATGTCATTATAATCACTACAAAAATACATATAGTAATTGGTGAATTGGTAAAGAGTTTATCGCATTCCCAATAGATGCACCAGTGGTAGACATCCAGCGTCTGGTAATTCTTTTATACTAACGTGTGTACTCAGAACGCGAGGTGAGCGATGCTTGCAATGGAATTCCCCAAACAAGTTTCTCCCTTCGACAATCCTATGTTGTTATGTAAACAACATGTGTAGCTGACAAGTTCTCATCATGCCTACCTGTCAATGTAATTGAGTGCAACCTGTTAAGCTGGTGCGGTCTCCGTGGTATGAGCTGGTCAAGACCAAACTGGTGCATCACCTGGTCTGCCTGGTACCACTCAACAATGTGAAAACATATAAGAGAAACAACTGGTAGTGTTATGTCCCTACCAGCCATATAAGCCGGTGGAAGTGATTCCACCCTCTCGTTTATGTAGGGTTGCCATATAATCTGTAAAATGATATAGACACTGACTTAAGAATCTATATACATAAGTAATTAATTCTAATGAATTTAAAATAATATATACTTCATCATTCTTAAGCTGGTCAAAGAACCGATAATAATATTCAAGTACGTCGGTCACAGTATCACTCAAAACTTTATGCTTATGCCACATATTTATGAGTCAAAGTATTATGAATGTAAGTGAGAAAAAAAAGCAAAGTAAGCAATGAAGCAAAGTAATGTAAAAAAATGATATGAAAAGAACTTACTGTCAGCCTAATGGACGGAATTGACCACGATCAGCAACATAGAACACATCAGGCTCAACATGGTCTGCCAGTGAAGGGGCAAGTCAAGGGAATCTGTACCAAGCCTAATACTACAATAAGATACAAGCTCCTCCGATCTCTAAACAAGTACGCCAAGACTGTAGACCCCTAACTGTATGTCCCGACAACAACAAAGTTTTCCAACAGTAGAAGGAACATCAAGTGCACAGACTTACTTGTATGATTATGGCATAAGAAATCCCCAATCACCCTAAGTATGTAATGTTGTGCACACTGCTACACGTACTCGTCAAAAACATTAGCGGCGAACTCTGTAACAGCTGGCTGCCACAGATATGTCATATCAATGCGTCTGTCGGATATGAGCGACAGAGTGTCATCAATCCTCAATAACCGACTACACAGATCGAGTGAATCAGTCCGGTGGGTAAGACCAGTAATAGTAGCACCGTAGATAGAAAGACTCGATATGATACCGATGTCTTCTAAAGTAATGGTGTACTCTCCGGTAGACATATAGAATGTATGTGTCTCTAGGCGCTATCTTTCATCCAACGCACTGATCAAGGAGTGATCGATGTTGTAGTAGCCCATTGACAACCCTTGAGAAGCTAACTTGCTCCAGATATGAAAAAATGCGTGCAGGTGGGTCCATATGTTTTGTGTTCTGAGCAAGTCTGATACGCAAATGTCGATCCTCATGTCCTTGCCAAATATGCTGAGACACATGATACTCGTGCAACTCCAAAACTAATCCATCCTCTGGGCCTGGGTTTACACGGAAAGCCATCTATCATGTTGTATGCCAAAAAATAACAACAATTAGTGTGACAATATGAAAAATAATATATAATATTTGTTATCGACTGTAGAAAATAATAAGGCACAATTAAAAGTAACAAAGAATCATATTATATGGGAGTAATAAAGTCACACTCATAATCAATTAATATATATTAATAGTACTCGAATACACCATCATAATGGAGTAATACACAAATTATATTTAACCAAAACACAAATTCATGGTTGGCTAATACAAGAATCTCTAACAATGAAAATATGTCCTAGATCAACTAGATGGCCTTTCTCCATCATCCTTAAAGGAGCTCGATTCACCGGCTAAAATATAGTAGATTTCTACTACCCTTCAACACTCCATTGATACACTTTGACAAATTAGTAGTCATATGACCGAATCTGTGGCTACCATCATACGCCAAACTCCATTTTTTTTTTGGAATTACATTAATCCAATTTGCCATCACAGTAGTAGTTATTAACTTCTCCAGTATAACATCAAATTTCATTGCACTTGGTTCATACATTGATATAAGACATGGAATGAGTTGGTATTAAAAACTAACTATTAGTACTATAAATTAGAATACAAGTTGAAAATTTTGAATACATGTATTAATTAAATATCTTTTCAGCTCCTTATTTTGGAATATAGAGTTAAAATTTCAACAATGTGTCGTATGCAAAAGATATGATATGCATTCAGCGGTTGTCATCCAAGATGTGGATTATCCACTGAATGTAAGATGTCTTTATGTCGATCATATATCAAGCATAAGTCCTCTTGTTGTGTGACATGTTCCCGAAGGTGGGCTAGGAACCAACTTCAGGCATCCTTTGTCTCCCATTCCACAATGGCAAATGCAATTGGTAAAAGTTTTCTATCTTCATCTTGGGTTATTGCAATCAACAACTTACAACAATATTTTTTATACAAATGAGTAGCATCAATCTGAATAATGAGTTTGCAATATTAGAAGCCAGCAACACGTGGTCTAAATGTCCAGAATAACCGAGAAAATACTCTTTTCGATCGATCAAGTCAGTTATGCACAAAACATTCTTCATCTTGCAACTCTACAACTATGCCTTCAATGTCTCTTCTTATGGCCACTAGCCATCTGGGCAACACTTCATAAAATTTGCCTCAATCCTTGAAAACCTTCACAATGACCAATTATTTTGCCTTCCAAGTTTTCCGATATGAAACTTGGTAACCGAATTGGCTTCGAATCCTCTCAATAATTAAGCATACAGGTGTATTGGGTCTTGATCTAACCATTTCCAAAATGCAAGAGCAGATCATACATGAGTTCAACTTGTGGTGATCTAATGACACAACCGGGTTGACACATGTGTCAGGTCCATTATATTTTGTTATCTGCCACACATTCAACCTCTTGCTTTGTATGAACCTAACTCTCCAATTACAACCTTTGTCAAATCTAGGTCACTTAGCAGTTAGTCTTTGTGAATCAAAATCTTCAATCTTGTACTCCTAATACTTGCGAACCGCATAATGTTTAAGGGCTGGGTTCACGACATCTTTTGATGAAAACTGCAAACCCTGATATAATTCATCATTTATGCTCTAAGTCCCACAACAATCTAATTCAGGCAAGTTATAAGGATTCTCCAATGCATCCCAATTGATATGAGAGAATTGAGGACATAGTGGCACAAACACAAATTCAGGGCCTGAAGGCACAACCATAGATTCAGGGGCAACCAAAAATGGAGGGTCGTCTTCTTCTAAATTTTCTTCAACATCAAAGTTTTCTGCCTTTATATCAGTATCTGAATCATCAGCCTCATCTATTTGTTCTTCATCTTCACTTGTTTCCCACACTACATCTCTGACAAGTGGGTTATCAGCTTCAACCATTGCACCACCAATAACAATCATACTGTATGACTCAATTGGATTAGAAGGACCAACTTGAGATTCCATTTGACCAGGAGCTTCAACATGCTCTTCATGCCCACTTGTTTCTGCCTTAACATACAACTTCATCGAGGCCATGTTCGGAGTTTGAGAGAAACAATCTATCATGTATTTTACATCATCATCGTCTTCTAACCCTAAACCTATCCATCTCCATGGATTGAAACATTATAGACATCGATGACAACCTTTGACACATATACAATTGCTTGGAGCCTCAACTTTGAATGAATCTTATTTTTCAAGCCATCCAAAGTCATATCGGCTGTGATCACAATAGACTTAGGAAGGGAACCATGATACATGAAGCTCTCTTCACCATCATACATTGTCCTATTAAAGTAAATGAACACATTAAGGAGTTTTGTCATTTCAATCTCACTTCTAAAGAATAACAATCAATTTGAATTAAACACATATGCAATCAATTTACACGTGCCAATTATTTTACGTATAAATAATTTCCTAAGCCATACATTTAGTTAATTAAAACATGTTAAGTACTAAAAAAATCATATTATTATTCAACGTACAATTAATTTATACAAGTCACACTACGTATCCTATTAATCACATTATTAATCAGTCAAGCCAAAAAATAATTGTAAAACCATTAAATACGTATAAAATAACATAAATATATAATTAACATTAATACAATAACCAACAAATCATAAATAAAAAATATTTAAACATTAAAATAAATACTTATATATAAGGAATAATATCTGAATGAGTAAAATACACAACTTCTAGTAGCAATAGAGAGTTGAGAGAGTTTAGAAAGAGAAAATTTCTAGAGGAAGAATGAGAATTGAGGAAATGAGGCTTTTGACATGGATGAAGGGTGGGGGGTTACCTATATAGATAGGTTGCGCCAACAAGGTAGGGGAATTCTTACAGGTTGCGCCAACAAGCTTAGTGTATTCAATGTTCTAGGTCAGTTAGGATGTGCCAAAGAGGCTAGCGCACCCACGTAGATTGCGCCAACGTCAGCCTCTTTAGTGCATCCTATGTGACCAAAAAATATTTAAAAAATATCACGTTAGATTAAAATGTGACAGTTAGATAATATATTTCAAAATAGTGATATTTTAATAAATTATTTAAAAAAAAGTAACATTTTGATAATTAATTTTGTCATTAATAATAATTTGATAAAAAAAAAGCTGTCCAATTAGTTTCATTCGTCATGGAAATAGACTAAATAAAAGGGTTCAATACCTCCCTCTTAATTCATTAGTGCATTTAGGGAAGTGGTGCTTACGTGAAACCAAAGTCCAATGTAATTAACATCTTTATCAAGTAATCCTTGGCCATTCCATTAGCCCAACCAAAAGATCAATGTTTTATACCGTTTTGCACTAAGCACTTCATTGTAAGATTAAAAAAAAACACATTGTAATTATTTCACACTCTTCCCGTTGGCCGCGTTTTTCAATTGGAACACAAACTTGTAATTGACAATTAGAACACAAACTATAATTTCCTTTATTTATTTACTTTTTTAATATGAGTGGACCTGAGCTAAGCAGTTGAGGGCTATAATGTTAGATATTTCAATCTTACGGAGAAGTTTCAATACCTAGAATAAGATTAGTCTCATATTAAATTCTATAAGAGAAATGAAATTTACTCACAAAAAAAATTTACACTATTTTTTAGATAATAAAACAAGAAAAATATACATTTTAATGTTCTCTATCTTTATTTTCTCAAACAAATAAAGTATAAAAATAATATAGGATTTTTGAAGTGCAAAATTTATTTGTCATTCCAAAATTCCAAACAAAATTAGGACCGCTATTTCTAAGTTTTATTGTGTAACACAGCAAATTTATTGTGTGGACACAATGGCATGGAAAACCCTACTTGTGCATACAATAGAGTCCATTGTATCCGCACAATGACCCATGAATTTCAAAACAAACACACCATGAGTTCACCTAAATTCAAATATCACAAGACAATGATGACAAAATTATGTGGAAGGGTGAGTTAACTTTTCTACATAAACAAAGTTGGTCCTACATTAGTTTAGAGTGAGTATAAATGTAAGAAATTGCATATACCAAATACCAAAAATTGCAAGACAATGAAGACATGTGCCCATTTCATTGAATTGACAAGGTTACATGTCATTACTGAAAATTGAAAAACACATTAATGTACCAGCCATTTGTATTATGCCACATAAGGTTGGCATGGATACACCTAATTGAATGTTGGCACCATCGTAGAATCTTCCATATAATAGATGCTATGAGGTTAAAATGAAATCTGAAATAAATTTAAGAACAGAAAGTGTATATTATCTTAGCCATATTATATATTAATGTTCAATCAAACTATTACAATGTAGGTCCAAAAAAATGGACTGAATTCTACATGTCATCACACAATATGGGAAAATACACCCAAATAGGGACGAATCCTAAGTGACAAATATAGAATAGAACCACAAGCATCAACACATAATAATGGCTATCTGGGCTCTAATACATGTAGTATATGATATATATATATATATATCTTCTATATAAGCAACCAAAATTAAATAGTAATATCTTTAACTGCATTCATATGCAGAAGGATCTCCCACTGTCGCAGGGTCACCTTCTCTTAAGCAATTAATTGGAGGTATAGTTAAGGTCTCCTGAGTGCCATAAGCATTCCAACAAAAGGGGTCATCCAGCAATTCTCCTTCATATGGCAAAAGCTCAACCTCAGAGAGTGTTATATTTGTGCAGGCAATAGTGTCACTGCAGGCAAAGTGAATAGGAGGGGTTCTCACATCGTAAGTACCCTTTATGTTCTTGTAGGACACTTCATTAACATGGACAGCTGAAGTCTGGTTTAGACATTCCTTTGCCAAGCAGTAGTACTGGTCTATAATGATGCAGTTCCTGACGTTCTCCATTTGGATGTTCTCAAATTTCAAGCTTGTCACAGATCCCATCCCACCTTGCCATGTCTTGATTCTGATTCCATTGTCTGATTCCTTTATGATAGTGTTACGAACAGTTAAGTTGGAGACACATGCCTGAGAATTGTGGACCCCAAGGCTTCCAATGCTGTAGAAAACACAACACTAAATGCTTAGTGAGGCATGCTGAAATTAGCCTCATAGAAAACTTGGTATTGTAAAGGTTCCACTGTTGCTTTGTTATATGTCTAATTGACCAAGATGGGCAAAAAAGGATGTTGCCTTTGAACTCGTGTGAAAAAAAAATGGTGAAGATTAATGGAAATTATTTTAATATCAGTCATTTGGCAGTTTGGACTTTTCTTAAATGAGAAATAGAAAATGAGTTGGAGACTCCTTCAAATTCATGCTAGTGGTTAAACTCACTCTTCATTCATTTTTTTTTTTTTGCCAAAGATAGTTTAAATGGGAAATCTTATAGATTTTAACTAGAAAGTGGTTTTTTACACACACACGCTAGGGAGGGAGGAGGGTGAAGGTGGAATTTGATTTTAGAACCTCGCAATCAACTGTAGAAGTCTTTATCAACTGAGTTAGCTCACACCTTCTTCACTCTTTATTCATTTTGCCTTTATAGATTGTTCTAGTATCATAGTATGAGTGAACTCTAAAATGAAGTTAACAGAGCATGAACATATTTAGTTAACAAGCATTAGTTTGCACTTATTTTTATTAATCACCAATAATTGTTAGTTCAAAACCATTTTTTTTTTATCTTGACTAAGAGCAGATTATGCAATGTACCTAATCCCGTGGCTAGGACCACAAGTTACACCCTCTATGCTCACATCTGAGGACGAGGGTCCGATTGAAATGCAATCATCACCTGTTCAAATCATGTTATTATAAACCGCACTATATAAGAAAAATTGAAATATTTCAACCAAAAAAAGAAAAAAAGAAAAAATGAAATATAGAACCAAACTGCCACACTGGGTAAGTAGAACATTGGTTTTTAGCCATTACCATTGCTTATCATGGAGTTATATATACCAATAGCCTTGGAGTTTTCTACATGGATTCCATCGGTGTTGGGGCTGAGTTTAGGTGAAGAAATGGACAGCCTATCGATCAGTACTCCTTGGCAGCCATCGAATTTCATGTGGAACTGAGGACTGTTTTGAATTTTCAGCCCACTCACCTTCAAATTGGAGCTCATGAAGAAACGTATCATCTATAAACAAAAAGAAAATCAATGGTTAGACAGTTATGTAGTATAAATTAACAGTTAATTGATGCTTGAGCTGAATTCTGAATAGTTTACTCACAGCAGGACTACCACATGGTCCTGGCGAAGCTTTTCCATCGGGACCCTGAAAATGCCATTTTTTTTACTAGCACTTAGTGGGATTTCATTCAGCATCAAATAAATGTAACAGTAATATGGAAAGAATATGTACAGGAAAGAGAAATGATACACAGAAAAAAATAAAATTGACTGAATTTAGTTAGAATTTGTAAAGATTCATTCTCATATGAGTCAAAATAATAAGGACCACTCATTTATCTATCACTGAAATAATAGGAAGGCTTTGGCCCTCCTCCAATTTTTCTAAAATCAAAGAGTTTACATACAAACATTTATTTTATTTTTTATTATCTTTAAGATGGACCCTCCCAAATTATCCTAAAAAGGATAGTCTAACTTTGCCACTCGTTAAATAGCTTGTTTGGATTACATTTTGCAAGTGGTCAAACTTCTGATTGACCAAAGTAACTCCTTTGTTGCTTTTAGCAAAAGTCCATTGGGAAGCCAAATTTTTCTACTTCCGATAAAAATAATTTAAACCGACCTTAAGCATTCACTATTATAAACATTTCATTCAATATTAAACATATGTGAAATTCTGTGATTCACATTATAAATGTATCAATATTTAAATGATGTATTTATACATATTAATATTTGAATGAAGTATCTAAAAGATAATATGATAAGTAGTATCTAATTAAGAATTTTTTCAAAAACAATTCCAATTCATTCTGACAAAAGAATTCTAGCTATCTAGTATTTTCCAAGTTCATTGTATTAATGACAAGATAAAATGGTTACCCTGTGAGGTTTGCAGGGGAGATCCCACCACTTATCTCCATTGCCTTCTATGGTTCCTGTACCATTAAGAGTCATTTGGTCAAGTTGATAAAACACAAGCCATTGGTTGCGGCTATCTGCTTCTGGCCAGGAATCTGGTCCATCTGGTGCCATGAGTACACCATCCACCTGTTTTCATTTGAACCTTGTTAGTGAAGTGAAACATATATATTATACATATATAGAAATTAAATTCTATATTGTCTCTAACAAAAAAGTGATGTGATGTGATGAACAATGCTAGGCAATTCAATAAGCATTCTTACTTGAAATACTAATCCTGGCTTGCATGGACCTGAAAAAATAGTTGAAGTGATGTTAAAGCGGTAATTTTCTGGAGCCAGAACAACCCCTGACTCTACTGCACAAGCTGCTTTCCATGCTGCCCTGAATGCAGGTGTGTCATCAGCTAAACCATCTCCAACTGCTCCAAAGGATCTTACATCGAAAACACTGTCTGAAGAGGAATCCCGAGGATCATTTGGATGAGGGTCAGAAGGAAAACTAGGAGAATTGGAAGGGGGTGAAGGGTTTTCTGGCTTAGGAGAAGAATTAGCAGGAGGCTTAGGAACAGGTGAAACTTTCTTCTGCTTGGTGTGATGGTGGTATCTTCCTTCCACATTTCCCAAATTATGGTTGAACAGAATCATGATAATCCATAGTAGAAAAAACCCACGAATGAGATCCATGAGGAGTTCAAGTATGTGGATTTTCACTCGAGTCTGAACCAATAATATGTGTGTGCCAATGTGGAACCACAAAATGCTTCTAAGTTTGCTTCTGTATATAGACAAAAACTCCAGCTTCAGAAATCCTGGTGTCAAAGATAAATGGAGGAGATTGAAATACAAGAAGGAAGAATGGCTAAGGTCTAATCTAACTTCCAGAGGATTCAAAGCAAATTGGTCTAGCAAGGACCATCTCTTATTTATACTCAAAAACATATACATTGATTGCTCAGGAATAAATTCTCAAGCATAAGGCTGCCACGTGTCAAGTCTGTGTTGATTAAAAGTATCAGTGTGTCATGGAAATAGTTGGACGCTTTTAAAGGCTCTTTTGGAGGTGTAGCAACTCTGGCAGGGTTTATTTGTTATCCAAGGCCATTATTTTTCTTTGCAGTATGACTGTGTTTAATGTTTTGTGGGCCAGTACATGATGTCTTGGTTCTCTTCTTTGTTCTTACATTTCAATTCACTTAACATTATTTTATCTCCTGTATGTATTTGTGAATTTTTTGTTTTCAGAAAATTGCACACTGAACAATTTTCCGCTGTTCAGCTGCTGTGAGGCTCAACTTTTCTGGAAATTCTTGCTAGCACCAACTATACTTCCATTTTTTTTTTCTTTTACATAGGCTGGCAATTGACATTTGAGCATGGAAGAGTGTTTGACATGGTTAAAAATGTGACGTATATACTTAAATTGAACCAATTTAACCTAAAAGCTAAGTTAAAATCTTTGTCCCATCTAAGCTTTTAAAACATTCTTTTCTTCTAACCCTTTAATATAGAACTTACTCACTTCACGCACTTCTCCAACAATAACATCAAGGTGGCTTATCGGGTTCAAGTAGTTGAATTTGGATAACTAATTAGATAACATGCACTAATTATAAAGAGGACGTGGAAAGAGGACTAATGAAAAAAAATAAAAATAAAGAGGACATGGAAAGAAGTTTATGATGCGTATAAGATTTACAACAATAATATTCTTATTATATTTTGTTTAGATCACTTTTTACATTATTTTTTATAGTATTGATTATATTATTTTTTATTTATTATTTTCTCTCACTTAATCATAACTATTAAAAAGTGTGATAAAAAATGATGTAAAATAAAAAATATGATAAGAGTATCATTTTCCTAATATTTAAATGTCTTGATGACTGTTTAGACATTGACGCTATGGAAATTTTTAATCTATACACTTAAAAATTTATACTTGAGTTAGTTACTGACGAATTAATTATTAGTTAATAATATTTATCGTATGATTAACGGATTAACTATATTTTTTTAAACAATAAACGATAAACCATACATAATTATTAGTAACTAAATATAGTCCAGGTGTTGGTTTTCGGGTGTATAAATAATAGAAACGTATGCTTATGACAGAATAGTAATAGGTAAAATTACAAGAATAATAGGTTCCTTTGTGATAACTAGACCAAATATATTAAACCCTTTAAGAAACAGTGAATATTTTAAGTTGAAGTTAAAATCATATAAAGTTGGAAAAATAAAGAAGCCATATGTGTCTATATTTTCCAAGAAAATAAGTAAAACCATTCTAAAAACTGGTGTTTTTAGCATCTGTTTGTCCAATCATGTAACATGTTTCTTTGTGGGTTTTACCTGAGAAGAGGCCAAGCGACATATGCAGGTTCTGAAAAACCAATAGTATCTAAGATATTGCATGTGTATTTTAGCTATAAGTTAAGACCAGATCTGTAAATTACATAGTAGCAGATAGCAACAAACAAGAAAGCTAAGCACCATGGGCAGATAGCACAACTAAAATTTCATTATGGTGAATCACAACTACCATTCTAATTTGAGTTAAACAAAATTTATCTTTCCATTTTATGAACTAGAAATTTTCTCTTGCTTGCAAGATCAATTAAACAGCTTGCTCTCCGATTAAGATGTTTCATATGACCTCATCCACAGGGCATTCTACGAAATTTTTAAGGCAATTCAGGTATCACACACATCATTTATCCTGTTACACCCATTCACATTTGTCATGCCAAAATATTTGCTTGTTTTATTCAGGTATGAACTTCCAATCACAAGCGAACACGTAGGCTTTGAGAAAATGATAATTCATTGACGGGAATTTTTTTGACAAGCAACTTAATGGGTATAATACTTCAGACAAGTTGTTAAGTATTTATTAAATATTGATTTTATAAAATTTAAAAAAATTATTAAAAATAATCAACAGGCAATCATTGATAAAATACTTGATAAGTACCATAACTTTTTTTTAAAAAAAAAAACCATAGAATTGCCTTTCATTAATAGTTTAGCTCCTTGTGGGGTTTGGAAGGAATTTAAAATACAAGTGGCAAAATTGGGTGAATATGGTATTGATGTAAAAGCAATATCCATCTCGTGACTCTTTGTTGTTGGGTAGCTCCTTGTGGCCAAGGAATTGTAGAGAGCATATATTAGGTGGGCGACAACAGAATTAACACATTCACGGGTGGTATCAAGTCATGTTTGATTAAATGCCAAAGGAAAAACAAAATGAAACAGAAAAAGAAGATAATGCAGAGAGATCCATTGACACATAGAGAGTGACCCTTATAGAAACTATGACCCTTCCCTCTATGGGTCTATCTATCTATCTATCTATCTCTTACGTGACCACTCAAGCAAATAAAGAACATTGAAAAGAGCAATAGGATTTTGTGACTTTACCTGATGATGAGTTTTTTTGTATTTTTTTTTTTCTCTTTTCGCTTGAGTTCTGGAAGTTTCTGTAACCACGCAAAGGCAATGAAGTTAACGTGCAGTTTGGGACTTGGGGTATGTAAGCAAACTGTGGTGCAAAAAGAATGAGTTGCTTAGAGAAACATAAGTGTGAAGGGGGTTTTATAGAGGGATAAGATTTGGACAAAAGAAAATGGAAATGCATGCATGCATGCGTGTTTGTCTTAACCTGTCACGTGTGTAGTCTCACGGGTGAGAGACAGAATTTCAAACAAAACTTTATTTGCACAATAAAACCTTTATATCATTTTCACACTATAAATGTTTATAAAAATAAAAAGAATAATGTTATATCATTTTATTCAATTATTTTAATATTAAATAAAAAAATATTAAATAAAAAAATAAATATATTTAATGTCTTAGAAATATAAAAAATATCTAATATTTTTTTCATGAATAATGTTATATCTTTTACCTAATCATCTTAATAATTATCTTAATACTAAATAAAAAAAGTATTAAATGAAAAAATAAATGCATCTAATGTCTTGAAAATATAAAAAATATTTAATATTTTCTTCATTTAGTAATTAAGAGGATTAATAGGAGAATTAGGTAGGAGGATAAATCATTTCTCTTTTTTTATTTAATAATTAGGATGATTAGTAAGAGAATTGGGTAGAATGATAAATCATTTCTCAAATAAAAATAAAGAAAGTAAATTGAAATATGTATTTTTTATTTATTTTATAAAATAAATGATATAAAAATAAGAATTTTGTTAATAAATATTCTTAAGACATTTATTAAAGAAGTTAAAGTAAATTTTTTTTTAATGAAAAATAAAGTATTTTAATTTTTAATACATTTTTTATTAAAAAAATTATTTTATTTTTAAATAAATATTTGTAAGACATATTTGAACAAAATCTTAAAAAAAATAATATAAATTTTTAAGTTTTTTAATAAAAATAAAATATTAAAAATAACAAATATTTTATCTTTTCATATAAAATTTTTTACTTTATCTTTTTTAATAAATACCTTTAAAAAATAGTCATAGCAAAATCTTAATTTTTTTTGTTTACAAATTTCATTAAATTTGAAAATCTATCTACACAAACACCGATAGCAAGCTTGCAGAAGAAAAGTTTGTGATCAAAGAGATTCTGGGGTGCACTTTTTTGTGCCCTGGCAGGCACAGTGGGGGTTGGCAGTGTGTGGTTCTTAGATGAGACACGTGGCTCAGGGTAATGTGCGCGCGCCTCACTCGCGAAGTTACCGGTTCTTTGCTCAATGAGTGGCCCCATGATTGATAGGCACAGAGAGACTCTATATCATAATCATAGATTCCTAGTTCCAACTCCCAACACAATATCACATGCAACTTTAAGCACATTTTGCTGAAAGCTCCGTTCTTTTACTACATCCGTCAACTTTTATCTATTAATTTTAAAAATTAAAGAGTATTGATTAGGTTTTTTTTTAAAAAATTTTACTCATGTTTTATGAAGTAAGAGGAAGAGACAGAATATAAGATTAATGAAAATAAAGAGAGTAAAAATATTAATTAAGTGAGATAAAATATAATTTAGATATATTAAATTTTTTTTATTATTATTTAACATATTTAATATTTTTTTAATTTGTCCACATTAATCTTAAGGGACAAATAAAAGTGGACAGAATAAGTATCTATGTTTTAAGATTTTTATATAAGAATGAATTATATTACTAAATAATCTCAAATTAAATAAAATATGAATAAACATGATTAAATTAACTTTTTTATTCCATTAAATATATGTAAAAAATTGTATAAGTTAATTAATATGTAAATTATTAAGTTTAATAACGATAATAAATAATCAGATAAAATTAAAAAAATATAATTAGTGCAATATCTTAACAAAACTCATATATATATATATATATATATATATAGGGAGATAAATTTTTATTGTGAGAGGATAAAAGAAGTAAATATTGATCATATAACTATACATAGATGGTCAAGATTATAAGTTACTTAAAGGTCATGTGACCACTTAAAAAAGTCACATGCATTTATATTCTAATATTGATCATTCATGTAAGATTCAATAGTCAAAATTCATTCATCTTACTTCTTACAATAAACAATTCTTTAATAGATATGCTCCATATATATATTAGGTTAACAAATACCCTTATTTGTTAAAAAAAATTAAAGATAGAAAAATTTGATTGAAAAATATTTTTTTAAAATTTTAAATATATTAAATGCATATTTTTCAATTAAAACTTCTATATTTGATTTCTTAACAAGTATTTTGAAGATATTTGTTAATAAAATTCCAAATATAATGGCAGTTTAAAATTATGACCTCACAAATGAATCTCAAAGCTCTCTTTCAAATGGTGGCGTTTCTTTTTCTTGTGTGTGTCACGGGTAATGGAAGGGGATTAATTAAAAACGTTAATTGGGTTGTGAATGAATTTGTTTTGGGGCTCTTTCTAGTGGCTGTTCTTGTGAGTGAGACACTGATGTGGACAGGGTATATATGAATTGAATATAAGTAATAAAACAAAGTATTCTAGTGTCTCATGGTATATATGAATTGAATATAAGTAATAAAACAAAGTATTCTAGTGTCTCATTCGGTGACCTTGTTCATAGCCCATTATTTTAAGCTTAATTTTGGTTGCGTTTGTCCTAATCATAGTTCTAATTAAAACACAAACATATACACGCGAAATTGGCTCGGACCAGTTTGAGGAAATGCTGCTGGGTGTTCCAACTTCACAGGCGCCTATTCCAATTCAAGCACACATACATGCACATGGAGGATATTGACAAACTAAATCTAACACTTTTCAATTTTTACTTTATTGTTATTGAGATTTGATGACACCTTTTTTTTTTCCTGTTTATTCTATGGTTTAATAGACCTGGTAGTAACAACAATTTTATAATGTATTATGTGCATATTTGAATTTTCTTATATTATTTTTTTTATGTGATTAAGTGAAAGAGAAATAGATACAAAAGTTATAAAAGAAATTTTATAAACCATGACTGAGTCTTACTAAGAAATATATTTTGTGTCTATCTCTCTCATTCATTTAATCACATGAGAAAAAAAATGACATGAGAAAATCTAAATTCATTATGTAGAATGAAATCTAGCTCTAACTCATTTCATATTTACTACAACTTTATACAATATACTATTCAAATGTGTTGAATCAAGTGTTTATTACTAAGCCAAAAACTATAACTATTAGTCAAGACACACCTCTTTCTACTTAAGTCCATCAGCAAGTATCACGGTTCGATTTGACTCTGACCTCACTTGGGTCTTGCCAAGGTAGGATGTTGGCTCACAACCAACAATCTCCCTCCCAGCAATTGCTTCCAACAGTTCGTGCATTTTTGGGAATTGAATCCGTGACTTTGACTCTGATATCACTTGTTAGGATCAAGCGATTATTATTATGCCAAAAGTTTTATAGTTGTTAGTTAGGGTGTAACTCTTTTTACTTAAGTCCATCAGCAAGCACCACGATTTGATCTGATTCTAACTTTACATAAACCTTATTAAGGCAGGATGTTGGCTCATAACCAACATAATGTTATTCCATTTATTAATTTGATAAATAGATTGCAAAAAAAAGTTTTTTTTACAATGACAATATAAAACTTCACATTTGTTGTTTTTTTTTTTAAATTACTCAAAACCTTTATTATTATCAAACTTCTAATAACTTTATGTGCATGTATTATTTATAAGATACACAATCAGAGTAGTTGAATCATTGGATAGAAATTATACATTTGATCTTTAATATATATAAAAAAAATGATTAATGCACCCTACCATTAATTTTCTTTAGCTGCTGTCTTACATATTTCATGGTATCCATCATTCTAATACCAACCAAATAAAGAGACAAAACAATGCTTTCCCTCCAAGTGCACAAAATAACAGAGGGATGCTTCCGGCAACACCTATTGTGCATGCATATTTTTCTCCTTCTTTTTTATAATTTTCGTTTTTGCTGTTTAATTATTACTTTGATATCAGAGTTAGGTTAGGTCAATGATAGATGGGCTGAAGTGAGAAAGACTATACCAAAACACCAACAACCACCAAAGAATAGTACATCACCAAACTTATCAAACAAACAAATTAAGGCCAACTCTGGTGGGCTCTAATAGCTCTAGAATTTCGGATAAGGTTATGTATTCTCCAAGTGAATGGGTTTGAATCCCCTCTTGGTAATTCCTCCCCATGAAGATTCCTTGATACCCAAGGGCCATAGGTAAGTAGCCTCTGTATTGGGAAATCATATGAGTGATTATTCTTGAGGCAATCCTGTAGGTGGACCTCTATACCTACCCTTTGTGATATTAGGCACGTCACTAGCATCGTGACCGATAATATTAGAGTAACCTATCCTTATTCTCATTTTTTTTATTAAAATATAAAACAAATTAAGTGTTTTAGAAAAGTAACCTTATTTGCACATTTTACATATCTTCCTTTTATCATGGATTTAATACAAAATATAATTAATGGAAGTGATATTTAATAATATTACATTTTATTTACACTGAAAAGTTATTATCACCATATACACACATGACTTGCTTGTTAGCTGGGTTGAACATAAAGGAAATATGTAAAAAGTGATATACAAACTGATTTGCATAACAAAATGGTAATTATTGAAATTTTCACGTTTCCATAGTTAGGTTTCTAACTGCTCTTTTTTTTTATTTTTAATAAAGATCTAAATTATCAAGTTTTTCATCAATGATTATCAATTTTATACTTTATTCATTAAAACATACTATACTTTCTCTCTCTCTCTCTCTCTCTCTCATAATATATTAACTCTAATTTTTTTTCAATAAGTTATTATCAACTCTATACTTTACTCACTATAGTCTATAGAGACGAAGTATATAGGAGACGTTCTCAAGTCATAAAGTGTCCGTTCCTATATAATATGCTGTTTGTTTAGATAGACAACTAAAGTCTAGTTTCATTCCTTTACCATTAGGCCTTTACCCTGTAGTCACCCAATTGATAAAAAGTGAATGTTTCCCCTTCCCTTGTTAGAGTTTAAACTACGAGTAAACCCGAAAAAAAAAAAAAATCATCCCTTTAACAAGCAGTAGTAGTACCACTGATCTATGATGATGCAGTTCCAGAGTTCTTGTTCTCCATTTGAATTTTCTCAAATTTCAAGCCTTGCCATTCCCTGATCCTGCGTCCATTTTCCACAAATACAACACTGAACTAGGGCATGCTGAAATTATCCTGACAGAAAACTTAATACTAATTACTAACCCCAACACCATATATTAATTATTTAAATTGAAGTAAACGGCCCAAATTGGAATATAATGGAGAATAATGAAGTGGTTCCAAAGATCATGTCAGGATACACCGTTCAATTGAACCAAAATAAAACCTTCTGGATGTTTATGTACGCAAATCCTAGGGCATGTATATGCATAGAGAACAAAGGCTTCATTTACTGCCTGCATCCCTATGAGAAGTCACATTTTTTAATCGAGAAGTATATCTAGTTTAAAGTTCTGGACCAAAGAAAACATGACAATCCGTCAAACCACAGGATCACCTTTTTGTAGCTCGTTTGGTACGTAAAATAAAATAAAACTTAAAAATATTAGATTTGATAATATGAGAATTGATAAGATGAGATTGGAGATATCAAAATATTTAGAGTTGTAATGAAAATTTTTTAGAGAAGCTCATATATCAAAACTTAATCAATCCTAATCTCATTTCTCAATACTTAATTAAGTTATTCATTATTTTAATGTTTAAGAAAAGTTTGATGATAAAATTTATACTATATAATGTTCGCACCATTGATAAGGTCATAACTTCATTGGCCATGCCAAATAGGCATTGCACTCAATTGGGTTAGAAGGATAGCATAAAATGGTCCAAGCCCTTTTGGGGCAAATAAATAAAAATTTTGTTATATGACAATTTTCACTCAAATGTAGGGTATTAACTCAAAAACCATTGAATGAAAATCAACGGTATCTCATGCGCACAGCATATTTTGTGATTGAAGGAGCTCTAGAGATTGATCAAAGTTCATTTCCATAAAAACTGGTTTTCAAAGACACCACTTTCATTTTGTACCAAAATGACAGGTAACATGAAAGATCACCATGAACTAAAGTATTGCATCAATATTTACTAAAATCTGTTAACAGTCCATTAAAGCAGTAGCCATCCCTGTATAACTTGGTAGTTGTTGATCCATCATTTTTTCTTCTTCAGCAGCTATACTCATTCTGAATTTAGGTCAGTACCAGCAATCTACTGCTTCCTCATGCTGTGGCAAGTTCCACTTCTTTGGGGGGCCTGAGGCCCTTGGGAGTGTACCAAAATCACCCCTACTCAGTTTTGCAATTTCTACATAAATCGTTCGACCATAAAAATCCTGTAGACAATGGACACGAAACAAATTAAAAGAGAACATTCAGTTGTCATGGTTGATAATCTAAAGATGAGGCATAACATGAAAATTTGAACCTTTTGATCCATGGTTTCTAGTGCAAGCATGGCATCATCTTGACTTGTATATTGAATAAAAGCATATCCCCTAGATCTTTTCGAGTTCACATCTTTAACCATTTTAACTGCAGTATACGTAAAATACATGACTCAAGAGAAGTGAGTTAAAGTACTAAAAGCCAATATGTAAACTACTGAAGTCCCACATTATGAATAATGAGAAAATTCATGCACTTACCTTCAGCTATCTTGCCAAAATTTGAAAATTCCTTCTGCAAAGTAGTCTCACCAGTAGAATATGGTAAATCTGCCACCAAATAAGAACAAGTAGAACTTGATATAAACAAAGTAAATTAAAGGAAGAAATAATGTGCTCCACGGCATGCAGACATCAGAAGGGAAAAATATTAAAAGGCATATGAAAAGACTGATGAAATTGAAGAACTACAGAAAGTAAAGAAAACTATCCTCCCAATGACCCATCAGAATTATGTAGATTGAGCCTAAAGTAAATTTCTGATTTTGATCTAATTATATCCGTAAATGATACTGTCGTTAACTGTTGGAATGTAACTGCAGCATGGATAGATATTATGGACAGGAAAAAGTTATTGCAGTGCAGCTGCATAAATTATCACTTGAGAGGTAGGATGGTGGGCAAGAAGAAGAGGCTTTCAGTAGTTTGGTGATGTAAATCATGTCAATCTGTTAATCCAGAAGACAAGTTCATTTATGTAGATACCTGAATAGGTGCTTAGTGCTTTAGAAAAAAAAATGCTTCTGGTATGTTACTGTAAGTCCATATATCTAGAAGTCAAAAGCACATCACATAACATAAGAGCTAACAAAGTCAATTTTGTATAAAATCAAAATGTAGTCAGCAGATCAGTATAATGTTAATTTCCCATATGAATGGTCATGGATGAATGCATTATTACTATTCAGACTCAAAAGCCAGCTAATGGTTGTGTAACTGGCACCTATGAAATTTCATTTATCAATTAGACTCAATGACAGAACACAATGATGTCATTTAATTCATATATCTGACCTCAACTAATGGAAAAAGGCTTTTGTTGTTGTTGTAATTAGAGATATTGGCAAAATGGTTTTTTTATTATTATAAAAGAATCCATTACCATTACCATACAGGACTGAGGATCAAGAATCGTCCTAAAACAGAGAAAAACAAGCAAATAGAACACGAACAAAAAGAGCAAAATATCAGCTTAAAAGAACTCTCAAATCCCTTTGCATATCTAATAAGAACATCTAACATTATGCAATAACTAAATTTTGGCATAAAAATTACTAATTTTTATAAGGAGAAAAAGGTATAAAAGTTGTGTGCACATGCCCACAAGGGTCAATCAACAGAAGCACAATTGGGAAGGAACATAAAGCATAGAATAGAATAGAATAGAATAGAATAGAGGGAGAAAAATGGGAATTTACTTTTAACAAGAATTTTGCTGGCAAGAGGGTAGCCCTGCACCTGCAGAGATGATGGTCTGAGGTTTGCTGAGTTGGTTTTGGTTCCCAATTCCAATTCTGCCCTTACGCTTGCAAAGGGTTTTGCGTGGACGGGGAACGAAGCCAACATGTTCATCAAATGAAAATCAGTGATGACTTCCAAGTTCAAAGGGAAAACCACCAAACCACACAACACAACACAACAACAGGAACAGAAACTCTACCTGGGAGAAAAACCCTTTAAGTCCCAACCTTTTTTCAACTTATGGGCCGGGCCTACCTCGTCACTTCTCAGATATTTTTTTGTTAAACCCAACTATTTTAGCTGAACATTGGTCATGCATATTAATTTGGTCATTCCATTTTATTTTTGACGTCAAATTGGATATTAAAGAACAATTTTGATGTATTGTATTTTTTAAAAACCAAAATGAGTGGCAGTTCTAATATTAATTGAAATTCAATAAATGCTAAATAGTACGAAATCCATTTCGTTAAACTTCATACGAATATACGTGGCATGTATTTATTTGAAGAAAGTTTTTCACTTTTCTCACTCTTTTTATTTTACATCCCTGTCAACTTGGCTCATTTAGAAGCTTGTTCTTAACACAACAATTTCAAAGTACTTTACAAGCCAGGTACCGGTTTATAGATAACCTGGTCTTGTCCAATTTTTTAAACTACAAATATAGAACCTCGTGCTATGCACGGGAGAGAGAGGAGGCAACTGCATTTGTTATACAACCAACACTATTATGAGATAATGTAATATGAGATCCAAGGAAGAATTTCATTAAGCCAACTAAAAAGTTTCTACAACATCATGGGATATATTTACTTAAGTTACTAATAAATCCATATTTGTCAATAATAAAAGAAAAAAAGATAATTTTGTTAATAGAGAATATTTATAATGAGATTGAATAATATTTTAATGATCTTAACATGTACCTAATTTACTGTCATGGTTGAAATGGCTAATTGTTGTTTCTTTTAGTTTTGTATTGTGATATTTCAAAAAGTCTCACATTGCTTGGTCTTTAAAGTTTTAAAGAGTTTATAAGGTAACTTATGTTTTGGGCTGGTTAGATAAGCTTGTGAGAGGAATGGGCCACACAAGACAAGTTGAGCCTTGATTGGTTAAATCAATGCAAATCATCCGATTTGCCCCCTACAAGCACGATAAAGAGGCCTCACAAGTTTTGCTCCAGGTTTATTTTATTTAATTATTTTGTACTAATTATTAAACTTTTATGAACCTTATCCGGAAACGGTCAATTTTCCTATTCGATTTTTTGATTTGGTCCCACGTCCGTAACCTCCCACGTTCAAGGCGTGAGGCGGACACGTCTTGGGGGTGAGGCGGCCACGTTCCGATGTGAGGCGGCCACGTGCCTACGTGAGGTGGCCACGTTCTTACGTGAGCGGACCCGAGGTGGGAAACATTCAAATGTTCAAACGTTTAATGGGTTTTATAATCAGTTACACAAAACCGTATTTGATGCCTTTTAATTTAAAACGTTTTCAACCCTAACAGATACTCTCTTAATTTCAAACGTTTTCAACCCAACAGTTTCTCTCTTAAATTAAAACGTTTTCAACCCTAACAGTGTCTCTGCTTTTTCTTTCTCTGCTTCTTCTTCCTGAGTTCCACCGAGAAAATTTTCTCTCTTGTTCTGTTACCTCGGCTACCACCGGACGAGGCCGTTGAATCTGGGGGATTCGCGCACCGTGCGATAAATCCTTGAGGACAGTCGATTCTCACACGCCTCAGGCTACTTCTTCTTTTTGTGTTATTCGGAGTTGTCACCACGGTCATACTTACATTCTCAAGGATTTAACATACCATGGCTGACAACAACGTTGACAACCAGGCTCCAGTTCCCACCAACGGCGAAGTCGTTCTTCCACAGCCTCCACCTACGGTCACCTATGCACAACCGTTCCCGGATATCTCAAAGATCGAACTTTTCGGAGGCTAAAATTTCAGACGATGGCAGGAACGTGTCCACACAATCCTCGACATGCACGGAGTTACATCCGCCCTTACCGAACCTAGACCAGGATCGATGTGCCAATCCGAAATTGATTCAGGATTGGACACATGCAAATAAGGTATGTCGTCACACAATTATTAGCACACTTTCTAATGACTTGTTCGATGTGTACTGTTCTTACAAGGATGCGAAGGAGATATGGGACTCCATGACTGTGAAGTACACTGCTGAAGATGCCGGAAAACAAAAATTCGTCATCGGTAACTACTACCACTGGGAAATGACTGACGACAAGGACATAAAAATACAAATTAATGAATACCATAAACTATTGGAGGATCTGAAGGCTGAAAACATCACTCTCCCAGACGAATTCATTGCTGGGCTCCTAATTGAGAAGCTGCCTCCTTCGTGGAAGGACTACAAGCAACAGTTGAAGCACAAGCACAAGCAATTGTCACCCTCGGAACTGATAACACACATAATCATTGAAGACACCAACCCAAGAGAGTGTCAGGCTGCAAGGGCGAAGGCTTTGGCTTCTCGAGCAAATCTGGTTCAGAATAAACCATCGAAAAAAAGGTATGTTAATAACAAAAAGTCTTCTGATCACTTTCCTAAAATTACTAATCCCACTTTCAAAAAGAAAGGAGCTTGCTATGTTTGTGGAAAGCCAGGTCATCATGCTCCTCAATGCAGGCATAGAGTGAGAAACGACAATCCTCCTAAGCCGAATGTAAATTTGGCCGAATGAGATGATATTGTGGTTGCGGTCGTTTCTCAAGTTAACATTGTGACCAGTGTGAACAAATGGATGGTAGACTCTGGTGCTACCAGACATATTTGTGCAAACAAAGATGCTTTTACCTCCTACACTTCTGTAGGGGATGATGAAGAACTTGTGTATCTTGGAGATTCTCGAATCGTCATTTTGGAAAAAGGGAAAGTTCTTCTAAAGCTCACATCTGGAAAGACCTTGGCTTTGAACGATGTACTCCATGTGCCTAATATTAGGGCCAATTTGATCTCTGTATCATTGTTGGGAAAAGCTGGGATTAAAGTGTCATTCGAATCTGACAAGATAGTAATGACAAAAAATAATGTCTTTGTGGAAAAGGGCTATAGTGATCAAGGACTTTTTGTACTCAGTATTTCTGAAATTATTAATAAAGTTGCATCTTCTTCTGCTTACTTGATTGATTCTGTTGATATGTGGCATGCTAGATTAGGACATGTTAATATTTCTTATGTTAAGAAAATGCGATGTCTTGGTTTAATTTCTGCGACTAGTGATGCATGCTTAAATAAATGTGATATCTGTATAGAATCTAAATTAACTAAAAAATCTTGTCCACCTGTACAACAACGTGAATCTGAATTGCTTAGTTTAATTCATACCGATCTAGGAGATTTAAAAAATACAATGACTAGAGGTGGTAAAAAATATTATGTGACTTTATAGATGATTTTTCTAGATATACTAAGGTTTATTTAATTAGAAATAAAAATGAAGCTTTAGAAATGTTTGTATCCTATAAGGCTGAAGTAGAAAATCAATTAAATAGAAAAATTAAAAGGGTTAGATCCGATAGGGGTGGTGAATATATTTTATTTAATGAATTTTGTGAAAAAGAAGACATAATACATGAAGTAACTCCCCCTTATTCACCTGAATCTAATGGTGTAGCTGAAAGAAAAAATAGAACATTAAAAGAAATGATGAATGCAATGCTAGTTAGTTCCTCAGCACCCGATAACCTTTGGGGAGAAGCCTTATTATCTGCGTGTTTTTTACAAAATAGAATACCTCATAAGAAAACTGGTAAGACACCCTATGAATTATGGAAAGGTTATATGCCTAATTTAAAATATTTAAAAGTGTGGGGGTGTTTAGCTAAGGTAATGCTTCCTGATCCAAAGAAAAGAAAAATAGGAACTAAAACTTCTGATTGTATGTTTATTGGTTACGCTGAACATAGTGCAGCTTATAGGTTCTTTGTTTTGCGAAGCGATGTGCTTGATCATAATACAATAATGGAGACTAAAAATGCTGAATTTTTGGAACATATATTTCCTATGAAATCTGAAAACAAACAACCTTTAAAAAATATTTCTTTAGGAAATAATTGTGAAAACTCATATGAGGATTTGAGAAGGAGTAAAAGACAAAGAAAAGAGACATCTTTTGGAAATGATTTTTACACTTATCTCGTTGAAAATGATCCTTTGACCTTTTCTGAAGCTATTTCATCTTCTGATGCTCAATTTTGGAAAGAAGCTATTAAAACCGAAATTGACTCTATTTCAAAATGCAATACTTGGATTTTGGTTGACTTACCTCCTTGTACAAAACCTATTAGTTGCAAATGGATTTTTAAAAGGAAATATAATCCTAATGGTTCGATTGAAAAATACAAAGCTAGATTAGTAGCAAAAGGTTTTACCCAAAAATAAAATATTGATTATTTTGACACATTTGCCCCTGTGACCAGAATTTCTTCAATTCGGATTTTAATAGCATTGGCTTCAATTTACAAACTTGTTATTCACCAAATGGATGTAAAAACTGCTTTCTTAAATGGTGATTTAGAAGAAGAAATTTATATGACACAACCTGAAGGATGTGTAATTCGTGGTCAAGAAAATAAAGTATGTAAACTTCTCAAATCCTTATATGGTTTGAAACAAGCACCAAAGCAATGGTATGAAAAATTTGATCAAATTTTGATTGATGATGGTTTCACTTCTATTGAAGTTGACAAATGTGTTTATACTAAATTAATGAATGGTGAATGTGTAATCATATGTTTATATGTGGATGACATGCTTATTTTTGGTACTTGTAATGATATTGTGATAAAAACAAAATCTTTTCTTGCATCTAAGTTTGATATGAAAGACATGGGTGAAGCAAGTGTAATACTAAGAGTAAAGATCATAAGGAAGGGTGATAGTATAACACTATCCCAAGAACATTATGTAGAGAAACTTCTTAGAAAGTTTGGTCATTATGACTCAAAACCAATGAGTACCCCTTATGATTCTAACTCACAATTAAAAAAGAATAGAGGTGATCTTGTTGCTCAATCTGAGTATGCCCAAATTATTGGAAGTTTATTACATTTAATGAACTTTTCGAGACCAGACATAGCATATGATGTGGGGAGATTGAGTAGATATACTCATAGTCCAAATCAGGATCATTGGGCTGCACTTGTTAGACTCATTCATGAGATATTTGAGAGGTACCATGAACTATGGTATAATGTATAGTGGATTTCCATTTGTATTAGAAGGATATAGTGATGCTAGCGGATCTCGGATTCAGATGAGACAAAATCCACTAGTGGTTATGTATTTACACTTGGTGGTGGAGCGGTTACTTGGAGATCACCAAACAAACTATAATAGCAAGATCCACTATGGAGTCGAGTTTGTAGCTCGGAATTGGCTGGAAGTGAGGCTGAGTGGTTAAAGAACTTCTTGGCAAATATTCCTTTAGGAATAAAACCCACACCGTCAGTGTCAATGCATTGTGATTGTCAAGCGGCAATAGCCATTGCAAAGAATAAGACCTTCAATGGCAAAAACAAACATATACAATTGAGGCATAATGTGGTAAAGCAGCTGCTAAAGGATGGAACAATATCAATTGATTATGTGAAGTCAGAAGTGAACTTGGCCGATCCTCTGACAAAGCCTCTTGGGAGGAAACCAATATATGAAACATCGAGGGGAATGAGACTTAAGCCAATTTGAAATTAACAGTGATAGTAACCCAACCTTTGTGATTGGAGATCCCATGAAAAAGGTTCATATGGGTAAAAATAAGTCACTTGTTAGTTCTGCTAGCACAAATAATATTGTCCCTTCCTATGGTGTGAGATGTGCTAGACTGCATTATTGAGAGGATAAGCTAAAAAGCTTTTAATGATTTTCATATCCCTTATGGGTGGTGTATGATTTGCAGCATACACTTGATGAAATCACCTATATGAGTGTCAAGTGGGGCCGCTTGTATGAGATTATGGCATATCTCTAGAGCACTCATGAATTACCAGGCACGCGTCTGGCCTATTAGCGCAACACAGCGACAACAGTGAGAATTGTGGGGGTGTAGTGTGACTGGTAGACCTCTAATGTACACAAAGTGTTTCTGGTTCATAGAAGTTTACTTCACCAACTCACTGTATGTTATGTCACATCCGTCTAGGTCTGGTTCATAGTCCAAAAGACACCAGATTCGATGCATTTACACCCATGGTGTTAACTCAGGAAAATCTAGTTTTTAAAATTCTCTTAAAAAAATTATTTAAACTTTTTGAAATATGTGGGAGATTGTTGTTTCTTTTAGCTTTGTATTGTGATATTTCAAAAAGTCCCACATTGCTTGGTCTTTAAAGTTTTAAAGAGTTTATAAGGTAACTTATGTTTTGGGCTGGTTAGATAAGCTTGTGAGAGGAATGGGCTCGCGCAGCACAAGTTGAGCCTCGATTGGTCAAGTCAATGCAAATCATCCGATTTGTCCCCCCCTGCGCGCACGATAAAGAGGCCTCACAAGTTTTTGCTCCAGTTTATTTTATTTAATTATTTTGTACTAATTATTAAACTTTTATGAACCTTATCTGGAAACGGTCAATTTTCCTATTCGGTTTTTTGATTTGGTCTCACGTCCGTAACCTCCCACGTTCCAGCGTGAGGCGGACACGTGCCGGCGTGAGGCGGCCACGTTCCGATGTGAGGCGGCCACGTGCCTACGTGAGCTGGCCACGTTCTTACGTGAGGCGGACCCGAGGTGGGAAACATTCAAATGTTCAAACGTTTAATGGGTTTTATAATCAGTTACACAAAACCGTATTTGATGCCTTTTAATTTAAAACGTTTTCAACCCTAACAGATACTCTCTTAATTTCAAACGTTTTCAACCCAACAGTTTCTCTCTTAAATTAAAACGTTTTCAACCCTAACAGTGTCTCTGCTTTTTCTTTCTCTGCTTCTTCTTCCTGAGTTCCACCGGAAAATTTTCTCTGTTGTTCTGTTACCTCGGCTACCACCGGGACGAGCCTGTTGAATCCTGGGGGATTCGCGCACCCGTGCGATAAATTCTTGAGGACAGTCGATTCTCACACGCCTCAGGCTACTTCTTCTTTTTGTGTTATTCGGAGTTGTCACCACGGTCATACTTACACTAATTTGGCATGGGCATGCAAAATTAGGGCTCAAAACTTTGCAAAAGAGAAAGAAGAAAGGAGAAGAAGAAGAATAGGGGTGCAAGATGTGGCTAATGATTTAACGCCATGTGTAATTTATAGGACATGTGTCAAAGGTGAGTTTAACCTCTATTTCGACTTAATCTCATGAACTAAAATCACTCACTTTTAAAAATCAAAAATATATTTAAGCCTTCATTTTTATCTTTGTGTGCGTACTTGGGTTCAAACTAAAAAAAGTGATAAGAAACATTTATTACCAAGACCTGACCAAAACGTAGTGACAAAATCATCCTAATTATTTAAAAAAAAGAGTCACAAGTATTTAATATTTGAGTCACAACTCGTCTTTTTTTAAATATTTTCTTTCCATTTTAGATTATTATGAAGATTTAAATTGATCTTTTAAGGAAAAATTAATATTTCTTAAAACTTATTTACGAGTGACAGCTTTGTCTTTCAATTTTCGTTTAAATTCAGGTGAAATTGTATAAAGAAGCTAATTTCTTCCGGTAAAGTTGTCTCCTGTCATAAGTTCTTGTGTTGAAAATGTTTGATTTTTGTGCTGAAAGTGAAAATTTTACGAGATGTGATTCCTTTGTTAGAGATTTCACGAGAAGATTTAATCATTAACTACAAATCTCGCAAGACAAAATTTGATTCTTGTGCTTAACACTAGCATCAAATAATGGATTCGAGACATGCATGTTATGGAAAAATCGGTTATAGGGTACCCCCAATTTGCAATGTCCACTGGCGTGCAAGTTTTTGAGCTACCAGATGGTTCAGATAACAGCTCCACAAGAGCATTGGATGGCCTTTATGCAGATGACGATGGACATGAGGCTATCCTTTTGGTTCCTTTACCACAAAGCTGTCCATGCCACCATAGGAGCAAGTACTAGGGAAGATTTTTATTTATTTTGTAACACTTATAAAAAAGGAGTTGAGGCAGTCAAGGATTCCATGCACTAAAAAAGTAGTGAGGAAGAAAATTCTTGAGCAGATGCAATGTATAAAGTAGCTTGCACATTGAGTCAGTACAAAATGAGTGTTTGACATTTCTAAATTTGGATCCCACTAAGTACAATGCTCAAACCAACTGAATGGCTCTTATTGTTTTGGTACACAAAATAAATATAAATGATGTGCCAAAAATGTCTCAAGGAGCAGCACTGCCTACAGAAATGATTGTTGCCCTCTATTTCCCTTTTACACCAAAACAGCACCATCACTTGTTTTCTATAAATCATGACCCCAGAAATTAGCACTCATGAACTTCTCACCATCCCACAACATATCCAATATCTCTGTCCCAAATGGTGAATCAAATAATTAAAAAACCCTACGCGGATTTTGTACAAAATTTATTCCGCAAAGATTCCTCCAGTTTTTGGAATATCCCTGAGAATGCCCCTGCAAAGTGAACAGCCCACAGCTAAATAATTCATTCACTCACTCTAGCTGAGGTATTGCCACTTTAACTTAACCATTACAATTATCAACATATCAACCAATGTACAAGGGTACAAAAAGTGTGGGGCGTCAATGTGTACGAGTAAAAAAACAGAAAATTCCAGCAAAGTGGTGAGCAAATAATCAGACTGACAAAACGTTTATAATGCATACAAAGCCTATAATCATAAGATTCATCATTTCACTTAGCCAAGAAGGACATCTCCGCAGCACAGGTAAGAACATATACCTCCAAAGCTATTTCTAGAGTCAGCTACAGACTAAAATGCTACTAAAATAATGAAAAACACATTTAGGAAAATCAAAATTGGAAAAGCAGGTTAGAGAAAAACCTGATAATGGGCAATTCCTATCTTGTAATGAACCTTTCACCAACAGTGTCCCAGGGATTTGCTGAAAAACCTGTAGGATGGAATAAAACTTTTTTTGATAAAACTGTTGGATGAAATAAATAACATGAGGTAAACATAAATTATGCCAATCAAAATCATTTTTCAAGCCAAGAATGCAAGCATACCGATATACGAAGGCATAATCTATAAGAGAAATTCAAACTTGATCCATTAGGTGTCTCTCCTGTAGGTTGACAATCGATGGATTTATTGATAACGGATAATTCATTCTTCAAGATTGAATCACAGTCATCTTTTGATGCCACAACCTATTAAATAGGATCATGCTTAACAGCCATCACAAGCAAACTAAATTAGAATCCAAGACTTAAAGTAACTAGTCTTACATCCACCGTGAAAGAGGAGGTATTCAATGTACAGGATAGGCCATGCAAAGAGAAGTAAGACTTGACAGCTTCCAACACATTAATGGCACCATGTTGGCGTTGAAGACCCTGAAAAGTAGTTTTGCTTCATGACATCTAAAGATTAGGAGGAAAGCAAAGGTGACAACATATGAGAACATACGTTATAGGTGCAATTGAAGACTATTTCAAGGCAATTTAAAATGTATTTCAAAAAAATGAAGACATCTGCCATGTTGGAAATCAAATAGAAACGTTTGCCCCTATTGGAAACACACACAACGCCGTTTCAACCTGACAACCTTGTACATGGAGGATGGGTACACTAACTAGAACTGAATGCTCACCCACCTATAAGTGTGCATGAAATCAGAAAATTTCTTAGTGTATTTAATAGATTGGAATCATAAAGGATAACCATAAGACTCTTATACATTCACTCATTGGGGAAAAAAATTCCTGTTACAAGGTGTCATATGAAATGCCCAAATATCATGCTAGGAAATAGGAAGAGTGCCTTCATGTTCCAAATTAGTTGATAAGCTTCTGAACTTATTAATTGCCCTTCCATCTAGCAGGAAGTCTCTTCAAGTTAGCTACCACACATATTATTCCAGAATACGCACACCCTTCACCTAATTGATGATCTGAATCCCTGGCCTTGCAATCAGTCAGTCAGATTGTAGTTCAAAGGATATTTTGAATTAAAGGTTCTTAGTCATCATGATATCCACCCTAAGTCTTAGTGCAGAAAAAATATAAATTATGCTCTCAACAATTCTATCAAGGGTCAATATCTTATTATGCCAGATAATGTGCTAAGAAATAGGATTACTTCCAGAATGATTACATAACTTTTTCATTGGCATGGGATAACAACCAATTTTTTTTCTAAAAAAAAAAATAATTATGTCTGAGTGTAAAACCGATACAGTTGTTCGAAACTGTAAAAAAGATACTATACCTCAAGCATGAAGGACATGTTATTCTTCTCGGGCAAAGAAATTGATTTCTTCTGTATGGGAGGCAAGAAAGACCAAGCAAGTCCCCATCGGGATGTCCTGCCTTGGACAAATTCAGTTGTCTTTACTATGGCGACACCAACCTCCCAAAGTTTTGATATAAGGGACTTGAGACTTGATTTTCTCCCTATCATTGACGTGAACCACCTATGAACACATTGAAATGAATGAGAACAAATTTATTACACGTAAATCAACACCAAAATATAAGAAACGAGAATGATGTTTCATATACAAAAAGTAATACCGAAAATGATGCTTCAGTTCAGTACTATCTTCAATAATACGAGTAATGAAGGCCTTCTCACCACCAGGGCAAACCATTTCTTCCGAAGTGCCACCACAAGAAGTTTTTGGATTAAGTCCTGCTTCCTCCAAGCTTTCAAAAAATGGTGGATTACACATACAGAAATCAAACTTCTCATCATCCCTGACTACACCAAGAAGTATGGGAGGACCATGATAATTATTATTCTCGCGGACATGCGAGTCAAGAGGTAATGAAGGCAAAGGCGCTACCTCTGTATCAATACTCCCACACAAATTTATCTTGGATCCACTATGCACTGACTCTTCATAATGCAAACCTTCCACACAGGAAATATTTTCATTGCTTTCAACCTTTCTAATTTCAATCAACTCAGAAATATGTGGATTACTAGTAACATTTCTCCCTGCCCACTCTATTGCAACATCAGTCACATCTGCAGTCATATAAGCAAACTTCAGAAAATATAAATGATTTTCACTGCAGTTACAAAAACAGAAGACAGAACCAGATAAAACTAAGATCAAACTACACTGCCAAAAACAATATACCTGATCCTACAAAACTCCATCCCAGAAGAGATGCACCAAGAAGTGGGTATATGCAATTCGCTCCAGTTCCTATATCAAATCCCCTCACCTTACCTCCAGTTGAAATGGTATTTGGAATGATATCAGATGAGAGAAGGTCTTCAAGCCAATGGATGTAATTAGACCTGTTAGGTACGGTAGGGCAGAGCTGTCCATCAGGAATCCACCTAGAAAATTGATTCATTAGCAAAATGTCAATACATGTTTCCCTCTCACAGAACTTGTTAACTCAACAGTGTATTAAAAGAATCAAACATCATAAAAATCACACAACCCTTGGGCCACGTAAGCCTCAAAATTTTGCTCCTATCATAATGTAAAGTCTAGTAGAAAAAGATTTTGGAACACCATTATGCTGGGGATTTCTGCACAGAGCCCAAGTTTAAGGTGGGCCAGCGAAAAGGAATTTCAATTTGGCATACTATCCGCAATCTAAAACAGATAGAGAAGTAGATTGCATTTGCAGGTGGTTGTTTTGGCAATGAATTTCCATTCAAGATCATAAGGCAAGGGAATAAGATGAATTTACATCCCATAATATAATATTTTCAAATAGCCGTTCTGAAGACTTGGTTTATGACAGCATACAATGACGTCGTTTGATCTATGTAGCTGACTCCACCTAGTGGGAAAACCGGAAAAGGCTTTTGTTGTTGTTGTTATCATTGTTGAATCTATATAATGCTTTTACAAAAACAAAAAGTTTAGGGGGAGGGGAGGTTACCCCATTCCAAGGCCATGGCATGCCACAAGCCTCAGTGAGGACCTTCATTGGTACTTATAGATTGCCTTCATTGGTGTGGTGGCAGTGGGAATCGAATCTAAGCCTTGCATATACACAATTAAAGGTGTCTCTTGAATCATAGACAATGATGACATTTCAAATATAGCCATTTAAATTCAGAGTAACAGCATGCTTGGCTTTGATTAATTTTGGGAAAAAAATACTTTTTTTTTTTTTTTCAAAACCTCTCTCAGTAAAATTTTGATTATAAACTATTTTGAATACAAAATAAACGAATCGAAACACACACTAAGACTAAGGGTTTTCATCTCCTCAATATCTGTTCTAAACTGTGGTTTACAAACCACTTCTATAATGGATTAGAATCAGCATAAATTAATATACCCATTTGAAAAAAACTGTAACTTGCCCACACTAAACAAGAAAAAAGCTTCTCTAAAATGAGATGGCCTTAAAATGAGAAAGTAATCTAAAGTGTATTATGATCTTAATCTACTAAAATTTAATAATAAATATATCTTTATTTGCTGACTTCAGATACGATCTCACTTTAGAGAAGCTTTATTACTAAACAAAAGCCACTATTTTTTTTTTCATTAAAAACAAACAAACAGACAAAACCCATGTTAATGGCTAATGCTATGTATACCCAATTCAAGTATGGAACTTTCAGACACAAGAATGGCCAAAAATTGCTAAGTACATACCAGTTGAGAGCGTGGTCGTGAAGGAGCAAAACACGGGTTAGTTCACGAGTGGCGTTGAAGTCGGTCCAATCAATGGTGGGGTGGCCGTGACGCGAGTATTGAACAAAGGGTTCAAAGGATGGGTAGAGAGAAGCCAAATGAGCAAAGTCTGGTGGGTTCTCTGAATACTTCTTCTTGTTGGGGTGGATGCTGCTGCTGCTGCTGCTGCCTCCCTCTTGCTTTCTCTTCCTCTTCTTCCCACCCATTCACTCAAAATCAAACCTTTTTTCGCCCAACACAAAGAAAGACCTTGCAACTTGTTAGTTATGATAATCTCTAACTCAAACTCAAAGGCAACCCACCTATTTTGCGTCAAATATCATCATCGTCCTGATTGGAAGTTTTGTCTCGTGTTTATTCTAACAGTGTAATTGGGTAGTTTGATTTGATTCTTTAATTTAATTTTTTTATAGTTAAATTCAAATTAAATCGAATTATGTTTTTATAATGTCAAAAATAAAGTTTTTGATTATAATTTATAGATTATTATTTATATTTTGATATGTAAATATTATTCTATTTATAATTAAATAATTTTTTAAATATTTTTATATTTATTTTAATAATTAAATATATAAAAATAATTTTTTATATCAATTAAATAAAATAGATTAATTTAAAATTATTTTTCAAATTTGATATATTTAAATATAAAAATAAATCAATTATAATTAATTATAACAAACAAAATTTATATAATAATAAATTATTAAAATAATTAAAATTTTCACAAATTTAACCAAACAATACTAAATATGTTGTTAACAACTTTTTTAAAAGAATTATTTTTGTTGTTTAATTATATTTGTTAAAATTAATTTTACTTTTTACATAAAATTTACTATATTATAATTTTTTTATAATATTAAATATTAAAATTTATAATTTTAGATTATAAATTATTCTTTATATTTTAATATGTAAATATTATTTTATTTTTAATTTAAATAAACTTTTTAATAATTTAATGTATAAAAATAATTTATTTTTATACTATCTAAATTAAACAGTTAACTTGATATATTTTTGAAGAAAAAAGAGATAAATGTATTCCATCTCCTTAAAATTTGGGACATTTACAGAGCATTATCACGAATTTAAAAATTATTATAATTAGTCCTTAAAATTTAACAATTATTATATTCGATATTTTTGTTTAAATTCGGTTAAGTTTTTAGCAGAAATGTCACATGACAAATTTTAAGCCTTTCATTTTTGTATAATCTAGGCCACTCATTAGTTTATTATTTTAAATTCAAATCTTTTATATATAAAAATGATTAAATTTGTTGTTACTTTCAGATAAAATTAGGATAAAAATTTCCGCCCAAATTAAGACAAAATATAAGAAAGGATAAGTTTTTATTATTTTCAAAGTCATTCAATTTTTTTATATTTCTACCACAAGCCCTTGAAGTCTTTTTTTTTCATTTTAATTCTTCAGATGAAAAATTCATCATTACCTAATCACCATCAGTCACCATTTTGAAACCTAGAACCACCACACCGACCAACCATCTTCGATCCCCACCATGCCAAGAACCCAAATTCAAACCACCACCATTAAGCCACCAGAGCCTCCCTTTTATCTGTCACGACCCAAACCAACAACTAGGACCTGCAACTGTCCATACCAGAAAATGCCACCACGCACAATTGTCCCCTACGCCAGGAACCACCAAACCAAACCAGAACCATCACCCCGAAGCCATACCACCTAAGCCAAAGCAACAAATCGAAACCTTCAACCATAAGAAATCCAAAACTCACTACCAAAGGAACCACCACACCAAACTTACCAACATGAACCGCCTTAGCCTCGGAAACGCCCAGATATGCCACCCATGTGCCACCATCACCCATGTCACCCAACCCCATCAACTGCCGCCGTCTGAGCCATCATCGTCGGAGCTCCCCTATACACGAGCTAACCACCATCGTCCCTCAACGCGTCTGCTGTGGACAATTCACAACCACCGCTAGCCACCGCGCAGTTAGACCACTTCGCCAATCCTCCTCTCATTCCCCTTGCCGTGGAACCCAGTTGATGTTTGGGATGCACCTTTGTCAACTGCAACCCAATTGATGTTTGGGATCCAAACCCAACCACCTTCAGGCTGGGTTAAAAATCCACCGTGAGTCGTCGTTCTGTCAATAACAACTGTCACTTAAACATGGTTTTGTTCATCTTACACACACCCTTACAGTGCCCCTCATCCGTTTTGTCAGGTGACAGATTTTTTTTAGATTTCATGAATAAAAGATATTCTTTGCAATTTGTTACCTCAAATAATTTTATTATTTATAAAAATCAATGTCAATTTTCAACATTACTCAAATAATAAATAATCGATCAACAATCACAATTGTTCATTCTATTTTACACAAATCTGATGTCCCACCAGACAGTTCATATTAAATGCATCCTGCTTAGCCAGCATGAGTCCTATACAAGAATTTGGTCTAAAGGAATGGGAGCTTACTTCAGTGGAAGCAAGGGGTTTGGTTTTACATTACGCTATAAAATATTTCTCCCTGTGGTTATCGTTTGCAATTTTCTTGTGTTTGGGCCTTAGCCCTTTCGTTTCAACAGAATAACAAAAAAGAAAAAATAAAAAACAACAGACATGGCAAAAAGGAAATTGATTAATAACAAATGATTTATTAAGTTATAAAAAAAATTAATTATTATCAACCAATTAAATGACTTAATTAACCATTTTACTCTAGATTCAGCATATTGATTTCACTTCTCTTTCCAGGAATTATCAAAGGAGAGTGCCATTTCCAGATAATTCAAGGATTTGAGCCCAAACCTTCATCCAAGACCAAAAAATATGGCATGTTCAATGAAAGCAGCATCAGAAGCCGAAACAGCAACTCTTACTATAGGCAACGCAATATCCTCATACACAATCTTAAAGATGAAATAAGAATATGAACCTAATCCTGGTCAAAAGGGATAATGATTAGACCATTAGAATAGGAATCCAGAACCAAAAGACAATTAAGCAAGCTTTTATCAATATACTTCTTGGAATATGACAGCTGTATTGCTGTAATGCCACAACTAACTGACCAAGTTCCATCATGCCATGACAGGTGTGTACACTAAATAATACTCTTATCTTTACTGATTCAAACTCATTTCTTTCTGGAAAAAAGCATCGATTATGTATTCCAGAATATGTACATCCTCAATCTTATTAGCGAATTATGGAACTATAAAAGGCTGTTTGGCCATAGAGATTACATATAAAATAAGATTGGAGCAGATTACAAAAGCTTGATACAGTATGGAGGGTGTACATTTGGAAGCTCCCAAAACTAGGCATGGTAGAATTATACAAGGAAAAAAAATTCTAGCCATTTTTGCTAAGGGAGCATCAGAATAAATTTGATCACAGCATCAGAATGCCTCATTTTGATGCTATCAATAGAGCCTTTCCTCAACAGAAGCACAATAGAATAACCGTCCAGATGAGTCACCCATCTGAATAAAGAGAAGGGATCCATAGTGACTAAATTTTCCAAGAAATAAAAAAGAAGTGATTAAATTCTTTACAACCAAAATTAGTAGTGCCTCCCTTCTCTTGTGGGGAAGGGATGAAAAATATTAACACTCCATTTTGATCTGAGTGGTGTATTTGAACAAAGCATGAGGAGTCATGAGATTTATGAGGATATTTGCCAACTTATTTAGCACATGAAAAATTTCCTCCAATCATCATATGGTAGCCTCTCAAAAAAAAAATAAGAAAAGAAAAACAGATGTCTGACCTCCAGATGACAGGTTGAAGACATACTGGCAGAACTGCTGAACAAAAATATCACAGACAAATTACAGGTTAACCAAAACCAAACCCTTCACTAGCCTCATGGATGGCAAGTAACAAACGTTCTAGAAGCTGTTCCTTCGAGGTATACTCAGGAAGGTCTAATTGATTGAAGCTGAAATTGGAAGAAGATATAAGGAATTAGGATGGCTAAAATTCAATGTGCAGACAATGTAATTTTTAGTAACCATATGAATATGGAAAGACAATATAATGACTCACCAAGTATGAGCTGATGGAAGTCGATCAGGAGCTCCATATGCCTTGTGAATCTGAAACCTTTGAGGACCAGAGATGCCTTGCAAGGCCTTAAAACCCTCCAAAGGAACCTGAAAAACAAGTTAGAAAGGCTACAGTTGTTACCAAGTGCATTCAAAGGAGATTAAATACCTAAAAAGACTAGTATGTTTGCCCAAGACTAACACAATAACTCTATCACACACCCCAGCAAGATTTGGGGGAAAAAAACACTCAAATACAACATCACAACCATTTACTGCATTCTACATGGTAAAATTCTTGTGTCTGTGGATATATGTTGCACACTTGCACGCATATCATTAACGTATTTCAAGAGACATCACATCAAGCAGAATGCTAATTTTTCTCTAATACTTAAGAACTATTTCATAGCATGATGAAACATGAAGCCCACAACCAAGGTAATAAACTTATACCTACCCATTCAGCCATGTTTATATTTTGGAGGGAAACAAATATGATGATGGTGAAGAGTGAAAAATTAAACATAACTGGAAGATCTACTAGACTTCCTGGTAGGGTAAAAATGAAAATTTGAAGCTAGAAGAAGTAACATCATCAAACATATCTTGTCACGCATGGAAGTCCAAAGGAGTTTCGTTATGCCTTGATAAACCCATTTGGAAGTCCAAAGCTCCCTCTCAGGTTAAGTCCTTTATTTGGACAGAGTGCTCAATAGAATTAATACCAATGACATGGAGCAGGATTGTAGGCCACATAAGGCTATTTCCCCTGATATGTTCCTCATTTGTTCTTTGTTCTTTAGCTGTTTCTTTATGGAATTCTTTGTTTGGCATTTTCAGAGAGTGCTGGGTTTTCCCTAGGTCCTTAGGCCAGTTTCTGTTGACTAGCTATACAGGTTTTGGGAGAAAGGAAGAAGCCAATTTTTTGTGGCAATGTGCAATCTATGCCACTCTTTGGTGCATTTGGTTGGAGCGTAATTCTCGCATCTTTAAGGGGATTTCTTTGGACTAGCAGCTTCTTTGGGATAAAATTATGAGATTTCCAGGGGTTTCTCTCATAGATATAGAAGATTGGGTAGCTTTACCTCATTGATATATTCTTAGCTCTTTTTGTTTTCTTTTTTATTTTGAAAGGAGATCTTTTATCTCCTAGCTCTTTGTAATCATCTTCTCTTTGTCTTAATGCATTTCTTTTTTTATCCAAAAATAAGATGACATCAATAAAATTCATTGCAAATAATAAATTGACAACTTATAAATGCTTAACTTTGAAATGTATATATGATGTGTGTGTGTGTGTGTGTGAGTGAATGTATGTATGTAAGACATATGATGGTTACAGCACAAAAATCAATACGTGATTGAAATCTTTATAGATAACAATTTGAAATCACCTTCGATGTTCCAGTCACAAATTGCAGTAATCTTGCCATGTCTTCTTTGTTGAAAGTTTTAACCACCTCCCAAAACCATTGAACAACATTTGATGCAACTGTATAGCCAGTATACTCGGTGTTGGCCTTCAAGTCATCCACTGTAAGGAGAATGACACTATTCAGGTGCTTCATAGGAGATTAAAGCAAGATACACAATTTAATTAGTGATGAACTCACAATCAATTTCTGGAAGACCACTTATGAGTAGCTCAAGCTCTTTGTCATTAAAGATGGATATCAATTCTCGTGGTACCAATTCATTAAAACCTTCTAGAAAGGAATTGATTTGAGGACGGATGGCATTTGTCAGAATATGATCAGCAACAAGATCTACATACTCATGCTTTGTTTCTTCTGTAACCCTTATGTTCCTCCCTCCAGGTTTAAGCTCATAGTCAGTGACCTATTTCACAATTTCGGCAGGGATGGCCAAAGCAATAGAAAGGACAACTCATAAGAATTTAACATGAGTTAATATATTTGACTTACATTTTTTTAAAAAATGTCAAAATAAAGCTTTGACAAAATTTTACTGAATAAATGTAATTTTTAATTTTTATGCACAACAACAAACACATGATAGACCAAAATAAAATGTTCATTTACCTCATTCTTCTCATATAGTATGTGCTTTTCCTCATCAGGATCCATGCTAAATGTCAGGTCAAGAACATCACTCACATCATTCTGGTATGTACATACAAAGATAAAATTAAACAAAAAACAATAAATGCAGAAAACAAGTATATCATGAACACTCAAATAGAATGATAAGGGCATGTTCAGCGCACCATATAAGAGAGGATGGTCCAGAAGGTGATGCAAGTAGATAACTTATATGGTATCCTATCCAATGACCTATATCCTATCTGGCCTTTCCCTATATACAGTGCGCTAAATGGTGCCTTAGGGGAAAAAAGGCAATAAAGTGGGGTAAAGATTGTCAATTAATACTCACCTCCAGCATCCACTTCAAATTCTTATAGTAATCAGGATCAACTGCCTCAATATCATGGTATGTCACCTTAACACCAAGTATATGCTTATAGAATGATCGGGTAAAGTAAACATCCAACAGTTGCCCATCAAACAAAGCCTTCCCCACCTGCATGTAAGATCATAACAACTGTCAAAAAACCACAACCTAAAAGCATAAGATGTGGCGTTCATTATATATCTAAATCCAGCCCAAAAAAAGGGGAGAAAAAGATCTATTATTCTGAGACCAAATACAAACATACCACTCGGCCCACAAACTTGAAGTATGAGAGATGTTCAGTCTGGTACACAGAGTTAGGGTTTGGTTGGAAAGTTGCATTGCTGCCCACTGTTGTAAAAAGTAAAGCACCCTTGTCAAATATGACCCTTGATAGTAGCTGATACCATTCTCTGGTGAGACCACCAGCATCAATACCCTCTTCACCTTGAAATTGCACATTTAATCGCCCCTTGAGATCCTGAGTAGGACGCATTCTTAACTGATTATAGGAGTCCTCCAAAATGTAAGCTCGCCTTACACTTATACGCAGTGGCCCAGACAAGTGTTGGTCATGTTGTTGCCTGATTCTTGAGCGGAAATAGGCTCGCTTGTTATCAAAGTCAATCAGCCTTGGTGCCTTGAGCATCATGGAAAGTGATTTCTCCAACAAGCCTGGATTCTGCCTAATGAAAGCATTTGAAAGTCGGCGATGCTTCTCAGCAAACCTTGTGAATGTAACAGCACCATCGAGCTTTCGCTGTGAGTCTCCACCGAATCTTACACTCATTGAAGCTGAACAACCAGCAGACTCCTTGACTTCTCTAGCAGTTGCATTGCCATTGTCTTGCTGCATGATTGATTCATTTGCTTGAAGTTTTTCACACAAAACAAAGAAAGCCTCAATGAAAGGCAAGAGTCTTTGTGTTCCAGGAGGAAGAGGTGGCGAAGTAGAGGAACCTTGTAGATTCTCAGCAACATTCATGTTTGACATGGTAGAACAGAAAGAGCTCTGACCAAGCTGCAACTCAGCTGCACTTATACAATTACTCAGTTCTTGCCACAATGGCTCAAGTGCAGTATTCAAATTCCAAATAGTTGCTTGATCTTCATGCTGATCTACATCATTTTCCATATCCATATCACCAGGAGTATTTAGTGAAGTGAGTGAGCTCAGAGCTTGCAGCACACGAAGAATGGCTGCACCAGCCATGGAGCCAGCACTCAAGCCAAGCATATTTGTTTTCTGCAGTGTGACAAGCTCACAGACAGCTGAACCTGTCAAAGCATGAGCTGATTCCGAAAGCTCTAAAGTAAAGAACTTCCGATGGGAGGGAACAATGAAGGCCAACTTCTTCAGCACCTCACCAGCAAGCATATACATTTTATCCGAAAGCCTAAAAAATTATCAGATTAGTCACTTTTCTTCATCACAACTGAAAAGGGTTAGAAAAAATACTGAGATAGAAATGTGAATTAACAGTTGAGACACTATGAAGACAATTGTTAAAGGTCACATGTTCATGATTAGCATACTAAACAAAAGGAATGCATAATTATGATAAGGTTATGAACAGTACCCTTCACGACCAAGAAGACTGCACAGATTCCGCAAATCAGATTGGGGCAACTGCAAGAAAATATTGTACATATCTACTTTCTTCTTCCCATCAGAATGACATGGATGGATATCAGCATACTTATCTTGTTGATTAGAGTCCAACTCCACCAAAGGAGGATCCTTCTCAATATTACCTGAGGCTTCATTGACTGACAAATTTTGGGTATTTGCCATTCCTTTTTCAGACTGAGATTGACTTTCTAATTTTGACGCTGCAGTATCAACTACAACTTGAATCAGACCCATGACCTGCTCAAGATGAGCAGTGCTGCGTAAAAACAGGGGTCGGTTCAAGAGCTTCAAAAAGAGGATTAGGGGAACATCCCCTGCCTGAGTTCCAAAGGGTTTCAGTGAAGGTCCACCTTCGATAACCTTCTCCTTCCCTTTCTCATTCATATGCACCATAAATGATCTTGAAGAATCTGGAATAATTGATTGGTCAAAGTGAAACAACATTTTAGCAACAGCAGAATGATTTGTGGCCAAGTAAGTCAGAATCTCAAGAATTCGGCGCAACACGAGGGGAGGAAGACCTGCCATGAAGACAAGATGGGAGTGATCAGTGAACAATAAACTATGATATTGCGATAAACACATGACGATTCTGTCCCACACTAACTCGAAACATTACCATCCAACAACTGAGATCGACCATAAACTGTATTTGAGTGACAACCATAAAGCCTCTGGGAATTTAATATTGCCGGTCTACTTAAAGAGCCTTCAGCTTCGGGCTTAATCATATCAAGCAAAAGATAAATAAGGGTGGCCCTTGTAACACTATGTGCACATAAGTTTAACAGAAGCCTCTGCAGAAGGCCTTTTCCAAGGGGCTGACAAGATGACAAAAAAATATTAGCAAGTCATTATAATCAGATAGACACTAACATCAACAATAACATAAAAACATACAAGTATGACCACACACACTGAATCTTATAAGCAAAAAGAAAAAATCTACAGAATAAATAGTAGTTCCAATGTCCCACACAATTAGGAAAAAGAGGAATATGGAATGTGTTTTCACATCTAGCAAGAGAGGCTAGTAACTAATACTACCATGAAGAGAACCAAAGTTACCTGTGCCAGTCGTAGAAGACGGATCAAAGCTTTCAATGCATTTGCATCAAGTAGTGGCTCACCTTCAATCTCCTTTACCTTCAAGCTATCTGTAAGAGCAGACCTCCTGCCTATTGTAACTCCAACACCCCGATCCATCACTGGCCGCTGGTCAAATCCTAGCCCATTTCTTCGATTGTTAAGCCGGTCCCTCAATATTTGAGCTTGGTAATGACTCACTGCTCGATCTCTCAATATTTGAGCTTCAGCAAGCAACGGGGATGGCAGTGCTGACAAAACTGCTTCGGAAGAAGTTAAAAGTACCTAATATAGAGCAAAGTACAAGCATTACAATCATGTCATACAACAACAACAACCAAACATTTTCCCACTAGGTGGGGTCAGCTACATGGATCAAACGACGCCATTGTGCCCTATCATAAACCAAGAAAGAGTTGCAAGAAGGAGAAATATAGATTTAAACCTCTTCACGCAAATCAGCAGGAAAAGTAGCAATTATAGATGCATTATCCATGTCAACTGGTTGTCCTTCAGCCTGCTGGGCAACCCTTTGAGCTCTTTGTTGGGCCAAAACCTCTGCTTGAATATCTGGAGGAAGAGCAGCTAAAAAATCAGGATCAATGTCTTCTGCGGAAGGTGGTGCATAAGCTGGAGGTTGAACAGATTGAGCTTGCTGGGAAGCCAGAACTTCTGCTCGCAGATCTTCAGGCAGAGCCTCCAAAAAGGTGGGATCAATTGTATTAGCACCAGAAGCTTCATTATTTGCACTAGATTGGTCAGCCTGGCTAGCATCTGGAGCAATCTCTGTGTTTTGAGCTGACGAGGGCTCATTCTGCCTATGTTCAGAATCAGTTGGTTGCTCTGACTGATTTCCTTCAGCATCAACACCACCCATATCAACATCAACACTGGCATAAATTGATGATGCATGGCAATCACCTGGGTTAGGCGTCTCAAAACCAGAGCCCACTAACTCAAGATCAATAGGCTGCCCATCAGCTGTTGATGATCCATTGCAGCCCATGGGCACAGCTGGCACATTGTGGATACCAGTAGGTACATCAGCACCCCTTTCGCATTGTAGATCAGCATTAGAATTTATAGATGAATTGACAAACACCTGAGCTATTGCTACATTCTCACTGGGAGTAGCATTTCCATCAAATCCTGTACAGTCAAGACCATTTGGCATAATGTTCAGTGAAAGTGGTTGAACTGACATAGGCTCATTTGCTTGCAGGTGTTCACCTGCATCTCGAACGCCAGAGTCTGCATTTATCCCTTCCTCACCAGGAGGATTGTCAACTGAAAGGTTGATTTGCTGACCATCACCATTTTCTTGCTCCTGACCGTCAATCTGCTGACAAGTAGAGTCAGTTCCTGCAGTCAATATTGGACCATCATGTGAAGGAAGAGCATCAGATTGCTTCTCTTGTTCTCCAGGATTCTGTAACTGCTGTTCAACAGGACTGCTTGCAGGAGCTATGCTGCACAATTGAGCCAAGAATTGTTCCTCCACTGCTTGTGCAACGGCAGCTGCTTGAGCGCCTCCTTGTGGCTGTCCATCATCAGTCCACCTACCATTACCCAACACTCTTCTTCCAGGTAGGTGCAATGAGCCCATACCAACAGAATAATCAGTCAAAGGTGGGGGTGCTGCACCACCTAGACGGTCTCCAAAGAGACTACTTGGCACATGATCATATGGAAGAATAGGTGCATCAAACATGTAGAAATGGGCCACATCAAGATTCCCAGATGACAAAGTTTCTGAATCTCTGGATGCAGAATTTCCACCTGATGACCACATTGAGACAAAATCCCCAGATGGTGGTGGTCTTACAAGGAGAGGATGCTGAAAACCAGTTACCTCAGTAGCAGATCTCTCAAAGGAAGACCTACCTGTCTGACGGCGACGTTCAAAACTCTGAAGACGAAAAAGGTCATCCACATTAACCCCTTCAAAAGGTTCGGCAGCCACATCTATAAGGCCACCTGCAGTTCCAGGTTGCCCAAGTATCTGCAAGTGATCCAAGCCATCAAGAGCTTCCCTCCACCTCACCTCTATGACACGATTCTCATGAAAATCATCATCGTCTTCATCAATCATCTCATCATTGTACTCATCTCCCAAGCCAGTATCATCATGATCCTCCACATCAGTATCAGCCAAGGACATCATGCCCCCACCATCTTCTGCTATATCCTCATCTTCATCCTCTCCCTCATCATCATCCTCATCATCATCACCATCATCACCCATATCATCATCCTCATCACCCAAGTCATCATCTGCCCTATTCTCAACATGAAAAGTCATCTCAATTTGATCTGGGTTGTGCAAGACACCACCCTCTCCCATCTCTTCACGCATAAAGTCCATTCCAAGTTCCATTGGTGGGTTTTGAGCCATCATCTCCCCCTCTTCTACTCTCATATCCTGTTCTACTGATTGATTTGGATTACTAGCATGATCATCACATTGAGAAGTTCCTTGATCATGTTGTGCATTATCCATCGTATCTCTAAGTGCTTCTTGACTGCTTGCATTCTGATCATGCGTCACTGCTTCAGCCGCAGATGGTGCTGTTATTTGATCATCAGGTCTATCATTTGAACCAGCAGATTTTCTCTTTTCAATCCCATCAGATTTAAAGATTTGCTCACTAGCATTAGCAGCTCTTGTAAGGCCTTCTAAACCTTTGAGTATAAGATTCACAATTTTGGGTGCATCAGGATGATCCAAATCAACCACTTGTAGGATACTAGTTAGACACTGAATGATTCCACCATCTATCATGCTTTTTGCAATGTCAGGTGAATATCCAGAACCAGGTAGGCTACCAGATGATGAATTTTTTGACAAAATAGAATATACTAGGTCAACAAAAGTAAAAAGTCTTTTATCTGGCAATAAGCTGCTTTTCATTGAATTGCTCTCCAAATTTGAAAAAGACATCAATTCTTTAACAAGTTCATTTGTCACTCGCTTACGCCCCTCACCAGATCGACCACACAAAACTACCAGGAACCATGAAGCCTTTTCAGACAACTTACCTCTCCAATCATCAGGTCCTGCAGATTTGTCAACAGAGAGGGGTAGCAACTGATGTAATACATGATGGATAATACCACTATGTCCAGATGGTTGATTAGATCCACGGAATTGACTCATTTCAGAATCACGTCTCAGTATGACACCCACTGCATGTCCATACATTAATAGAATGTCACTCAATAACTTGAGGACAAAAGTCACCTTCACCAGCCCTGTAGACCTTTCAGATTCAGGCTCTAAAATTCCCGTCTCTTCAACCTTCGATTTACCCTTCACCTTCATGGTAGGTTCATCTATATCCATGAAAGTTGAGTCACACTCAGAGTCTTCCTGGCCTTTCACGGGTGGGTACTTTAGCACAATCTCAAGAAGCTGATCAATTACTTGAGTGAGATTAACAGGAACCTTTTTGTGGCTTTTCAAACATTTACCTGATCCATCATGTGACTTGCTTTCAGGAATTCGGACACATTCATTTGAAGGTAACCCGACCTCAACACTTGAAGATTTTGATTTTTCCTTTTCTTTCTCCTTTGATAACACAACTACTGTCCTTCCCCCAGATGTCTCTAACTGACAAACTGCAGCTGCAGCTTTCATGAAAACCACAGGATCCCTAGAGATAACAGGTGCCAATGATGTCAAAAATGATCGAGGAGAGACACGCCCTGAATGGCGATTTCCACTTAAAGTCTGCCGTATCTCCAATTCCATAGCAGTTTGTAGTGTTTGAGGATCTTCAAGGAGATGCCGAACTATAGCTGATACAACAGTGTCATACCCAGGAAAAAAGCAATTCCTTGGAAGACTAAAAAGAGCAGCCAGACCTCCATTTTCAAGGAATTGCAAAGCTAAAACATGTGTTTTTGTTAACCGAGAACATAACTGCAGAACAGCCTGCATGACCACAGCAGGGACATGCTGTTTTATCAAATCACATGCAATATCCAACAACTTATGACTCTCATCAATAGATGCAAAGCCAGTAGACTTCCCCAGTATATTCTCAAAAGCCATGCCAGGGTCTTTCTCATCCACATTTAAATTTTTTTCCTTCTGTACAACTGTACCTGGTTGCAGGGAACCATGCTCCCCAGATGAATCGGGCAGGGAACCAGTTTGGTTTCCTTCCATATTTTCAGTTTTTGGCCTTGACTGCAGCATTTGATCCAATATAAGCAGTAAAGCACTAATGCATTTAGGGGCCTGTAGTTCTTTCCCTGCCTCATGTCTGCCTTTGAAGTTTGTCAAGATATCTATGATGGTAGATATAATGCCATTCTGAGCAGCAATTTCGCGTGTACCTCCATCCTCAAAAAGAAGCAGTGCTATACTATGTGCTAACACACTCAATGCACAGTTATCCTTGGAAAAATCCAATGGACAAAGTTTTAGCTGCTGCAGAAGATAAGATATTACTTTTGGACGATCTTCACCTTTGTTCTGACTGCAAAGTGTTACAAGCAAATCTGTTAATTGAAATGCCACAGATTCACTGCTCTGAAACAACTTCACAGATGCAGCAAGTATATCATCAACTGGAGGTTTCTTCATATGTCCCTCTTCAGTAAGCACATCTATAGTCTTCTCAGCACTATCAACTTTAATAGTTTCAGAACTATTTCCTAGGGACAGAGCAAGTGCCCGTGCAAGTTCATCATCCTCCTGGACAGGATCATCAGCATGACTAAATAGCCAATCCATGGCCATTTCAACACTATTTGTTTCAACTCTTCTTAGTGCTTCCTCAGCCCTCGCCCTTGAAAAACCCATCTCAACAATAGTAGCAATGGTTGCCTCATCAGGTGGTCGGGGCATGAAACGTTGGTTTGTGCTTCCCACAATGTTACTACGATTTCGCTTCACATCTCCAACACCAGAGTATACATGTGTAACAAGTGAAATAATAGATGCAATGAAACCGGGACTAAAATTAGAAAACATGGGATGATTCCAGACTGGTAGGATCACATCCAGAACCTGAGATTGCAGCATACGAACAAAAGCTTCTGGGTCTCTAGGAACTGGAAAGAGTCCAATTGACAGGCCAACTGCAACTGGCTGAACGAGAAGCTCTGCCTGAGATGCCGAGGTTGGGGACAACAGTAAAGAAGAGTTTACAAAATACTCAAGCAAACGACAGTAGCTTTGTAATGTATCAAGTAGCCAAATGTTATGGGACAGTTTATTTCCATCCCCTTTCTTTCCAATATCAATATCTGATGATGAAAAAGGGTATGGAAGTGTCCATAGCAACTGACTAGTAGCTTCAAATGTTGTAAGTAACTCTTTAAATGTTCCATGGACATAAAAATTATTAACCATGGCAGTATAACAACTCCGGCGCCTGCTGTCAAATGTGAGAGCTGCCATATCATCCACAACCTTCCCAAGATATCTACATTTTACAGAAAGCGACATCTCAAGTCCAGCATAAGTAGAGTGCCCAGAAAAACTAAGAGCCTCAAGAAAATTCGTAGCTAAGACAGTTCCAAGAGTCTTTGAAGCTAAGCTCAGTGACCCTGAGTCAGCTCTACGACGGTATGGTGAAGTAAATCCCTTTACAAGAGCAGTGCAGAAAGAGCGCAAAGTTGAAGCCAGCTTGTTAAGAATCTCTAAAACAAGAACTTCTGGGCTTTTCTTTTTCAAATCTTGGGATAAAGGTGCCTCTAGTGCACTAGAAGATGCTTCAGAATCAATATTTAAAGCTTCCAAGTGACGACCAGTCCTTCCACCTCGTATGCGGGATAACCCATGCCGACTACGGCGGTGCAAACTTTCTCCAGAACGAACTACAGAAAGAAACTCGCGTTCTCCACTCCACAGGGAATGTGAACCATTCCTAGCAAAAACTGGGTTTGTGTATCTCACTGTCTGAATATTTCCATCATCATCACTCTCTCTTTCAACAGCAGTAGATGGAGGTACCTGTGAAATGTCAGGTTCTTGATCAGTATTTTTCTTTTCCTCTGCCTTGGAATCATTACACAAAGATATTTGCCAAACTATTTCTTTGTAGGTTCTCCCGAGATCTTTCAATACATCACCATCTGAAGTGCTTAGCTCAGAGACCACGGTAGTTGTTCCCTTCAACAAAAATACAGAAAGAGATAGGACACCTTCAAGGCTAGAAAGATACTTCAACACCTTTGTCTGTCTTGCAGATTCAACTAGAGCAAGCTGAGTCCCTCCCACCAAATCTAAAAGCTCGTTAGTGGATTTCAGATGTTCCCTCAAGAAGGAGCATACAGCCCGAGCAAGAGAAACATAATGCTGGGGGGAGAAGTTCTTGAAGGCAACAGATATGCTCTGCCCAACAGAAACAGAAGGAGGCATTAAAGGCAAGGTAAATAACTGGAGAACAGCTTCAATCCCCTTTCTCTCAACAAATATTCGACATGTATCAGCATTCTGAAGAATTGTCTCAAGTAGACGAGCAATATTGTTTACACAATCTGGAAGGAATGACTCAGTATTCATTATTGACGCATCAGGAGATGGCTCAGTGATCTGTTCTGTGACATCTGCCTTGGATGACTCCTTACTATCAGGCAAAATCAAATTCTTGCCCTCATTATCCATTTCCATTGGAACAGAGGTTGAAGAGCAAGGATCAGGACACGAGGAGGAGGAATCGGTTCCAGAACCAATTTTTGAGATAGTTTCCAGAATCTCGACTAACATTTCCACTCCAGGCCCACGTAATGAAGAAGCATGGCGCATTAATTCATCCAGTCCACTAGACAAAGACGCAGGTGTGTCACCTGTAAGAGCGCGCAAATATGTTCTAGAAGTGAACACTTTCACAAAACACCGCAAAGAATTCCTATCTTTCACAGCCTGGAGACCATTACTATTTAGGCATAAGGCATCCAAACACTGGGGGATGCATGTAATAGCTTCTGCAGAGTTGAGAACATCATCCATTATAGCATCCAAGAAGGCAGATGGAAGACCAGCTGCATCTAAGACAGGAAAACAAGTAGGATCCTTTTGTATTAAGTCACTCATGACAGTAGCTGCAAGAGAGAAAACTCCACCACCAAAATCTTTTGCTCTTCTAAAAATTATACATAAGCAATGAGGCAGCACATTCTCTTCAGATCCATAGATACGAGCAGTATTTCCTGGGGCATAAGTTCCCAAGGATATAGCACGCAATAAAGCTTTCATCAGCAATCGCCGGTGATATGAAATTAATGGTTCAGAATACAAGGGTTGCATGTTATCTAGCCCAGTTGAAGAACCTCCAACCACTTGTACACTCGTTGCACCAGACTCAGAATTTTCATCTGGCTGCTTTCCACCATTTTCTACATGGGAAACTTCAATCTCGAGGCGAGAGATAGTATCGTCTAAACCTCCCAAATCTCTGAACAATGCAGCAGCTGGATTACTGTAATCCATAAAAGCTTCTAAAATGCGCACAGCCTTTTCAACCAGATGCAAGTGCTGTGGATTTGTATCTTTAAGGAGAGGTAACAGAGTAGGAATAAAACCTGCTTCACGCATGGCAGAGCACCCTGACGATGACGAAACCAACAGAGTGACAAGAGACAATAAAGCTTCAGCAAAATGAACTGACCACTTTGAGGTATCACTAATAACAGAGTCAATGGCTTTTTGCATCAGGCTAGATAAAATGCCACGGTGCCCACCAGATGTCACCGCAGTCAGTACCGAAGGTTGACGGGAACGATCTTGGCAAAGAGCAGCTAATGAATGCAAACATAAAACCCGAATTTTTTCCAAAACTGCATCTTCATAGCTCAGCAATGATACTAATTCATTAATAAATCCAGGCTCAGCATTGAAGAACGAAACCAGATCATCAGCATCAGCACAAGCTTGAATCAGAACTATGAAAGCATACAGGCGAATGCATGTGTATTGCTGTCTAGAAGCCAAAGAACCAAAAGCCCTAGCAAACCGCAATCTTGTCAATAAAGAAAATCTTAAACTGGCAGGTACCTTATATTCTGTAACTAACTTATGCAAAAGCTCAAGATCAGTTTCCACACATTTGTTGATGTCACATAAGTGAATAATTTGCAATCCTTGGACGGAGGGTTCAGCCACTTTGATATCACTTTCTGATTCATTTACTGCATAAAACTCAAAATGAAGGGTACAACCCAATTCAAAAGCAATAGGGTCACAGCCATTAGGTGCAGTTGATGCAATTAAACCGAGTCCCTCTTCCTTTCCACCCCATCCTTGTGCAAGAGCATACAGTTTTGAATTCAAAGAAGCATCTCTTATGGAGTACTTTCCAACTGTTTTCTTCAAAAAGGTAGCCAAAGTGTCCAGGCTAGCCTCAACCACATCCGGATCAGTAGAAGCAAGCAATGCTGAAAGATGCTGCTGCAGATTCAAAGAAACCACTCAAAGTATCAATGGCGGGGCGTGAAAGGGTGAGTAAGTAAGATATCTATAGGTAATGGTAACACATTTCAAAGTAAATAAAATTAGATAAAACAAATATTCCAGGCCACCAACAAAAAGAGAACAAGGAAATTTATAGCCACACCCCCCACATACACACAAGCAATAAACCAAGGGGGTAAAAGATGATGGTAAGGAAGATGCCATACCTCATACGAACTATAGAAATGCTTATTTGTGCAATTATCCAAAATTATTCTAATGACACGAAGAATTTGAAGAACAGCTTCTCTGGGGAAGGGAGGATCCGAGTCCAGAAAATCATCATCAATCTGCAGATCCTTCCTTGATTTTATATACTTCTCAAAGAATGAATCAAAATGGTTAAAAAGATCAACCCAGTGATGAAAATCTCCCTGTGCAGAGAAAAGAAAAACCAATAAATCAAACAAATCAAAACAAATATATATTTGTAATGTAAGAAGAAAAGACCACAAAGGCACCTTATCAAACTCCCAAATGAAGCCTTTTAAAGGTTCTTCTATCTTCTCAAGTGGAACTGAAGTAACACAATTGATGAAGGATCTAATTTTTGGAGGCTGCGACAAGTCAAAGAAAAGGTAGTAGTTACTATATTTTCATTGGTCAATCAATATCATATTGACATTAACATAATCAACTAAAAAAAACATAACTAAACTAAAAAAGTAAAAGGGTATACAAAAAACTTATAAAAAACTCAATCAAATTAGAAGATGAAAGAGTACAAAGAACAATCAATTAAGCACATAGCCATATACTAACCACTGGAAACTGATTTCTAGCTGATAAGTAAACAGTAAACACTCCAAGATAAGACCCAGCTCACAATAAATGTTTTACCAATTGCGAAAACACAGATTTACTTAAAGAAAACTCTTATGCAATGGTGAGTGCTAGGTCACTAAGCAAACCTCTTCTTGAAGTATCAGCATGAATTCACTGGTAAATGCTGACTATGACATTGTCAATATGGGTTTTGGTCAATGGCAGAAATGAGATAAAATAATACAAAGCCTTACCCCACTAAGTGGGGTCGGCTACATGAATCAAACAACGACATTAGCATCTATTAAAAACCAAAAAGTTGAAATAAAATAACCAGGAATAACATCACATATTGCATCTTTGAAGGTGTCTCCTGCAATCCAATTTAAGAAAATCATGATTTCCATCTCCAAAAAAATGTGGGGAATACATCATGTACAGACTTGTCTCCAGCAGCTTAACAGGATTGCTTTCATTCTGAACACTACGTAACCATTTGGTTTAAATTTTGGAGAATTGAATTTTGGAAGTGTAACTTACATGGATATTCTTATGGAATAAAAAAAGTAACTTCTCAAAATGTCAAATTACCAAAACGTGTAAAATATATATCAATTCACAATAAGGACAGCTGTAAATATGAAGCATTGGGTATTGTGAAACTGATAATTGATGCAAAGGGAAGAAGGAAAAAAAAAAATCACCTCTCATTTTGCAACATATAATCAAATTTGGACATGAAAATGAAAAATAAATCAAACAAGAACTAAATCAAAATCAGAAACCATAAAGTTTATTGATAAATTGTAGTGCATGTTATAAACACAAGGAAAGCAACACCCAAAATGAGTGGGCAGATGTTGAGGCACCATCAGTTGTTAAACCCAGTAACTTAGCAGATGTTGAAGCCATCAGTTGACAAAGTGCAGTACATGTTATAAAACAAGCAAAGCAACACCCTAAAGTTTATGCATGGTTATGTTTCACCAGGAATAGGATAGTTTCATATATAATTACAGCATATAGATTTCAATGCAAAAGAAAACATTAGTAAGATTCCATGCGAAAAGGAACAAGCAAGTCAGGCCCAATGAGAGCATCATCACACCAATTGATCACCATATCACATTGCAAGTAACTTAAAAGTTATACAATGACTTCATTTTTCGGTACACATTACGAATGAAAAAAACAAACCTTAGTATATCTATTGAGAATAAAAACTCTTCTGCTAAACTTGATCAACTAAATGACGATACAATCAAGAGACTACCCCTTCACTCCCCACAAAGTAGATCATACACAACGTGAATGGAAAAGCCATTAAGATTCCAACAAGTATTTAACAATTTCATAGCGAACAGAACTTAAAAAAGGAAAATTTATGCCAAAAAATCTGCACTTTCCAACCCCCAAAAGTAAACAACAAAAGCCCCGATCAAGAAACAGAGCAAAAATACAGATACCAATTTGCACTAGAATCAGTTAAAAATTTAAAAAAAATTGGAAAAGAAAAAAAAAAGAGCAAACTTTATTATTATTAACCATCAAAATCACTCTCTAGAACAGTTGCAACCCTAAAAAAACAGTAAAACAAAAAAATGAAAACAAAAACACCATAACATAAACCCCAATAACAAAAATCTCAATTAATAAGGAAAAAAAACATAATTTTGATCAAAAAATACACATGTCGGTTGAAAAATAAACAATCGGATTATAGAATCGAAGAAGAAAAAAGAACTAACCACTTCGAGTGCCCGCTTCCTCTTCAACTTCATCTTGGAACTGAGAGCATCGCAGGAATCAGAGAAAACGATTCAGCGAGAGTCGATCAATCCCCAAAGAATCGAGAATTGATCCTCCAATCAGATGGAAAATTCAATTGTTGAAAGGAATGAAAGAATTGAAGTGAATTTTGGGAGTAAAAGTTTAGAGTAGAGAGAGAAAGAGCGAGAAAGTAGAGAGGGAAAGAGAAAGAGAAAGAGAAAGAGAGGATTTGGAGAAGAAAACCCAAGTAAGGGAAGAAGCTGAATAGAATAGCGTGGTTAACAATTACATAGAACTAATATATATCGGGCAAGGAAAAATAAAATAAAAATAAAAATAGCATAAAAAAACAATCTTGTTATTAATTTTGTTTATAAAATATTTTATTTTCCTAAATTTTCCTTTTAGCTTTTGGTAGATTCTTTCCTAATTTTTATTTTTTTTTCCTATTTCATAAACACAGGGTGCTTTGTTATATTTAATTTTTAAACTTTCAGAATCTATCAGTGAAAGGAAAAATTTTGTAACCATCAACAAAAAAATTAACTTTCAAATACATGTTTATCTTTCTATTTATTAAATTTGTCTTATCAATTTGATTTTTTTAATTTTAAATTTTCGATAATCTTATTCTTTCATGTAACAGAAAATGATGAGTTTTTTTAGGATGAAACACCAGTATTTTGATATTGTTATACATATTTTTTATTAATGGAATTATGGTCTGGTTAAATGTATGGATGAGTGAGATTGTTGTAAATTTAAAATTTAATAGATTATATAGATAAAACTAATATTTGAATAATGAAAATGTTAAAAGAAATAGTTTTGAGGAACAAAAAAATAACTCCCTTTTTTCAAAAAAAAAATTGCTTTTTGTTTTTTTCACTGACCTAATAATAACTGTATAATTATAATATTATTATTATTTGGTATGAAGAGTAAAAAGCTTCATATAAATTCACAAAATTATTTAATTAAGTCCAAACAATTACAACTTGTTCTATGTACCAAAAAAATTACAATTTGTTGTAAATATTAAATGTATAGGATTTTAATTAATTAAGTAAAATATTTAATTTAATAATATTTAATATTGACATGGAACGTTATTAGATTATTTGGTAAAATATTTCAAAATATAATATTAAACAAGAAAACTTAATGATTACGAAGCCGTTGATTTATGATTTTCAATAATAAAGCTATGGATTAAATTTAAGATTTCAAAATATACTATATTAAAACAACAAATATCTTTATCAAAATATATCAAGTTTGATGTTTTATTTGTTAACTGCGGTTTATAATTCTATATTTATATTTGCATATATATTATTTCCAAGTGGAATTTTTATACAATTAATGCAAACTCTTTTACATAGTTGTTTAACCCGAAGTGAAGTTGGTCTAGTTATAAGATAAGCTTGATTAATAGTTTAATTGTGAGTTAAATAATCAAATCGAAAATTCTGGACAAAGAAAATATATTTTTTAAAAATATATTATATAAGAAATTATTTGATATAAAAAAATATTATATTAAAAAATACTATATAAAAAATATACTTCTAAACAAACAATGATAATAACATATTAATAAGATAATAATATAAATCAAAAAATTAAAAATAATACTAAATAGGAGCACATAATTTAATTGTAGAATACACATCTTAATAAAATACTTTTAAATATAATATTCAAATCTTAAAAGTTAAAATTTTTAAGTTTTAATTATAAAAAAAATTAAATAAATCTGTTAGATGAATCACCGAATCATCTAAATTTGATTGTGTTGGTAGAAAAAATAGTCTAATTAATTTATTAAAATTGCCTAAAACCTAAGTCATAAGTTGTTTGTGCGAATTGACGAAGCGATTTTATCCGATTCGTACAATTATATTTTTTTATATACCAAAAATCTTTCAACTTTTGCTTTGACATAAAATGTATAATGTAAAAAATTGATTAATTTTTGAAAAGTTATGGCATCCTTTCATGGAAGTAAAGTTAACTTTATCTTAACTCTTCTTTAACTAAAATGCCATTTTTTTAAATTTATTTAGCTATAAAATTATTTAATTGAATACCTTCCAAATTTTATAGATCTCAATTAACTAGTTAAAAGTTTAATTTATAAAAGAAAATAGCAAATATCCGAGTGGGTCTCATCCTGATTTTGACCAAATATTTGTATTTGGTTAAATTTTACTTGAGTGGATTCCACTCATAATATGAGACTTATTATTCTTTTACGCTTATTTAGACTTTTACGTATTCCCCTATTTGTGAGTGGTGTAATATAATAATAATAATCTAATAAAATATTAAACCAATTTTTAAAAAGATAAAATAAGATAGCCATTTAAGATCACGCAAATATATAAGATAAGAACACAATCCATTCACTATGCTAAGTAGTAATGTTCTGGTTCTTTTGTTTTTTTACTGGAATATTAATGTTCTGTTGTTTCATCATTTAAAGGTTTTTGTTCTTAGATGACAAATTTCGTTCCAAAACATTTAAAAAAAAAAAAATTCAACCTCTTTTTAGCTGAAAATTATTTCAAACTTATTTCTTTTGAGTTTAGAATTGTAAAATTGTTCTATCTTCATATATAAGCCCTGTAACTTCAATCTGACAAAGTTTTGCATATGCTAAGCAACGTGCATTTCAAGGAAACTTCGATGCCACTCACATTAACGAAAGGAAAGGGAGAAAAACTCAACTTCTTGTGGTTTAATATGCTGAGGTGCATTGGATTTGCAATTTGTGCATAATTCCTTTTGGTATTTTGCTTGTTATATATATATTTTTATCTATTCTATACTATTTGGATATTTTTTTATATCTATTACATTTTATTTATATTTCTATGTATTTATTTATCATAAAACTAATTTCTACATTTGATCACAATTTTATTTTCCCATAATAATATTATTATTCAATTAAATTAAATTTAAATATACAAATATTAATAAAAAAAGTATAGTGAATAATCCTATTTTTTTACAAATGTAATTGCTTTCAAACACTCCAAATTCTTACTTAATAATTACTATTTTTTAAGTGAAACTTTATAATTATAAATTTATAATAGATTATTCATTGTTACTTATATTTTTTAATCTTAACTAAAAAAAAAATTAAAAAAATGGATTGAACCATCAAAGCGCTATATTTTATAATTACCTTTTGGTATCTATCTAAAGTGGGAAATGTGAAACTGTGAGGAATCGAACATCCAACATTAACATTATATGCAAGTATAAAAAGACTTTAGAAAGTATTAATTAAACTGCAACGACTAGCTATTATAATAGCTTAAAAAATATTAATTATAATGAAAAATATAACAATCACATTAAAGATAATTTTGAAATTTTATTTTTCAAACTATAAGATAATTTATATATAACTGCATGAGCTTGTTGGCTACTAACTGTTGATTATAATGAAAAATATAACAATCACATTAAAAATAATTTTGAATTTTATTTTTTCAAACTAAAAGTATAAGATAATTTATATATCTATATCTATCTTAATTTGTCAAATTAAAAGCATTTCACAGAAATTTATTGAACTATAAGAACTTAGAAATGATTCTCCTAAAAATGTAAATTATAAAAATATGTTTTTCGTTTTCTATTATTTTCCATTTAGATTTATCACATGATACTTTGTGAAAAAAGACTATAAGGTACATTCTAAAACCAAAAAACACATATTCTTTAATAAAATATATTTCTTCTCTCAAAAAAAAATATATTACCGATAAAAAAAAGTTTTCAATTATTTTGTTTCTTTTTTGTACAATGATCTTTTATTATTTTATTATGAATTTATGGCAGAGTGTAGGAATTCTTAGTAGGTTGCATGTGTTAAACTTTTTCCTTTAATTTTTTTTTTCAATCTTTATATCATTTTTAAGTTTAGCAATAATATGACATATTATTGAGGGGCAGCCTACTTAAATTTTATCCATTATTTATTAATTTTTCCATCCTGGTAATGGAGTCATCTAGACTACGCAATAAAGTTTAATTGTATCTTTTCGTAGTCTAAAGTATCAAGAAAAATTGCATCTTTTAACAGTCTCATCCAAATAAATAATGCAGCTTTCATAGTGGAACAGAGAAATAATTTAAAAGTATATATAAAAATAAATAAAAACTAACCATCCTTTTTAAGCATCCTTTTAATTGGAACTTCCTTACTAGCGAAGCAAAAGTTTCTTAGATGTCTTGACTCTTGAGGCCTGGGGCAACTTTATTCCACCAATCTAGACTAGACATTGATTCTTCTTTCAGTGTAACAAAAATAGAGACAATTTGATAATTTAACAAGTTAGTTAGACTTTCTCTCTCTTGTTTTGGTTAAAACAAAAATATAGCGACCTCAGTCATAGGATCCTATAACTTGAAATCTAGATTGATTGTACATCAAACCTTAATAAAGCATCTTAGGGTTGCCAATATTAAATTTTAGCATAATTGCATATAACTTTTTAAAATTAAATGATAGCAAGTCATATTTGAATTTAAAATCAATTTTCACATCACTTATATATCGTAAGTTTTTTTTTTGACAAAATTGTTTATGTAATTTCATGTCAAAGATAGTGGCTAGGTTTAGTAAAGTTCTCTCAAAATTTGTGACTTTATAATTTGAACTCAAGAAATTAAAAGTAAGGTTTACAATATATTTCTACTGCAACCAATTAAATAAATATTAAGGTTTCTTTAATCTCTAATATATAAAATTTATTATAAATATGGGTCAACACAACAACAATAACAATAAGTAAATCTTATTTCATTAAGTGCTTCAAACTCAAATCCACATTTAGAAAGTGAAAATGGGATTTTATGCTCAAACTAACATATTTGACAAAATTTCAATTAAAATATATTTAAGGAGATTTTGGTCTCAATCTAAAGTTTGAGTGGAAGTGAAATAAGTTACTTTTTCTTTTTTAATGAACAATGGTGTAAATATTATATACAGATAATAAGAGAAATATTTATTGTAAAAAATTAAAAAATAAATTTTAATAATTAAATCTTAAATAAATAATTAAGATTATAATATAAATATATATAATTTTTTAAAATAATCATATAATTTTTAAATAATTTTTAATATTGAGTATAATAACTGTAAAGCCAACCATTGTACCATAATTCCTAAATTAAAATCTATCAGAGTTATTCCTGTACGCAGAACCACCACAATCACCTTGACCTAACACCTAAGCCGCCACCAACACCATGGAACCCGAACAATAAACCCATTCCATGCAAGCTCCCACCACACTGCACTCAACCCCAACACCAGTAAGTCGCCATTATCTTGTCCCCATTCTCTCTAGATGGTTTTGCCTTCACAATTCTTCCAGTCTAACACATTTGTGCATCTTGCTCACCAACATCCCCAAGCATGGGTGTCCTGCACAAAACAACACACAACCATAAAATCTCATTTATCGATACTTCACAAACACTACAAGGGAACAATTCTGGTGACCCGTGAAGGAGGATGGTAGTTGTGGACAATAAACAATATCCTTCTTCTGCCGGCAGTGAATAATTCTGGCACTGGAAAGGGCTTGGGCTTTACCAGGAATTATTGAAGTTTTTTTTTTCTTTCTGAAAAAAAAAGATAATAACCTAACAATTTAATATTACCTCTTATAAAGGTTCCTGTTTTTCTTTAATCTCAATCCTTCCTTTTTATATTAATCAATCAACACCTCAAAACTTATGGTGCATCAATGCACCACATTTGTTTAGGTGCATCTTAAACGTTTCCTTATATCAATGATAGCATTGAGAAGTTATTTTTACTTTGAGTAATGTTATATCTTATTATTTAATTATTTTAATATTAAATAAAAAAAAATATTAAATAAAAAAATAAATATATTTAATGTTTTAAAAATATAAAAATTATTTAATATTTTTTTTATTTAATAATTAAAAAAATTGAATAGGAGAATAAATTATTATTTTTTTTAATAAAAAACGTCTATATCACACGTCAAAAAGAAACATTTTTATCAACTATCTCTCCAACCATATCAACCTTGCAAATTGAACGCAAGCCTTCAATTCCTATTTGTGTCATTCCTTGCTTAGTCTTTTATTGTAAATCTCCTTTATTGTTTTAACCTTTTTTTATTCCTAACATTTTCAACGTCCATCATCAAACCATAAATCACTTCAGTATATACTCTATTATGATTCAAATATTTTAACGTCTAACATTAAAACATAAATCACTTCAGTACATACTCTGTTACGATTCAAATAACTCTTACAAAATAAAGTTAATCCAAAATAAATACAAAATACCACTACAAGAAAATGGTAAAATTGTGACCGAAATATATGACCAAAATTTTCAGTAATAATTTCTAACCGTATTTGTGACCGAAATTTAGAAACAAAAAAAATGTGCAACTTTATGATCGGAATTAAAACAGTCAAAATTTTGGTAAGAAAATTTAGCGTCATTTGGAGGGAAATACATTTGTGACTGATTTTTTGGTTAGAAAATATTTTATTAAAATTTAATTAATTTTTTATTTTCTTTGATTGATATTACGGTCTGAAAATTTTTATTATTATAAAATTATTTTGAATTCTGACTGATTTTTTGGTAAAAAAATTAATATCTTTATATTTATTTATTTTTATAATTTTGTGTCTGAAAAAGAGATTAATTTTTTTTATCAATATTATCTGTCACTATTTCTCACTGTATTTGTGACTAAAATTCATCAATGAAAAAAAATACACATTTACGATTGAAATTATAAAACAGTAAAAAAAATCGATTAGAAAAGTTGGCGCTATTTATTTATTTTTATCAAAGTTGGCGCCATTTAGAAAATACATTTGTTACTGATATTTTGGTTAGAAATTTTTTTTTTAAAAAAAAAAATTCTAATGATATTTTGGTCAGAAAATTTTTATTATTATATTTAACATCTTGAAATTTTAGTTTTTTATTTTATTTTCTAACTGAAAAATCGGTCATAAATTTTCTTATTTTTTGCAAAACGACACCGTCAATTTACTTCACACCCAAATATTACATCTCCCAACCCATGTACACGCAAAACACAACGCGAAAAGAGTGATGGGGTTGTGGGTCCTCAGATTACATCTCCTGTTGCTGTTGCTACACGATTGAGGTTGTGGCTTTCAAAGGTATGCAAATCCCATTTCACATTCTTTCACTTAATCATTTTGGGGTTCTGGGTTTGGGTTCCATAATAGCTCCATTTCTGATTTTGTATGATACTTTGATTTTGTTCAATTGGGTGTGCAGATGTTACTAATCTCAGTTTTCTTATTGCAAAATCTTCTTGTGTATAATTGATGAGTTCCTTAATCAATTGTTAATTACTTAAGGCTCTCAAATTTAGATGTGCACACATTAATAATGAAGTCAGACTGCTTTGTTTCTCTGAAAAAAATCTCACAGTTAGGTAGTAATCTATATTTTAGTCATTAGTTTAAAATGTTAAAGGCACCTAGTACTGGCAAATGAGAAAAGCTTCACATATTGAATTGCTTTGATATTTTTGGATGGGAGGGTGGCTTCACCAAACTGGATGAGTTTCATGGGCTAGGGATAGTGGTAGTAGTTTTTGCTTCGGATGATTGGGAACTGGATTCTACTTTGCCGTGAATACCTTGTGCTTTTCTTTGGTATTAATCTCGACTAAAGCTCCAATATTATATACTCTCTCCCAACTTGCACTTATTTTTAGTTGTACTGTGGTATATATCTTGTTATGTGTTATTTTAGCCACCTAATCATACCTTGTCTTGTGCAGTCATTTAATATTGCTTGGAGATCTTTGGAGGTAATATTTAAAGTATATAATATTTTAGGATGCTACAATAGCAAAAGTTCACTTACTAGTCACTTCACTCCAACTTCAAGGGAGAGAGAAAGATAATTTGCGTCCTCCTCTTCTTGATTTTGTTGTTGTTGTTTCGCTTATTGTTTGAATCTGAATTCTGGATTGCCATGATTTTGGATAGTAATATTATGTTAAAAATAGATTTCGTAGGTGTTCTGGCTTTACATGGTTTTATAGATTTTGGAATTGTTTTCCCACCCTGCAAGAATGGCTTGGCTTTCCCTTCACTCTTGTACCAACCATGTACTGTGAGAAATAGACACCTTGGGTTTTTTATGTTATATTTTGATTTATGGATACATGGATTTTAGATCTTTTGAATGACAATTTTCTCTTCTAGCTTGAGTGTTCTTGCATTGTTCAAGGCCTCAGAAAATTCTAAAGCTTCTGATTTCTTGTATGGGGCCATCTATTTGGATTATCATGACTACCTAGTTCATGAGATTGTCTTTCATGGGTCAACTGCAATATTGCAAGTGCAAATCTCCAATTGAACAAAACATGCTTTTCTTAAAACTAATCTTAATTTACTTATAAATTTTAACTACTTTCTTACACCATGCCAATAAATTTGAATTGTCAAGGAACATATTGAAGCTTCCTTTTTTTTTTCTCTTTGTTCCATTAAATTGAGATCTCTTAAAAACCAAAGTTTCAATTTGTACTCTTTGTCCTCCTTATTTTTTCCATGGTTTACTGTATCATACATATGCCAACTTCTAGTATCTCCAAGTATAAGGGGTAGATAATAAAATGACTCCATTTTGAGCTTTTGGTGCTGTCTTGTGTGAAATTTATTCTTCTTGCTTGTGTGCATGTGGATATGTAGAGTATAATTTTCAGGCAACAACTCAACACAAAACATTTTGCTGTAAGTTTGGTCTTTTTTCTTGAGGTTTTGCATGTGTATTATTGCTAATAATCCATTGAAGATGCTGTTTTGATTGGTGGTGATGAATTGCCCTAAAATTGAGAAAGTGAAGGTATTATATTCTGTTTGTAAATGGTGTAATGATGTCATGTTTTCAGTTTTGTAAGTAAAGCTTGGGTTGATGATAAAGCTAAACATATTGATGTAAGTTTGGTCTTTTTTCTTGAGGTTTTGCATGTGTATTATTGCTAATAATCCATTGAAAATGCTGTTTTGTTTGGTGGTGATGAATTGCCCTTAATTTGAGAAAGTGGAGGTGTTATATTTGTTTGTAAATGGTGAAATGATGTCCTGTTTTCAGTTTTGTAAGTAAAGCTTGGGTTGATGATAAAGCTAAACATATTGATGTAAGTTTGGTCTTTTTTCTTGAGGTTTTGCATGTGTATTATTGCTCATAATCCATTGAAGATGCTGCTTTGTATGGTGGTGATGAATTACCCTTAATTTGAGAAAGTGGAGGTGTTATATTCTGTTTGTAAAATGTGTAATGATGTCCTGATTTCAGTTTTGTTTGACTAGCTAAAATAGTTATATATGTATATAATGTGACTGGTTTGCCTGAGGTTGAGTTAGATGCTTGCTTAATATTTGTGGAAGAAAGAGCTGCACCTATAGAGAAATTATATCTTATAACAATTACGAGCAGATGCACATCTTGACCGAGAACCAAAAGAGATATTGTAAGAATAAATTGATGCGTTGCTTATTTGCTAATGTGTAATATATTATTAGGTGTTACAATTTTGATATTGTTATATTTTAAGTTATATGTTTTTTTTTATAGGAACAATTTGAATCTGCTTCACAAGAGGTACACTCTAGTAACAATGTTGTTGAGGGGTCTTCTGAAGTTCCACATGTAACACTCCGAAAATTCATCTTTTTATTTATTTTTGTTGACGCTTAATTATTTTTATTGATTTTATTGAGTTTTATAATTTTTATGAAATTTTAATATTTTGACTGTCTGTGGGCCTGGGGCGGACTCGGGGCGGACTCGGAAAAATAAAAAAAAATTCTGGAGCCGAAAAATTTTGGACTGTTGATGCGGGGCTAGAGGAGCTTACTCAACCCGAAATCGAAAACAATTTTCGAAATTATCTTTTACTGTATTTTTTTTCTGCTTTATTTATTGGACAATAAAAATACAGTAGTTATTGTCCATTGGTTAATATCTACTGGGAAATATCTTAGGAAAACTTCATGACTAAGCAAGGTGCTGGTCCAACATAATAGTTATGACAACTTTATTTGGAGCCAATAGAAAACTTAGTCAAATAAAATGGTTATGACAACTTTAAGGGTAAGCAAATAAGAATGGAGAGCTTCATGGTGAAGTCTTCTTATAGTCAACCAAAGTAGGCCTTCTCCTTGAGCACTCCACGGCCATGCAAGTTAAATGGAGACAAATTCATTCAGTTAATGCACTTGGTCATTTTTCTATTCAACATTCAAGAAAGCAAAGCAAAAGCTTTTACTTTTATCTTTCCAAGTACCTCACGGCCAACATTAATTTAGGAGACTAATATTTACTAATTCACTTCACTTGTTCATTTTTTCTTCAAACCTTCAAGAATCAACACAAAAAACTCTCTCACTTTCTCTTCTCCATAGCTACGGCCAAGCCACCATGAAAATGGATGATTTAGGCTAAGACTCCAACTACAAAGAGTCTTAGAATGATGAGAGGATTCAAGAAGTGAGGTTGGTTGGAATTATTGAAGATTGGAGAGTGGAGAATGGTGGCTTGGCCGTAGCTATGGAGAAGAGAAAATGAGAGAGTTTTTTGTGTTGATTCTTGAAGGTTTAAAGAAAAGATGAACAAGTGAAGTGAATTAGTAAATATTAGTCTCCTAAATTGATGTTGACCATGAGGTGCTTGGAGAGATAAAAGTGAGAGCTTTTGCTTTGCTTTCTTAAATGTTGAATAGAAAAATGACCAAGTGCATTAATTGAATGAATTTATCTCCATTTAGCTTGCATGGCCGTGGAGTGCTCAAGGAGAAGACCTACTTTGGTTGACTACAAGAAGACTTCACCATGAAGCTCTCCATTCTTATTTGCTCACCTTTAAAGTTGTCATATCCATTTTATTTGACTAGGCTCTCTATTGGTTCCTAATAAAGTTGTTATAACCATTATGTTGGACTAGTACCTTGCTTAGTCTTGAAGTTTTCCTAAGATATTTTTGGGTAGATATGGACAATAGTTACTGTATTTTTATTGTCCAATAAATAAAGTAAAAAAAAAATACAGTAAAAGAAAATTTCAAAAATTGTTTTCGATTTCAGATTTAGTAAGCTCTCTGCCTCATATCAACAGTTCAAAATTTTCCGGTTCCAGAATTTTTTTTTATTTTTTCGAGCACGCCCCGGGTCCACAGATAATAAAAAATATTAAAATTTCACAAAAATTATAAAAGTCAATAAAATAATTAATTGTCAACAAAAATAAATAAAAGATGAATTTTCAGAATGTTACACCACAACCATCTACATAATCAAAGTTGGATTTGTGGATTAAGACTGTTGGTGGAAAGAAGAGACGGATTTATGGACTTGGACTAGAGTCCACAGTAGTAACTGGTCCTCGTGCCACTACTTCCTCATCCATGCAGACGAGGTCGTTGATTGACACTCCAGAATTTCAGGAGCAATTGAGATATTCAGTTGCAGCCTTAACATCTAAACTATGCGCTCAAGTTGAAACAGAGAGAGCGACATGAGAAAGAGCAAGTTCTACAGAGACTTCAAAATACTAAAGCAGAGGTAGCAGAGTTGTTTCTTCTCATCTGCTTCACAGGCTCCTTCCTCAGATGCTTCTGCCCCTATTGATGACAATGATATTGATGATACTGATACTGATACTGATGAAGATTGTTAGATCTTCATGTGTAATGTAATCAGAACTTCTACCCTTTTGAAGACAATGGTAATGCACATGATGGTTATTTTAGTTATGTAATTAACACTTTTTTTTATGTCAAAGATGTTGATATTGATCATGACTACTAGATTATTTTTTTATGGCAAAGATGCTGATACAAATGTTGACTATTAGATTACCTTTTGATGATAAAGATGTTGATGATACTTAATTATGTAATTTTATATTATATTGTTTTCATATAATTTTATATTTTTCTGATTGACCCAAAAATTTAGGTTTCATAAAAAGTTTGAAGTTATTAGGTTGGGAATATTTTAAAAAAAAAGAAATGTTTACAAATTTTTTATTTTGTGACTACTAATAGTTCTTTATTATTTTTATTGATTTGCATTTCTGACTGAAAAACAGTCACAAATTTTGTGACCGATTTTGTGGCTGCACATAATTTTGTCTTATTTTAATTAATCTTAATTTATGACTAAAACATCACTCACAATGTGACCGATTTTTGTAATCGTTTGAATCAGTCAAACAACTAGAAAATTACCAAATTTCTGCATCATTTTTTGCAACTAATTTTTAAAACAAAAATGTCATAAAATCAGTCAATAATATTTCTGGCTGATTACAATCGGTCAGAAACAAATTTCCAATTTATTTAATTATAATCGCAATATATAGATAAAAAATGCTACTTATGACCGATTTTTTTTTTTATATTTTGTGGCTGATTTGACGGTCAGAAATTTCTTTTTTTCTTGTAGCATATAATCAAAACAATACTAAATGAATTGAAATATATATAAATCAAACACATCATTAGACTTTTTCTTTAATCTTCACGACATCATATTATACCGAACTTTTCAATAAATCCATTTATCCTAAATATCAGGCCAATAAGTTTTTTTTTTAAAAATCATACAATCAACATTACAACTAGTTTTAACAAATAAGAGCTAGCAAATTTTGTAAAAAAATATCTCGATAATCATCCTTTAAATATAATTTCGCTTTATTATATATATATATATATATATATATATATATACAAACACACTCACTCAAAAATCTAAAATTAATTTCTTTATTGTCAATTATTTCACAATGTAACTCAAGCATGCACTTAAATTAACTTCTTGTTGAAGTTACATTTTGCATAACTTCAAAAGAAAAATTGGAAAAAAAGAAAAATACAGGTACATTGCGCAGCCCTATTTAGTGGATACTAATTAAGATATTTTACTCATAACTATAGATTTATTACCTAATAGTATTAGTTAATCACAATAAAAGTAGATTGTAATTTTAGGTAAATTTTATTTATAATGTCAGGAGGTCAAATCTTACAGTGATTGTTTTAGGGAGAGTTTTATTTAATCACTTTTCCCAACTCAAAATTATGTAAGTAATTAATCAAACACAAAAAATATCCATAAGTTCATTGGATTTTTATCGATGCATGGAATCTTGTTTACGACAAGATAGCCTACTACGCAAATGCATTGATATAACGTGTCTCGAATTCATTGGACTGTATTCCTACTTCATACAATAGCAATCACAGCAGTTCATACATCAGCTTACTAGCGCATTTGAGTGGAATGAATTATACACTCTAGCCTTGGATGGTATTGCCTGCTCACTTCAGATTTGAATGATATAATTATTTATATTATTTAATTCAATTTTTATGTCAAGTTGCTATATGTAAGTTGCCTAGAAGAAACTGATTTGCCTCAAAATGAATTTATTGTATGGGAAGGGTATGTATGTAGGCTACCATCTTTATGATCCTACGGGCTATTTAAGACCTCGCTCCATCATCAACACGTTCATCCACCTAGCATGGGAATTGTTCGGCCTTCCTTATTGCAATGCTCTCCATGCAAGAGGCTATTAAAGTAGGAGGCATCTTTATGTTTCTCTGATTTTGTGGTTTTTGTATGAAGTAATGGAAAAATATGATAAATTATAATATAATATAGTATAATATAGGGTACAACAATAACAAACTCTTTTTTTTCATTAGATAGAATTAGTTACATGAATCAAATAATTCTATTGTATTTTGTCATAATTAATCATGTTTTTAGAAACACTACAAGAAAAGTTATGATTTGCAAAGGATAAATTTGCCGTAAATTGTCAATTTGCTGTGGATTTGTGGCGGATTTTAGTTTTCGCTCAAATTTTGCAGTGGATTTTTCTTTCGTAAAGCCGTAACAAATCTCTCAGGCAATACATCGGCATTCGGTGCCGGAGTTTTGGTATTGCGACAAATTTTTTAAATTTACAGCGGAAAAATCTGCCGCTAATTTTTTTTTTAAAAAAAAAAGCTCTAGTGACTAGAGCAACAGGAGCTTCCAAATCCTGATTTGCTGCAGAAAAAGCCGAATTGTGTGCGCCATTTTCACACAAATTAACCATTTTCTTGCAAAATTAAAAAAAATAAAAACCAAAAGGAGAAAATGTGGGAAGATCTGAACCAGAGGAGATGACTGGGTTTTTGGATAGTTCCGACTTCAGTTTAGGCGACGCGATGGCTTGAGGTGGAGCTGCGACGTGCGGTGCAGTGGGAGGGAGGTGCGGCGTGACGTATTGCGAGGGAGGAGTGGTGCGGTTTTGAAGGAGCGGCGTGATGCGGTGCAGTAGCTGTGAAGCGGTGCGGCGGCAGGAGCGGTGTGGTGCGGCGGCAGGGGCGACATGGTGAGCGGTATAGGTGAAATGGTGGGAGAAGGAATAAATAATGAGAGATGAAAGAAATGATGGGAGATGAAAGAAATAGTGGGAGAGGAAAGAAATGATAGGAGAAGAAAGAAATGGTAGGATAAGGCCTCTGGCTAGCTAATTAAGATCTGATATTTTATTTTGAATTTGCGACGGATTTTGCAGTGGATTTTTTTGCCGCAAACCTTTTTTATTAAAAAAATATAGTTAACACGCATCTGACACTTTTTTTTAATTTTTGCTGTGGAATTTGCGGCGGATATTTCCGCCGCAATACTTTTTTTTATTTTTTAACTTATAAATTTTTTTTATTTGGTGGAGAAAAATTCGCAGCAAAATCCTCGGCAAATTTATCCGCGACAAAATTTGTCGCTAATTTTTTTTTTAATTTTAAGATAAATTTTTATTCTTTTTAATAGTTTGCGGCGGAAATATCAACCGCAAAACATGTTTCTTAAATAAGTTGTCGCCAGGAAAAAATTGGGTGAGAAAAATTCACCGCAAAATCCATCCCAAATTGATTCGCCACAAAGTTTTTTATTTTTTATTTTTAAAATTTTAAGATAAGTTTCTTTTTTATTTAATAATCAAGTTATATTTTACTTAATAATCATGCAATGATATATGTGTAGCATTCTTTATATAATATATCTAATAATGCTTTACATGAGTTATAATGAATTAATATTAGATTTGGCTCTACTTAAATGAAAATGTGCAAAGTGTTCTTTGTTGCATCTTATATAGAGCATATCTATTAATAATTGATAAATGTCTTATTTGGATGTGTCTATGAAAGTCATATATGCATGTTAGACTAAGTAGAGTTATACATTTATGAATCATACATATGAAGATATTAAATTATGAATTTGGACTAACTTTGTTTGTTTTAAGTGAGCAATACTTTGTAGGATAGTCCAAGTACCAAGAGTAAGTATTGCAATAAGATAACAAAAGATCATAATCATGCTCAACTCAAGAAGAATGAGAATGATAAGATATTCCAAGCATTTGCAAGATTTGAAGAGAAAAAATTTGTGGAAGCTTTGATTACATCAAGAAGCTTAAGAACTACAATTGATATATTTTCCTTTTAGGCTTTCTCTTATGTAAAAATAGAAGTTTTACAAGAAAAGAGCTTAAATATGTTTTTAAATCTTTATAAATGATTTTTACATGCTAAAATGCACAAAAAACATGTTTTGAAAAACTATTCATGGTGGTAGTTCAAAACTATGAAAAATAGTCAAGTTTGAGTTTTGAAAAATTGACATTTGGTTACTATTTAGATCATAACTTTCAAAATAATTTGGGTTTTATTATGAAACTTGTTTCATATAAAAATATACTCAAATATCTTTCCAATGAGTGGTCATTTCCTTTAAACGGATAATAAATGAAGAAGTTATGACCATTTGCTTTAAACTATGAAAAATAGTCAAGTTTGAGTTTTGAAAAGCTGACCTCTGGTTACTCTTTTGATCATAACTTTTACAATACTTTGATTTTTGTTGTGAAACTTATTTTATTTTAAAATAGACTCAAATATCTTTTCAATAAATGATCATTTGCTTTAATCAGAAAAGAAATGAAGAAGTTATGATATTTCAAAGTCAGTTTTCAAAACCAAAGGCCATGTAATCGATTACACAGGTCCTGTAATCGATTACATCTCGGGCAGATGCCATGTAATCGATTACAACATCCATGTAATCGATTACCACATGCCCAGAAGCGTTCTTAACGACTATAAATGACTAGTTTTCATAAAAAAAATATTTCTAAACATTACCAACAACTATTTTATCATTTGGGCTCTATAAATAAGTGTATATTGAAGCATTTACATCTTTAGAAACTCTAGAACACTTGGTTTGATCCTTGAATCATTAAAATCATATTTTGAGCTCTTTATTGCAAAATCCTTCTATTCCTTTGTTCTTCAAATTGTATATCTACTCTTGTGAGAGTTTATAATCTTTCTCTTCATCTCAAAATCATTGTAAGAGGGTGAGGTATCCCTCAAGAGAGAAAATGATGAAGTATCCCTTGTAGTGAGACTTAAACACAAAGGGTGAGGTATCCCAAAGGTGTCGTGAGTGCTCTTGACTGTAAAGGTTTTCCAAGCACTTGTGAAGCTTGAAGAGTTAGAGGCTCTAGCACAAGAGTGAGGTATCCCAAGGTGTGAGGAGTGCTCTTGTTTGTATAAAGATTTTCCTAACACCTGTGAAGTCTAGGAGATAGTGAAGAAAATTTCAAGTTAAACTTGTGGACTAGATGTAGGTCACAAGTGGTTGGTGGCTGAAACAGGATAAATCATTGTGTTTGCTTTTTCTCAACTCTATCTCCTTTACATTTGTACTTTTATTATATATGCTTGAGTTGAATTTGATATCTAACTTATTTGCTTGATTTATCTTATAACCCAAGTGGTATTTGAGAAATCTCTAATACTTGTACCTTTGTTAGACTTATTTCGCTGCATGTATTAATTAAGTGCTTTAAAATGCTTAATTTCTCAAAGTTGCTTTAAAAATTTGTAATCACTCAATTCACCCCGCTCTTGGGTGATGATTGCCATGACTAACAATTTCAACCGCCTAGCATTTAGTACCATAAAAGCATCACAAGTCCTATAGTTATGCTGTAAAATTTTCATTTAAACTTGAAAAGACATTTTTCTTTCGCAAATAACACTGGGTGTATTTCTTCATTTCATCCACCCAGCTTGAAATCTATGGTTTACATCTCCCTTTCTTTCTCTATCATTTTGTAAGATAGACCAAAGATACTTAAATCATGTGACTTGTGGTATGATATGATCTCTAATTTTCACTTCTAAGCTAGTGTTAGTGCGCTTCTTGCTGAGCTTACATTCTCTATAGTCTATTTTACTCTACTAAAATGGAAGCGACGTGCTTTCAAAGCTTGTCTCCACAGTTATAGCTTCCCATTTATTCTCTCTCTTGACTATCCCACTAAGACTATATATATCATATGCAAAAAAGATGCATTGTGACACCAACTCTTGGATATGCTCAGTAAACTTATCCAAGACCAAGGTAAAAAAATAATAACTCAAAGTTGACCATTAGTGTAATCCTAAATCTCCTATGGCCCCTTCATGTGTTCGCGCAATAGTTTTAATCCCATCATACATATCTTTGATTGTTTGATTATAGGTGACACGAACTCTTTTCTCCTTTCTTCTCCAGAGCTTTTCATAAGACCTCTCTTGGCACACTATCATAGCTAGGTCTTTTCCAAATCAATGAAAACTATGTGTAAATCTTTTTGCTTCTTCCTATACCTCTCTATCAATATATCTTCGTAGAGGGTATATTGCTTCCATGATTGATCTCCAAGGCATAAAACCAATTTGGTTTTTTGAAATGTAAGTCTCTTGTCTTAATTTTTATTCAATTACTCTTTTCCATAACTTTATAATATGACTCATGAACCTAACCTCTCTATATAGCACAGTTCGGTGTATCTCTCTTATTCTTATAAATAGGAATCAATGTATTTTTCTTCCATTTATTTGACATTTTCTTAAACTCCATTATCTCGTTAAACAATTTTATGAGTCAAGTTATACCTTTCTCTCATATAAATTTCCATACGCTATAATAATATAAGGTAAAATGCAAAAAAATTCTTTCAACTTCAATTGATGTGTGATTTTCCCCTTGAGCTTTAAAATTGGTAAAAGAAAAAAAAACTCTTTGAACTTTAAATGTTCAAAAAGCCCTCCTTTCATTAGACATCCACTTTATTAACAGAAAATGGCATTTGGATTCTTTGCTTGAAATTATGGCTGGAAATAGTCCAATCCTTGATCCATCTTATAACCACCATTATCCCATTGTCATGCATAACCTTATAAATAATGACTTCCATACTTTCATCTATTAATTGTATTCACTTGAATCTCTGCTAGGCTTGTCAATGCCATCATGGCATCATCAGTTGCCACTAGCCCACTACCACATTTTATGGTTCAATACAATTTTATTTTATTTTTTCTTCCTTCTTTTACACGGCCTTAAGACTACGAAAAGGATAAAGATTAAACACAATGCAGCATAGCCTGAATAGGGAATACATAAGAATCTGCACTTTAGAAGGATCCTTTGATCCCTTTGATTCTTTTGATTTCTCTTTAAAAGGCAGAGACACACTAGAAGAAAATTTTGGTAATGAATCATTCAAGGAAAACAATTTTTTCAGCTCCTTCAAACTTTTTCTTCAAGCTCTGCCACTGCTTCTCATCTCATGGAAAGGATACTTTATAGGCAGGTAGTAGAAGCATGATTTTCGCTTGATCTACCAGAATATGCAGTTATCTTTTAGCACAAACTCATTGTCACAGAAAATCATAAATGATACATAGATATTAAAACAGAAAGTACATACCATTAATCCATTAACTTGGATCTCTCCTGTATTCGGTAAACATGTGAAGTGCACTCTCTCAAAGTCTTTTCCTGCAGAACAATTATTGCATCAATTATTTTGCATATGATATGTACTAATACATTCAAGGTTGAACTGTAATTTTATCACTGTCCTGATTTTTTTTTTTTTAAATCTTTTGTGGATGTTGTCAATTTTCAAGAGTAAAGAGTCTTTCAGAATATCAGTTATACGAAAAAACTAACCTGAATTGGAGGTTAACCATTTACTGTAAGGTCTAAAACTCAAAGAACACTAGATTTTAAACGTGCCAGTATAACGTTGAGACTAACTTCCAATACAGACTCATTATCCAAATGCTACCCTTAATTTCTCCCTTATATGTTGTATTCATTATTAATTATTAAACAGCGTTACTAATAGTTTTCATCTTTTATTTTAAAACTTGAAGACAACTCTATCACTATACTTGTACATCCAACCTGGTAGATATATAGAGCTGAAAGTCAATGTTTTTACCCTTAAGCTTGTCCATGATGGATGTTTCAATACTTTGATTTAATAAGGAATGCTAGTAACACACTTTTTTGAACACTTGCTTTACTATTATTTCAGTTCATACACTTTAAAAGATTATTAAGGGAGGAATACTAACAATACTTATTTTTGGACTAATAATAAAGTAAATATTAAAATAAGTGTTTAAAAGAGTGTGTTGTTAATATTTTTCTGATTTAATAATATTGTCTTTGGCTAAAGTTAAATGGAAAGTGAGAGAAGTTTCATTTTTACACTCCACTAGTAGATGCCTACAAATGCTTGCATGGCTGTATAAAGTAAGATTTAATGCTAATGAGATACAAATCTATGGGGAGCAGATTCTAAGCACATGCAAAGGATTCCCAATATGAACATGTTGAAGAAAGAGTGGGTTTATTTTAAGAGACGTAACTCATAAGAGAGAATCCTCCCTCATATTTTGCTTGCATCATGAAGAAACTAGCTAAGGCAACAGAATCAGGGTAAGCCATGGTGGTTCTGACTTCATAAACATCATAAAAAATTCTAAATAATTCATACTATACTACAAAAAGTGAGACATTCTATTCTAGTGCCTAATTTTTCAAATAGTTCAATTATTTTAAGTTTAAACCATAAACCTACAGTGCAGACCCTTAAAGGAGAAGATAAAAAAGAAGAAACCTTTATTTTACACAAGACAGCTAAACAAAAGTAAGCAACCTTAATTTTCACTTGTGAAGGGATTGCATAAAGCAGCCACCTTTAATTAAGAAAATATATATTTTTTTAAATGGTAAAGAACAAATTGCCTAGTAAGATGAAGTATAGTCACAAAGATTGTTCTTTTGCTTACTTTTGAATGCTCCTGCTGTAATATCTTGAGGGGCATTCATAGCAATGCGAGTGCCCTAGTTTGTCTTCAAAGACTGAAACATTCCCCAGCAAAAGTAGCTAGCCATTAAACTATTAAAAAGTGACAGATACATTCAGTGTGCATCCTTAAACTTGCCCCTGTGTGGTGTTCCTAAGGGCTAAGGAGACCATTCCTAAGGGCTAAGGAGACCACATCCTCAAGATGCTCTTTGTTTATGAGACACTTTGATTTTAAACATCATCAAAATTTCAATACCTTTTGACAACATACCAATCATTTCTATGGCTTGTCCCAAGGAAGTGAGTGGGGCACATGGACAGTGTCACAGAAGAGGCCATAGCCACAAGATTGATTGGGAAGAGGGAAATTTGGTTTTGCAGAATAGTAGCACTGGGTGGACTGGTTTAATCTCACTTAACAGAACCCCTCCCCCTCCACAATCCAAACACAATCTAAGAAGCATTGAGAAAATCCCTGCTCATGAAATTAAATTATAATTAAATCTTTTAGAACAAATTATTCATACTTAAACATTCAAAAATTACATTAAATTAGTGTGAGTTTGATTTTAATATAAGTAAAAAATGTTATACTATCATCTAATTATATATTATTATGTTATTAAAAATTTTAACTTTAATAATAGGTTTATGAGAACACATAATTCAATGAGATATATAAAACATCTTAACACGTATTTAGTTTATATTTTGGGTAACAGTCCCATTGTAAATGATATTATTTGGGTATTTTCAATTGTGAACATATATTTTTTTAAGCGCATTAACATTATCTTATTCATTCATTAAAATAAATTATATTATCATAAAATATGAATTTATCATATTACTCTTATTTAATAAGACACAATAAGTTTTTTAATATTTTTGTTAATTTAATATTTAAAAATGAACTTATTTTTATATTGTTTAGCAAAATATATTTAGTAAAATACTCTAATCTCCCAATTATTTACTTGATTTTTTATATATCTTTTTTATTTTTAAAAACTACACAAAACTCTCTTAATACTTATACAAACATCTTTTATATTTAAAAAAAAAACACAACATATAGATTTTTTTAAAGCACAATAAACATATAATTAACTAATAGAGTTATTAACCCACGATTAATGAACTTAAAATGTGATTTCTAAAAACAAAATAAAATGAAAATCTCTTTATCTTTAAACAAAAACGGTGCGTCGAACACTGTTCGATTTCCACCCAAAGTCAAAACCCTTTCCCCTTGCTCTCTCTCTCTCTCTCTCTCTCTCTCTTTTCTTCGCTGCTCGTCTCCGTCTACTCCATTTCCTGTGAGTTCTTTTTTTTTTTATTTAATTTTTGTTCTCTGTTATTCTCTTTTTGCTCATTCTGTTACCATATCTCTGTTTTTTTTAATTATTATTATTATGTTTTATGATGGATTTTGAGTATCACCTGATAATCTAGAATTTTCCCAATGTCAGTGGTGTTAGACTGTTACCGTTAGGTTCAGGTTGTAAATTTCTCATTTTTTTTTTTCATTTCCTTATGAATGGTTCTTCCTCCTGTCTGGTTTCTGACAATTACATAAATCATAGAAGCCAATAAGTAGCTTTCTTTCATGGCTTTATACAAAATCTGTGTGCTTTACATTGCAAATGCTACTTTTTTTTTTTTTAATCTTTTTTTGAAGGGTGGGGGAATCTCTCAAAGAGGTTGAGTAATTGGTTTATTGAGTATGGAAATCTTATATTTTGCACCTCTTTTGAGCTAAACCTTTGTTCTTCACTTTGGATCTCTGACCCATTTTGAGTTTTTCAATCATATTCATGGAATCTCTGGATTCTATTTTGCTAATTAGGAATTGGTTAGCTTTTGGGACAATTTAAGACCTCAGTCTTAGCAATTTATTGAACATATTAAAAAAAAAAGACATTTATTGTTTAAAACATTCTGCTAGAATGATGTTAAGAACATTGTGTAATAGGCTGTTTTGATGTTGTTGATGAGGCAAGTTAAGAAAGAATCAAACATTTTGGCATTAAGAAATTTTGTTTCATTAATTTGAAAGAGAAAAGATTCAGATTTAAAATCCTGGGTTAAAGGTTATATTCCTTTATCCTCTGCCCATTTTTATTGGGAGGAGCTTTGTTTTGTAAATCTATATGTGTAAACTTAAACAGCAGGATGTTTATTATGTTTGCTGATATGCTTTTAGCCTCTAGATATATACTGTATCTGGCAGACGGTGCTCACATCTATAGACCAAAAGAATGGCTTTATTTGTTTCTACCGATTGTTTCCTTCCTAACCATCAGTCTCGGCTTGGATTTGTGCATCATGATGGCCAAGATCGTTCTTGTGGTAGTAGTAACTTCTTACAGCTTCAAAAGGCCTCTAAAACGCCAAGGTCTCTCTCGTTTTTACTTTCTGTGCAAGGTTATATTCCTTGTCCTTTTTACTGTTTTGATAATTTGATGATAAACAAAATGGAGAATCCAATTTTTGAAGTTTTTTTTTAAATACTGTTCATCAAGGAGTAAAGAATTTCACAATGCTTTATGATTTATCCCACTCTTAGCTGTGGTCATTTCTTTTCTTGCATTTAAGCTGTTTTAGTGGCTGAATATAATCACTGCTTTCCATCTTTAACTTCAGAAATTAAGCCACATATTGCTGTTCAGAGCAAGGGTCGATCATCTTTTGCACAGACAGCTGCTGTGCGGCATCTGACAGGTTCTGTTACCAGAACCCAGGGACTTCGTTTTGCTGTGGTAAATATTCCACAAATATTAATGCTAAACTTTTTGGTTCTTTCATCTTATGCCTTGTTTTTAACAGAACATTGTCATTTTTAGTTTTATAGTATTTTCCTATTTTTATTTTTCAGTCAGGCAGAATGTGTCTGGTGTCTGCACAAAAAAAAAAAGGCAACACTAGAAACATGAATGATATATTAGTATTGGAGTTAGGGTTACCATTCTACTTTTAGTTGGTTTATAGAAAATTTGGACAGCAAGAAGGTTAGGATGTAGTGGGCTAGAATTTGGGTTTTCTTGGGTGGTCAATGGTAGAAAATAGGCAGACTGAAGGTTCAATGGAGGCATGTGAAGGTAAGGGGGACTTGGAAGCATTGGGGATGGGTCTAAAGGGTTTCAATGGGATGAATTATTTGTGATGTCTTCCAAAGAAATCAGGTCTGGTAGCCTAGAAAAAATTAAATAAAACAAGGTAGAAATTGAGAAGAAGAAAAGAGCCTAGGCACTAGACCTAGGGTTTGATTGCACCGCCGATCAAGAAAACAGCAATATGTTTCCATAATTCTTAAGTATGATCATCCATCGAAAAGAAAGCATTACTAATGTTTAAACAGACCTGCAATAACTTATCATACTAGAATTAGGAATAGAATCTCCATTCTATAAGGAGAGACTCTATACTACTATTAAACCCATAAGGAAAGATTGGACATTAAAACAAAAACCCTGGGCACCTAAATAACATAAACCTAGGCTCAAATACAACCGAAGACCAGAAAATAAATATCAAAATAGCACTAGCACTGAATATAAAATTAAGTAGAGTAAAAACTTAATAAGGCTAATAAAACCTAATAATAGTGATCTAGTAAGATCATGGAATATATTTCAGTGATAAACCTCAACTACGCCAAAATGCTAAGATGCTAGTGTATCTTCGTCATGCATTGAAAATATTTTTCTCTCCCACCCATTCCATATGGTTTTACTTATAAATGGAACCCTGTTTTGGTACTTTTTCCTGGGCAATAATCTTGGCCAACTTTCCAGTACTAACATGTGAAAATAAATAAATAAATAAATTGTTTGTTTATTAAGAAACGAAATTCATTAGAGAAGACTGAAGAGAAATAAAGTACAGGAGTAGAGGATAAGATATCCTCCTAAAGAAGACACCAAAAATAAAAAAATAAAAAACAAAGAAGAGAAAAACAAGGAAGAATACATTAAGTGAGCTAAGCATGCCAATCTCTCTATACACACAACAAAAAGTTCCCCCTAAAATAGTCACTAGCCAAGCAACACAAAAAATCTAAGAAGACCACTTTATCCCATAGAAGCTGTAACAACAAGAAATTATCCTTTAAAAATTCTGGCGTTTCTCTCCAACCATAGGCACCGAATAAAAAAAGCATACATTACACACCACCAAAGGATTTTGCCTTCTTTACTCCTCCCAAAACCTCTAAAATGGTGTATTAGAAATTGATTCAAATATCTGGACAAATAAAGTTTTCCCTCAAAATACTAAAAAGTATGCATCACAAGTATCTTGTTATTGGCACATAACACAAACATTAGGAGAGAGAGCTTTGGGTGGCCTGCAAACCCGCAACAAATCATTTGTATTAATTAATCCTATTAAGTACAGCAGGCCAAATGAAAGACTTCACCTTAGAGGGAATCTTGGACTTCTAAAGTTGGATTGCAAGAATAAAGTTGTTTGTTTGGGGAATGAGTAAGGAACTCCAACAGAGTCTAGTGCCCAAATCAGTGTTGTTAAATTGCGGCCATGGCGGCGCCATGGCGGATTGCGGTGGCGGGATTCTTGGAATCCGCCATTCACCACTTGCTGAGTTGCGGATTCCGCCTTGTTTCAAATGGCAGCCGCCATGGTCATGTCGCCATGGCGGTTATGGCGTTCCATTGTTGAAATGGCGGTTTCAACATTTTTTAGGGGCTTTTTGGGCTTTTCACGGAGGGATTTTATTAAATCCCTGACCGATTCCCCACGAACACATTCCATACGAAACCACTTCTGCCTCTGCCTCTCGAGACTTTCTCCCACTCACACCCATCGTCCTCCTCCATCAACTCCGACTACTGAGCGGCGGGACCCAGGCATCTCCGGCGACCGACGACCTTCTCCGGCGAGGTAATGTGGCAGAACATCCTTCTCAGCTCCCTGTCTCTCTCTGTTCTGTTCTCACTTCACTTCTCAGCCTCACTTCTTCTTCTTTCTTCAATCTTCACTTCTTTCTTTCTTTATTTTTTTTTGTTCTCTATTCTCAAACTATGTTTCTGCCATTCTTGTGAATGACATTCATTTTTTTTTTCGTTTTGGGTTTTTCACCTCTCTCCATTTTGGGTTTTATGCTGCCTCACTTCTTCTTCTTTCTTCAATCTTCACTTCTTTCTTTCTTTATTTTTTTTGGTTCTCTGTTCTCAAACCATGTTTCTGTCATTCTCGTGAATGACATTCATTTTTTTTTTCGTTTTGGGTTTTTCACCTCTCTCCATTTTGGGTTTTACACTCTCAACTCTCTGTTTTACGCTCTCAACACTCATTTCTTGCACTTTATTTTCCTTTCCTATGATCCTATTCCTATCTAAGTCTCTATTTTATTTTCACTTCTAGGACCTAACCTAGATCAATGGCATCTCGTGGACAAAGTGAAGCCTCCTCTAACACTTCAAGGTTTGTTGCTAATAATAATAGGACAGACCCTAGGTGGAAATATTACCACCAGCTTGCAGAAAATGATACCAACAATTGTGTGTGCAATTTTTGTGGTAAAGTCACAAGGGGAGGAATCACTAGAGCAAAGGAGCATCTAATGGGGAAGAAAGGCAATGTTGCAGCTTGCTCTAAATGTTCAAAGGAAGTTAGAGAAGAGTTGTGGGGATATTTGAAAGATAAAAAGAAGCAAGAGAGTGAAGCAATTGCTGCAATTCAAAATCACAAATTGCAAATGCGGGATATTCTTGATCTTGATGGTGATAGTGATGAAGAACGTGCAATGGATGAAGCATATGGGTTTAGAGATACTGACAACACTGCACTGCATCTGCAAGTAGGAGGGGTACGGGTAAGGGTACTTTGAAGGGCCCTATTGATTTGTTTTTTAGAAAACCAGAAACTGCAATTGAAAAAAATAAGAAAGAGAGGTTGAGGCAAGCAAGCATTAGAGAGGCATGTGATAAAGAAGCTACAGCGAGAGTCCATCAATATATAGCTCGGTTTTGGTACCAAGCTGGGTTGTCGTTTAACATGATCAAATTGCAAAGCTTTCATGACATGGTTGCAGCCATTGGAAGCTTCGGACCACATTTGCGAGTTCCAAGTTATCATGACATAAGAGTTCCACTCCTCAACAAGGAGTTGGTGTACACCGAAGAATTGTTGAAGGGTCAAAAGCAAACAATGGGCAAGTTTTGGCTACTCTATTATGTCGGATGCTTGGACTGATAGGAAGCAAAGATGCTTGATCAATTTTTTGGTCAACTCTCCCGTCGGGACAATGTTCGTGAAGTCTATTGATGGGTCTAACTTTGTGAAGACTGGTGAGAAATTATTTGAGTTGCTTGACTCTATTGTGGAGGAGAATGGAGAGGAAAAGGTTGTCCAAGTTATAACGGACAATGGAAGCAACTATGTTCTAGCCGGTAAGTTGTTGGAAGAAAAAAGACCACATCTTTATTGGACCCCTTGTGCAGCCCATTGCATAGACTTGATTTTGGAAGACATTAGTAAGCTTCCTTTGATAAAGAAGACTATTCAAAGGGGAATCTCTCTTGTTGGCTCCATCTATAGCCATTCAAGTACGTTGAGTTTGTTGAGGTACTTTACAAACAAGAGGGAATTGGTGAGGCATGCAGTCACCCGATTTGCAACATCCTTTCTATCATTGGAAAGGATTCATAAAGGGAAAGCAAATCTTAGAAGGATGTTTACCTCAAATGATTGGGTAAGAAACAAGTTGTCTATGGAGGCTAAGGGGAGGGAAGCAACAAGAACTGTACTTATGCCGGCTTTTTGGAATAACGTGGTGTTTATACTCAAAGTGATGGCTCCCCTTGTTCGAGTGCTTCGGCTTGTTGATAGTGAGAAAAAGCCAGCCATGGGTTATATTTATGAAGCAATGGACAAGGCAAAAGAAGCCATTATCAAGTCTTTCAAAAATAATGAAAGCAAATACAAAGAGGTTTTTGAAATCATTGATAAGAGGTGGACTTGCCAGCTTCATCGCCCATTACATGCGGCTGGTCACTTTTTAAACCCAGAATTCTTCTATGACAATCCCGACATGGAATATGATTTTGAGGTTACAAATGGATTGTATGCATGCATCGAGAAGTTGGTGCCAACTCAAGAGGTGAAACAGAAGATACTCTTGGAGTTACCAATTTATAAAGCTGCTAGTGGTATGTTTGGAAATAACTTTGCAATATTACAGAGGAAAGCCATTGCACCAGGTGAGAAACTAAGAATAGAACTTCTAGTCTTCTAAGTAAGTTGAGTTCTAAGTTCTTCTAACTTTTAAAATTTAAGTCATTTGCTTAACAAAATATCTTTGGCTTTGTAGCTCAATGGTGGCGAATGTATGGACAGTCAGCACCAAATTTACAAAAACTAGCTATTAAGATCTTGAGCTTGACATGCAGTGCATTGGGATGTGAATGTAACTGGAGTGTGTTTGAGCAAGTAATTATCAATTTGCTTTTATTTTGGTCTACCTCAAATCCTCAATAATAATCAATACTTTCTTATAATTATTAACACTTTTTAATTGCTTATCTTAATGTTGCAGATTCATTCTAAGAAAAGAAATAGGCTTGAGCATAAAAGATTGCACAACTTAGTATATGTCAAATATAATCAAGCACTCAACTGAAGATACAACCTTAGGGATGAAATTGACCCAATCTCACTCGATGATATTGATGAGTGTAATGAGTGGCTACTTGGAGAGATGGATGGTGATGATGATGATGCTGCGAATGAAAGGGTTTTTGAGGATGATGATGGTCTTAATTGGGAAACTGTTTATAAGGCTTCGGGGGTTGGAGAGCCTAGAACATATACTAGGCATCAAACTAAAAAAAGAAAGGAGCCAGCAAGTGGTTCAAGCATAGCAGCTGCAAGAGTTTCTAAGACCAAGAAAGGTTCAGCAAGTGCATCTTCAACCAAAAGAGGAAAAGAGAAAGTGGTTGAAGTTGAAGATGACGAAGAATTGGAATTTGAAGACCACATTGAGGAGTTGGAAGAAGAATTACAAGAAATTGATTTTGAGGATTCAGAAGGAGAAGAACCTGAGGGATATGCCTCACTATCTGACACTGACAATGATGATTATATTGATGTGGAGGAGCCGGAGGAGGAGGGGGGGGACACATAGATTTTTAACTTATTCTTGTGTGATTGTATCTTGTCTTGAACTTGTTGATAGTGTCACTTTTTTTGCTTATGCTTAATTGCTTATGGTATGACTTATGAGACTTTGATTATGTTTATGACTGACTGAGATATGAGTTATGATAGTCTTATGCTTTTGAATTGTGATACTTTTGATGAATTTTATTTGATAGAATATATTTCTAATTTTATTGTTCTTGGTGTATGTTATTAGTTGTTATTATTTATTATATTTAGCAGATTTTTTTGTATTTTTTTTAGATATTTTATTTTTTAATCAACCGCCATGCTTCCGCCATTTTCCGCAACCGCCATCCGCCATTTTGTATGGCGGATTTTTGGCTTTCCGCCATGGACCGCCATTCGCTATTAACAACACTGGCCCAAATCCTAATGAAGATGATTAAAAATAGTGAATCACAGCAAGAGAAGATTCCAGTTCTAAAGCTTCTTGGTGATTAATTAAGGTTTTGGCAAAAATGAAAATTCCAAGTGGAAGAATTTTGGAGAGAATGGAAGTTTTCAATGAGATGGTGGTGCAGAGAGGATAAACAATAAAGGTGGGGATATGAAGTAGAGAAACAAAGATTACTGACCCAGAAATCGTCCCAAAGCCTAATACAGGAGCCACCCTCAACTCTTAAAAAAAACCCAAAGGGAGGAAAGATGAAGCATTCCCCGGATATAAATTTCCAAGACTTGGGTTACTACCATTGACTACCACCCTTGCATCCCATATTGAATCCCATACTTGCTCTGAATTATCTGATGCCAAAGAGAATGTTATTCCAAAGGAAACTGCCATAACTACTTGCTAGCTAAGGAACGTTTTCAGACATCAAATTACCAAGATCAAACCTCCCTCAAGCTTAGGCTTGCAAGACACCTCCAGTTAACTAGTTGATCCCTCTTGGTGTCCCCCTCACCTGACCATAAGTCTCATAATTTTCTCAGTTCTGTCTGCTACACCCACAGGTATCTTGAAGAGAGATAAGTAATAAAGGGGAATATCAGAATACTAGATAATGAGGCTTGGATGGGAGTAATTCTACCTCCTAAAGAGAAGAAAGCTCCTTTACAACAATCCATCAATTCAACCTTGCTCAAGAAATTCTCTTTTTAGGCTTTTTACATTTTAGGTTTGTGTTCATTCTATATGGATACATACGTATGAGCTTTAATGCTTGCTGCTTATTGTGTTGTGATAAAATCTTGATGAAGTTATCATATTCTGCTTCAAGATTTTGCATTTCTGTTCTACTAAAACTGGATTGTAATCATGAAGATTTTCTTATTGTTTTATGTTTCTTTGCTCGCTTATAATTGCTCTTCTTTTAGGTTGTTGCACGGTTTAATGAAATCGTCACCAAGCAGCTCTTGGAGGGAGCTTTGGTTACTTTCAAGAATTATGCAGTTCAAGATGAGGACATCGATGTAAGTAAGCTGTCATATAAATTCTTGGAATTATTTGTAATCTACACTGTTGCCTTTGTATTTTGGTTAGTATTCTGTGGCTTTAATATTTATCTTCTTCTGGTGTTTTACAATGAGTCTTCTAATAGTATCCTTTCTGAAGATTTATTTTGTTTTACTCACTTTTCTATATTCAATTTTATTGAAATATGGAGTAAAACAAAATTATGCATGCTTTTCATAATAAGCTAAAACAAGAGGCCTATCTTGTCATTTTCCCCTGCTTTCCTATCCTTCATTTTTCAGATGTTTGAAATTTGAAAACATTTACCATTTTCTATCTTTACTTAACACAATCTTTTTCATTTATTTCATCTTTGTGCGTCGCTTGGTGTGTTAGTCATAGAATTATGTCAGCATTGGTCATGTTTTCAAACAAAAATGTTATGTGCCACTGTTTTCACTTGCAAAATAAGTTAAATAATATATGAATTGAGGCAGACTTGCCTTGTTCTGAATTTTAGCATCATTTTCTTTTGCAGTGAATGTTGACAGAAACTTGTTGCTTTCCCTTCTCCCTTAGGTTGTGTGGGTTCCTGGTAGTTTTGAAATTGGTGCTGTTGCTACAAGACTGGGAAAATCAGGCAAAAATCACGCAATCTTATGCATAGGAGCTGTGGTATGATAAATCTTGACAAATAGATGAAATTTCTTTTAATTGAATTTTTATGACTAATGAGTACCCATTAGCTGTATTTGTTGTTGACTAAATTTGTACTTCTATTGTGTCTAATGTTTGTTGTTAACAGATAAGAGGAGATACAACCCACTATGATGCAGTTGCTAATTCAGCAGCATCTGGAGTTCTTTCAGCTGGTCTAAACTCAGGTTGTGTTTTCTGTTGATGTCAAAATAATCTTCAGATACGAACAAATCATGCTTGAGCATTCTACTGCTATCTGTTTTTTTTTAAATAGAGTACGCATGCAACATGAGTATGGAGACTTGTCTTTCTAGAATCTAGAGTAGCATCAAGGTTGAGAAGAAACTCTTGAAATATGAGGATTATTTTATAAATTATCAAATTTTCCCCCTCCATCAGTAACACTAGGCCTGTGTAAGTTAACTTTAATATTGGTCTTCAGTGAATAAAATAATGAAACTTTTTGTTTTCTCTAAGCTAGTCACTCATATCTAAAAGAACATTTGATCTTATTTTTCTTTTGTTTTTTTGATTGGGGACATTTATTGCTATTGTCAGTATTTGTTATTTGACTTCTTTTTTCATTAATTGCCACCAACATGGAAAGTTGAAGCGTTTTGAGATGACTTTGTAGGTGTTCCATGCATATTTGGTGTCCTAACATGTGATAATATGGATCAGGTAAGCTTATGCTATAGCATTTGCTGTGAAGTTATGAAATTTTCTTCTTTGCCGTTGAGAATTATGATTATTTAGATTTTTATTTGTTCTCTTTTTGCTAATTGCAGGCTCTAAATCGAGCTGGTGGCAAATCTGGGAATAAGGGTGCTGAGGCTGCATTGACTGCTGTAAGTTGATAACTTGATATTATAAAGTAATTATTCAATAATCATCTAAAAAATTTATATGAAACAATCTCTTTTTGTTGTACTTATTTATGAGACGAGTAAGTGTGCTTTGAGAAGGGGTGGGTGGGACATGTTACTTATGCTTGTCCGACTCAACATAGAGCTTCATCCAGCTTTGGGATAAAATGGTTAATTATTACAAATTTATAAGATTGTAGTCTGTTATCAAGTTAATCTAAGCCTACATGGTCTACCATTTCTCAAAATATCTTTCTAATTTGAGGGGTTGACATTATGCAACCACTTCTCAACGTAGTTGTCAAATTGAATCATGAATCGGTAGTCTGAAAATAATGAAAATAAGTTAGGGTTTTGCTAACAAATGCCCTATAAGAAATGCATTAAATATTATACTTTTCATAACAAAACTTTCTATTTTAGATTCTTAACAAGTGTCCTAAGGGCACTTGTTAGCAAAACCCAATAAGTTATTACACTTGGGGATTGCTAACATCCTCAGTTATTCATTAAATTTCTTAAAATTTGAGGCCGGTATTAATTGAGCTTCAAGCTCATTGGCAGTTATTTTTATGGTTGATTTCATGAAATGTCAATCGCAGATTTGTTTCACTTCTTGTAATTTTTGCTTTTTTAAAAGGGTTATTTGAATAATATGTCTCATGTACTTTAAGTTATCTGTGTTACAGATTGAGATGGCATCTTTGTTCGAGCACCATCTGAAGTAGTCATAATGGTTGAACCAATCTTGTAGCTCTTTTGTTGGAACAGCGAGTTTACATCTATTTTCACCTCCAGACTGCTTATGTTGTAGTTCAAGGGATATATATTCTCATATCTTCTCAAACTATTACGGGCTATAATGAGCAGAAGATTTTAACTTTTTTTGTTCATAAAATTGTGTCCATATGGACACAGCTGTGAAGTTGAGAGATGGGAATCAATTTTATGAAAGTGCTTTTGGCGACTAGCATTATAGAATAGCATTTCTTTCTTTCTTTCTTTCTTTTTTTGTTGAGCTTTTTTATTGTTAATGTCGCATTTTGGGTCACTTCTTGTTATTAAAAATTTCTGTTCATAAGTGTATGAGAGAAAGCATTTTCACCCCCCTCACTTTTAGATGAATCCTTTCTTTATGATTTGGACCAAAAAAGAAAAAAATCATCCCTGTAATTTATAACAATTTTGATAATCTTATATAAAATAGTATTTATATTTTTTTTCACATTTTATAAAATATTATTTATCATATATATTTTTTTCTATTACATTCTTTCATTAAATCTGACATTTTTAAGAGTATAAGATGGTCTTCTTTCAATTTGTAAACAACACAAACAGGTGGTAACTTTTTTATTGTTGACGCTCGCTTTTTGGGTCACTTCTTGTTATTTAAAATATCTCTTCTCAAGTTTATGAGAGAAAGCATGGTTCACCTCTTTTCTAGATGAATCCTTTCTTTCTGAGTTGGACCAAAAAAAAAAAAAACTCAGCCCTGTAATTTCTAAACAACACAAACGGATGGTAACTTTGCGTAGAAATTTTGCGTTCACACAAGCATTTAGCAAAATTAGATTGCAGATAATTTTACCTAGAAATGTGAGAGAACGAAAAGTTAACTTCCTCACTTCTGTGAAAGTTTGCAATATCTATGAATTGAGTTGGACAAAATTCGTGTTATTTGGAAACAACACAGAAACAATGGTTGACTTAGCATTACAACTTTACGCTGAGACACAAATATGTAGCAAAATTTAAAAGCATAATTTTACCTAGAAATGTGCCGGGTTAGGTTGTCTAATTGGCTGCACACTGTCTGCCAAATGACTTAATACATCTCAAAAACTGCTCATACACTCATGATTGAACGGCATTTACTAAATCATTTATTTCTACAAATCTTGTTATGTTAACTAATAATTTTTAGTTAGACACAATCTATCATACACACTAAAATCATTATTTAACATTTGTAAGATTATACATATTATGATATAAATGCACGAATCTCTAAATATACTTTTACATATATCAAATAATAATTTAAGTATTTAAGAGATAACATGATAGAATGTGTTTATCTATTTTTTTTTTCTCTTCACAGTTAGAATCTTGGAAAGATATTCTATAAGAATAATGTTAGTTATACACTCATTTAATACAAAAACCACACAATTTCATTTTTTTTTAATGATTTTGTGAAAGTGCTTTTCTTTCTCTTTCTTTCTTGATTATCCAACTCAATTTTAGTATGCAAAGTATGTGTCATTTCTATTTTCACTTTTTTTTTTGTGTGTTAAATGCTTTACCCATTCTATAATGCCTTCATGAATATACACAAGAACTAGATACATTCACATAACATATCTGCTGCCAAAACTCAAAACTAGCATACCTGAATTAATAGACCGTACAAATCTTGGAATTATTCTGGTTTATAATAAAAGAAAATGTTTTTTAAACACCTGTTATATAATATCTTATAAATTATACTAATGTGAGAGAGATATCGATTGAGTGTTATATTCTAAGTATTCAAATAACAAAACTCTTATAAATTGGCATACCTGAATTTTGGTATTACTCTGATTTATTATTGCGATTTATAATAAAATACCTGAATTGTATTATGGTAGACACTATTATATCATCCTTTTAATGATTTTTTTTTTGTAGTACTTGAGTTCTTTTTTATATTGAAAATTGATGAGATGTTAAATTTTATTGGTTACTAATTATAAGACCATATTAATTAATCAAAGATATCAACTAGTACCTCTTCTGTCAAAGTGATTCTCTTCCCCTTTGCTGATAGATAAGAATTATAGGGAAAATTTATTTTTTTTTGGGTACAAATAAAACATTACTGTTTAGAGACATTACCATTACCATGTTTTTAAAGAATAACTTTAATATTGCACGTGACATTAAATTAATCCACTTGAAATGATTTAAATATGAGGCTATATAAAACGAGCGGCATAGTTAATAAAAGACAAGCTAAATATGGTTTTCAAAAAGGCAAGAATGAGATAAGGGTAGACTTGTGGGATAAGGCAAATTATTCATGATACGAAGATAGAGCCAAAACGAGCCCCCACCATTCCATTCCAATCCTGCAACCTTCCTCAGTCGTGTTTGTCCATTTGACCAATCCTCCATCACCTTTTTTTTTTCAACACACCACGAGGTGTTTTCACATTATGAACCACACCTCAAGCTCACCGTATTACGAGAAAATTTTGACTGAAAACTTTTAACCTTAAGCATACAGATCAATCATTGACATTTATAAAATTGAGTTATAGAGATATTTATATTTTTAACATAACTCACACAACTTTATATATTTCAAAGATTGATTTATATGTTTAATGTAAAAAATTCCCATGAATAATCTCTCACCCTATCACTTCACGAGCATCTTATTCAACCTGAATATTTGAAACCTGCTTCAAGATTAGTGTTAAGATTACTTAGAAAGCTTCTCTGACCAATTTTCTTAGTACATATATATGAAGCATACTTCATCAGCATAGCATGAGTACTACCAAAGATTCTCGGCTTCGCAAGTATAAGTGAGGCTGCATTAATCTGGATTCAATTCCACAATTCTATGTGAAAAGTGAAAACTGTAACGATCAATTATTCAATTGGAGTAATTACTCAACTTTAAAAGGTTGATTATCGTGTGGACAAATAATATGAGTCGAGTTAATTATTTGGGCTTCAAAGCTCAAGACCAGTGACGTTTATCATAGCATGATATCATTATATATAAACTAGTAAAAAATAACTAATAAAAATTTGGTTGCTGGATAATGGAGCTCTTTAGCTCACAATGAAGATTACAAATAAATAACCAACATCCATATATATGCTGTAAAATCAAGAATAAGAACAAGAACAATAAGAACTTCTTGTAAAATTAAACAACAAAGTAATCAAGGAGAGAACTCACCATGTCGAAAACAACAAAAGAAATTAATGCATATAGGCAAACATGAATTATTGTTAACAACTGTTGACCGAAGAGAGGTTATTCAATAATTGATGAATACATTTTCATTACATGAAAAAACCATCATTCTTAATATCATTTGAGAAGGCATTCACAGTTAGCTCATGCAAACTAAAATCATTATCCATGAGCAACCCATCGAAGACCTCCATGCTAGGCCTTGAGTTACCCGAAGTTGGAAGAAAGTTACTGCTCTTCACATGGTCCAAAGAGTAACCACTTTGCTGCTCTTGCAACAACTGTTGCTTATTAGGAAGTTGTTCTGGTTGCTTCTGCCATGGCAATGGCACAGCTACATGATGAACTTGGTTATAACTTCTTGTGCCAAATGGTCGCATTGCTCTAGTTGTTGTGTTATGGTGATGAATCTGTTGTCTGCTTCCTTGTTGGAAATTTAAGGTAATAGGTCCCTTATGGACTGCAAATGACATGATTGTGCTAGGACACCCAGTGAATTGTTGCACTAATGCCCTAAAATTGTTGGTATTGGCATTGAGGAGGGTAGTGGGGCTTCTCTTAGAAGCTCTAGATCTCCTTCGGATTGGTTTGAATGCATTGCCCTTTGGAGTCAACTGGCCACTGGTTGTGTATGAATTGCTTGGGCTCAAGATGCCTTCGGATGACATGGTGGGACTTGTTGTCACCACAGTTGCATCTGAGAATCCTTCTATGGGTGAAGGCAAAGCCATGCCATCCATGAGAGGTTGCTGATAGAACTGCATCCATTGATCAGTAGTAGCAGTCATGGTATCACTCATGAATTTGAGAGGTGGTAATTAAGGTGTGGATCAGTTATGGTATCGCTCCCCAACTCTAATTAAGAAAATCTTGGTTCTATTTTATTTTATACATAGTGACTTGTCTTCTTTTTTTAAGTTATAATAAAGTTTAGTGTGAGGAAATTTTTTTTTTATTTTAAAGTCAGGATAAATTATTAATTTTAATAAAAATTTATAATGTAATTATAGATCATTTATCAATAAAAAATTCTAAATTTAAACTTAAATTATACTATTTTTATGAACAAAAAGTTGACTACGTGAATCAACATTTTTGCCTATCAGTGACTTGTCTTTGGTCAAAGTAAAGATGTCCAATTTTTGACTATTCTTTGATCGAGATGGTTAGGGGGAAACTTAAAAGCCAAAGAATAGGTTGCTTCCAGGAAGCAACGTGTTAACGTCAGTGACGCAATGGAAATTAGGGTTACTCACATATAACTTTTTGGACACTTGTTTGTTGTGTTGGAGCTCTTGAGGTGGTCTGTACTTGGTCAGAAAAAAAATGAGTCCTGAAAAGTTTGAAAATAATAAGATACAAAATTAATTATCTCACCACTTCTTTTTATATTACTTTTAATATTAGTTAATAAAATATAAATTTATAATTAATTATGTATATTAATTGATTAATAAAAATTATGTGTATTAATTAGTTAATATAATATTCATTAATTAAGTTATATATTATATTTATTAATCAATATAAAATATAGTGTAAAAAAATAATGTAAGAAAATTAAAGTTGAATAAGATATATGTGTTCTTAGTCACCCACCATAACTAGTTCATTTAAGTTTTTAACCTTTTTCACGAGCCATGGCCGTATAAGATACTTCAAATGACCAAGTTGCATACATACATACACACACAAACAATTAATAAAGAACTACCTATGAGCTTTTTCTTCTCATTCAAATAGCAAAAGCAATAATATGAATGTGAATCTTAACATGATCATGGACTTTCTGAAAAGATTGTGAATTTTTCAATGGTTAAAAAACTAGACCTGACCAATCATGAGTCCGATCTAGTCAATCTAAAAAATTAGAATTTCAAAGAACCGAACAAAATTAGTTTGAACCAATAAAACTGGCCAAAATTAGTTATGAACTATTTTAAACCGATTTAAACTGATTTTTATTTACAATCTTTTTAACTCGTTTAAAAATAATTATTGATATAAATAAAAGCTCAATTCTAAACTATAAAAGCCTCCACATATAAAATCCAAAGAAAGTATGACAATGTTTGCCTCTTATTAGCTTTTATATAAGTTGTACTTAGACGTTTCATTTATTAATCTATGCAGGATTGGTAAGTGTGATTTTTTTTTTTTACTTTTATATATGTTGTATGCTTAGATATTTCACTCATTATATAATATGGGATTCTGAAATACTATGCAACATATATAATAAGATATTATTGTATATTAGTTTGTTACTTAATATATATATATATATATATATATATATATAGGGAATCTCTACTTACACTTAGTGTAAATAAAAAGACTTACACATAATCTTACGTCATTCATTTTATTATAATCTAGTGACTACCATTTATCTTCTATCGTAATCACAAGATCACAATAAAATGAATAGTGTAAGATTGAAAGTATAAATCTTTTTATTTACACTAGGTGTAAATGGATCTCTTCCTATATATATATATATATATATATATATATATATATATATATATATATATATATATATATATATATATATATATAAAATTATCACTGGTATAACTACAGTTGAATCAGTGAACCGTGAACTAGTTTCTTTACCGGTTCAATGAACAATCCGATTTTAAAAACATTGGAAATTTCCCACATATCATTCTTTAAAAGTTTTACATCATCATCACTTCGGGTAGGATAATCACCCAAAAAACATACCTAAGCTTGTATAACTTACATCTTTTAATTATTTCCTCAATTTTTGTATAAATACAAGTCAAATACCATAATGATAAGATAAATGATAGTATTTTAATGTATTTGTAGTGACCTATGAAGCACAAATACGGATACGGATACGAGACACGACACAGATACAGACACGAGGACACACCAAATTAAAAAATTATAGGACACAGACATAACATATATATATGAGGGGGGATCGGCTTACACCAGTGTAAGTCTTTTTGACTTACATTCATTTTCAACCGTTAGATTTACTTTCATCTAATGGTTGAGATTATTTCATTAAAAATAACTATTAGATGAAAGTTGATCTAACAGTTGAAAATGAGTGTAAGTCAAAAAAAGACTTACACCTGGTGTAAATTGATCCTCATATATATATATATATATATATATATATATATATTCAAAATTTAAGAAAAAGATTCATAATTCATCAATATCATTTCTATAAGCTTGAAAATTTATAATATTTTAATATATGTCATATGTGTCAATATTTGTTACCTAGTAAGCTCCTCCTAAAAAATATAGAACATAATTTCTATTGACATATTCTAAAAAATCTCTTAAACTAACTTCTCATAATAGAACTAATCATGTATAAGTACATGTGCATAAAAAATAATAATTAGAGGAAATATTGGTGTGAAGCAAGTTTCAGTGATAACGAAGTGGATGACTTGGAATGAGTAGAGATAGAATAAGCAGATGAAAATAATAGTGTGTGAAAAGATAAAACTTAAAAGTTAAATAGTGGTCTGTGAAAAGATAAAACTTAAAATATCGGTATGTGAAAATATTGGCTTGGGACGTCAGTCATGTGATTAGGCTTGAGTGGGTTATAGACTTACTAATTGAACGCTAGTCATGAAAATTAATTTTTTAAAAAAAAATATTAATGAGTCGTGTTCAAGTCGTGTCCTAGTCGTGTTCAAGCGTGTTTGAGAAGTGTCCGAGAAGTGTCTGAGTGTGTCTGAGACATGTCCAAACTGAAAAAAAAATAATCTTTTTAATCGGACACGCAGGACACGTGTGTCATACGAGTGTCTTCATGTGTCTGATACAGACACGTGTCCACGCCTCATAATAGGCGTATCTGTGCTTCATAGGTAATGACTAATGCTTATTTATTATGAAACATTGATATCTTTATTTTAATGTAAGATTTGTGTTTTTGTATTAATGTTTTTTTTCGGATTAACATCGGGACAAAGCCCAAAACAAACTACAAGACAACACTCCTAACAAAAGGGACCTTGCCAGAGTCAGCTACCAGAAAGATAGACAAAAAGGAAGGAGTCGTATAAAACTTATGAATTCCCACAGCAAACGAGTTACAAGTTTGAGAGCACACACGAACGTCGAACAGGAGTAGAAATAGGTTAGATTGTCTGTCAAGAGTCTATGGCATGACTTGACCTATTTATTAAATAAATTAGATTAAGATTTTTTTAAAAATATGTTTAACTAAAAAGGTCAGACTTTAAGTCATCTAATAGGCCTTTTAAATTTGATAGGTCGGTCTGACCTATTTAACTATATATAATATAATATATGTTATTATAATAATTATAAATTATAATTATTAATTTATTATAATATATTAATATATTTTTTAATTAAATTTTAATAAAAGTCAATAACTAAAACTTAAGTTAGTAAGTTATAATAACAACAACAATAACCAAGTCTTTTCCCACTAGGTGGGGTCGACTAAATAGATCAAACAACGCTATTGTGTCCTATTATAAACCAAGTCTTTAGAAATGTTATTCAAATCTAAATCTTTTTTAATCATTTCATCTATAGTCTTTCTTGGTCTCCCTCTACTTCTAGCTATTAGGCTATCCTTCACCTGATCTACTCTTCTAACATGGGCTTCTAGGGTCTTCTCCTTATATGTCCAAACCACCTATAAGGCGAGATTCTCTCATCTTTTTCACAATAGGTGCTACTCCTGCTTTCTCTTTAATGCATTCATTCCTAATCATATCTTGTTCTCTAATGCATTCATTCCTAATCTTATCTTGTCTTGTATGGCCACACATCCAATGCAACATCCTCATCTCAACATTCAGTACCATATAACATCGCAGGTCTTATAGCTGTGCGGTAAAATTTACCTTTAAGTTTGAGAAGTACTTTTCTAAAACAAATCACTCCTGAAGCATTCCTCCATTTCATCTATCCAGCTTAAATCCTATGGTTAGATCTCCCTCTATCTCTCTGTCATTTTGTATGATAGATTCAAGATACTTAAACCATGTGACTTGTGGTATGGTATGGTATGATATGGTATCTAATTTTCACCGCTAAGCTAGTATTAACACGCTTCTTACTGAACTTACATTCCATATACTTTGTCTTACTTCTGCTTAGACATAAGTCATGTTCTTCCAAAGCTCACCTTCATAACTCTAGCTTCCCATTTGTTTCCTCTCTTGACTCTCTAACTAAGACTATATCACCTGCAAAAAGCATGCATTGTGGCACCGACTCTTGGATATGTGCAGTAAGCACATCCAAGACCAAGGTAAAAAGATATGGACTCAAAGTCGACCCTTGGTGTAATCCTATAGTTATAGGAAAATCTTCAGTGACTCCGTCATGTGATCTCACACTAGTTTTAACCCCATCATACATATCTTGGATTGCTCAAATATAAGCGATACGAACTTCTTTCTTCTCCAGAGCCTTCCACAAGATCTCTCTGGGTACCCTATCATAGGCTTTTTCCAGATCAATGACAACTATATGTAGGTCTTTTTGCTTCCTCCACTACATCTTCATCAATCTTCGTAGAAGATAGATTGCTTCCATGGTTAACCTCCCAAACATAAAACTAAATTGATTCTCTGAAATATGAGTCACTTATCTTAATCTTCATTCAATTACTATTTTTCATAACTTCATGGTATGACTTATGAGCTTAATCCTTCTGTAATATGCACAATTTTGTATATCTCTACTGTTTTTATAAATAGGGATTAAATTATTTCTCTTCTATTCATTTGACATTTTCTTATACCTCATTATCTCGTTAAACAGTTTTGTGAGCCAACTTATACCTTTCTCTCCTTAGTACTTTCACACCTCAATAGGTATATTATTTGGTCCGACCACTTTTCTATTATCCATCATATTCAAAGCTTTTTTTTTTACCTTAAACTCCTGAATTCTAAGATAAAATTTTTTATTTTAGTCTTCCTCTCTAGTGTTTAGAATGTCCGAGTCCTATAATGTCTCATATCCCTTATTAAATAACTTGTGAAAATAACCCTTCCATCGATATTTGATGTCTTGTTCCATAACCAAAACTTTACCCTCTTCATCCTTAATGCAATCACTTGATCCAAGTCTCTTGTCTTCTTTTCCTTACTTTTAACAAGCCTGTAAATATTCCTTTCTCCGTCTTTGGTGCCCAAAGATTGATATAACTCATTGAACGCTTTAGCTTTCGCCTCGCTCATCGCCTTCTTAGTATATTTTTTAGCTGCCTTATATTTTTCTTAATTTTTATCATTTTTACATATGTGTCAAGCTTTATAACGTTCATTTTTTTTTATAGATACTCACTACTTTCTTGCTCTAATATTTGGTTAATGTAGGACTTGGAGATATATGCATCTAATAATTAATTTTGCAACTTGATATATCTTCAAGTCCCACATCAACCAAAGACTAGAGTAAGAAAGTTGTGAGCATTTATAAATTTAGAAAGTGAGTGTTAAGTTATAACAAAAGCCTATTGGCTTAAGTAGGCCCGTTGACCTATTTCAAGACTTAGGTTTGTTAGTCTATGTAAATGTATGTTAACTAATTTAAAAGTAGGTCTATTAGCCTATATAAAGACATGTTGACCTATTTAAATGTAGGTCTGTTAACCTATTTAAATACCTCATTTGTAAAGTAGGCCTTTAAATAGGTTTTTAGGTCAGGCCAGACTTTTAAAAAGGCTAGATTAGACCTTAAAAATTAGCTTATTACAGGCTCATAGGTCATACTCAGACCTTATAATTAGGATACATCTAAGCCTGTTTAAGGTAAAGTCTGGTTTGGTCTGGTTTGTTTCCACCCCTAACGGCGAATTAGTCTCTATAATAAGCTTAGAGGTTCTCATTGTAAAATTCTAACCTAAAACTAATTGACATTAAGTAGAATGACTTAACAGGTATATAAACTGCACTCGGAAGATTGAGACAAGCGATGTGAGACTCTAACACCCCTCTCCACAGATACCTGGACGAATTAGGCGAGCTTAGCGTAATAGGCGACGAAGAAGCCGAGCGTAATATGTGATAAAGATGAAATATTGATTCTGATACCATGTGAAATTCTAACCTAAAACAAATTGGCATAAAGTGAAGTGACTTAACAAGTATATAAATCGCATTTAGAAGATTGAGGCAAACGATATAAGATTCTAACACCTATATCGCGAGCAATACACAACTAGTGAAGATGCCTTGAAGCTTGGCGATCGTGATCGACACTTCTCCCAAGTTTGCAACAAAACTAGTTAAGTAACCACCAAGCTCATTCCTAGCTACACTACCACACGCAACGTTATAATGGGAGCCAAGGACAAACCCATTAACATTTCGTTTAACCCAACCAACCTGAGGAGAACGCCAAATGATGTTTGTCATAGATCTAGCAGGTACCTTGTTAATATTAATATTATATTAATTTTGTATATTATATCTTAATCATATTATATTTTATTATTTTTAAAAATTTGTCGTATTCACGTGTAAATATTGTTTGGATTCGCATGGATTAAATATCATTAGATACAAGGAAATTTTTTTGTAACCTAACCTCAAGTAATTAACATAATTAAAATTTAAACATATGATTATATACTTACCTATACGTCATTATATGTTCATCTACCATTAAATTAACTATTGAGTTAGATCAACAGATAATTTGAAAGCTCTATCACCATATTATACATGTGTGTGTGGGGTCCATGTGATTAAGTTAAAAATAAAGTTGAAATTGAACCAAAATCTGCTTTTATTTTATCTAGTTCATTTGTAATTGGATTGGATTGATCAGTTAAATTGGATTTGAATGGCCAAAAAAACAATAATAATAAACTGATTTTGCTCAATACTAAACTAACTATGGAGTTTCAATTTACAAATTTTTTTTAAATACACACATTAATCAGTCTAACCTTAACTGCATGAGCTATGGTGAAGTGACCCAAACATAAGATTTTAAGGTTTTTAATTTTCTATTCTACGTTTGCTTCCTTGAAACATTTCTTATACTGTTGTACATGCTTGGTAAAACTTCAATTTTTAACTTCAGAGAAAATAGACGTATGTGGGTGGAGGAAGGGAAATCTGACTTGGTGTTGCGCGCAATTTATCTGAAAATCATTTGACTAGCGACCATAATTTCTTCCTCTTTTTTTTTTTCTTTCTTCTCGGTTATTGACTGTTTTGCAACCCAACAACAATTAATTACAGTAAAAGTATATTGTAATTATAGATAAAATTTATCTGTAATATCAAGATATTCAAATCTTAAAATTATCATTTAAAAAAATTTACTTAATTAATATCACAACGAAAAATTGTGTGAGCAAAGACGAAAAAAAAAAAAAACTATTCTGCAAGTTCAAAATACAAGATGACAGAAGTGCACAGTAGCAATGCTGACTAATCATTCACATATTTAAGAAAATTATCTGCAACGTGATAAAAAAGTTAAGGTGGACTCTTTCACCTGGAAAATTTATCAATGACGAGAAGTACGCTGGACTTGAGATTATCCCATTGAACTCTTCAAGAGATTATAGAGACAAAAAAATATTAAATAATATTATTCACATATATTTATATATATATATTATTTTATATTTATATAATTTTTATCACTTAATTATAATTAGGCTCATTTTATTTTCTTTGAACTTACACTCTAATTTTAACATGTACTCTAAATGTAGAGATGTAAGAGAAAATGAAATGTGTAATAAGCATATTTAAAAAATGTAACATTGCTTGATTTGTTAAGAAGCATCCTTTTAACATTGGATATTTTAATAGATTTTTGCAAGGGATTTCATTTGAGATGGTAAAAAAAAGAGGAATTCACACATAGTTTTGAAGTTGGGTTCGATGACCGTCACGTATGCATTTGAATAAGTTCTGTATTTAAATTTGATTGCTTGTTTGTATAGTCTATTGTTTATATCTTGATTCACCGAGTCACGATTCATTCAAATGTCTTGAAAAGTGGTATTGATTTCAATCTATATCATTGCTAAAGTAATTATTTCGAACTTTCTACATTTGTGACAGGATATGGGCTCATTCATGTACCCACCAAAGAATATGTATCAAATTTCCAAAGTCAAAATCACATGCTTATCAAACCAAACCAATACTTTGTACCAGAAAAAAAAAAAAAACCAAATTGTACCAAAAACAAACAAACCATGCCACTAGTGCCTTCCCATATGATCTCCCATCCTCTCCCCTTTTAACGTGCCCTTTTTTTATCATATATATAAAGTAATATTATTTCAGGAGAAGTTAATAGAATAAACAAAGCTAAGCAAAGCTTCGTTTGAACGTAAACGAAGCTAATGGAATAAACCAAAGCGTAATCACAAAGTTACAAAGGCTGCGTCAAGCTAACCAAATGCAAATTCTAAGCATATGAAGAACAAAGTGCTGGAATTTTTCTTTAAAACTAAAATATAATAATTTTAAATTTCTTTCATCAATTTAACCCAAATCATATCATGCACAAATAATATAAATAAAATCATAAAATTATACAGAAAATATGATGATAAGGAATCTATAACTAAAATCTTGAATACAATCTAGAACGATGTGAATGAGAGAAACAATTTCTATCTCACATTAGTTTGCTCTTGTGTCAGTGTTCATTAGGTCATTACACGCACTAGAGTGATTAGGAATATGAATCTCTCTCTTATATACGTATTCACATCAGAATGAGCTAAATCTATTCATTATGGTAAGTTCACACATAAGACCTTATAACAAAACTCACCTATGAGTAATGTTTAATAACAACAATGTCGATCACTATTTGGGTTATAACAATATGTTCTAATTATTTTGACATTAAATTCATTTGAATTTTATAAAATATAATGTAACTTATGTTAGTCCATATAAATTATTCTGACATTCTTCTACTTAGACATCATAAGTCATATTGTTTAAATTATTTTAATAAGAAAAGTATTTTTCTAGATTAATTAAACAAATGTGGCCACAATAAGATGTCAAAATCGAGCTAGCACTCTCAACCAAAAGGTTCAAGATGGCTCTACAAACATCTCAACAATACAGAAAATTATACTTGATAGGAGTACTAATATCACACATGCAATATACTCATATCACGGTGACTTAACAAAATATGATATATGGATAATGGGAAAACACAACGAAATTACGTACCAATATATGATCAAAGTGTAATTCCCAACAAAATAGCCCAAACATCCACTCAAGATGTTTTTAATAATAATAATAATAATAATAATAATAATAATAATAATATATGATGTTACAATAAAATCACAAAATAGACTTCTACTAATCTAAAACATCAAAAGACCTCACTTTACAACTTACTAATGAGTCATACCAAGTTTGCTCAAGTATCTTCCAAGTACACTAACAACAAAAGGAATATCAAGATGTGTATAAACTTGAGTGTACATGACGTTGTCAACAGTGTAAGCATGTGAGACCTTCTCCTTTTCAATAGTTTTTTTATTATTATTTTGAAGACATTGAGTATTAAATAGTCTCTTACCCTTTTGAATAGGTGAAGTACAGGGATTATGAACTCATTATTAGCCTACTGTATATCAGCTACAATACAAGAATAATGAATTCATTCCCACTATTCATGAACTTCCAGAACTATATATGACCTCTTGAAAAGAAATATAATCAGAATCCTCAACTTAGTTAAACTTATGTTTCTTTAGGTATTTGACATAATTTTTTTTAAAAGAAAAAATCTAGTAAGCTTAGCAGGTTTAAGAACTTGATTAGATCATCTAGGTAGAGCCACAATCATATATACCATTAGGAAAATTTCAAAATTAGCAATAGCAAAATCGTAATATAAAGAAAATTTTTAATTATTAAAGTGGGAGGTGTAGTCACAACTATCCTAAATATAAACTGAAACTAAAGTCAAGTTCCTTCTTATAGAAGGTACATGAACAATGATTTTAAAATTAAATTATGTCCAATACCTCAATTTAAAGAACAATGTTTTTAAGATCTATTTCATATTGTGATCATTAACTCTCCTTACTTGGTCTCCTCCTACTTTTGAACTCCTCTCTTCTTCTCAAACCAACTCTTAAACTTCAAACAATCAGCTTCCTTATACCCAAATATGTTATAGAAGTTGCATTTTCCATTGAAGCTATACTTGAGTTTATCATCAGAAGTCTCACCAATAGACTTATGCTCAAAAGGATGTCCAGGATTGTCATTCTCTTTCTTCTTATGACAAAACTTGGCTCCAACCCAAGTTGGAGGAAAGTCCTCAAACTCTCTCTAATTTTATGTCATGTGTTTATTTTATTAAATTAATAAAATTGAAACAAGTGAGAATTTAATAAAATAAACACATGACATAAAATTAGATGGGGTTGGAGGACTTTTCTCCAACTTTGGTTGGAGCCAAGTTTTGTCCTTGTTCTTAACTTTGATAAATCTCTTCTTGTCAGCACTTATATGGGAAGCAAATTGAACCCTATGATCTTTACACTTCTTCGTTGTCTGCTCCTCTTGAGTAAGAATAGATATCAACTCATCAATACTCCACTTCTCTTTCTATGCATTGTAAGAAGTCCGCAAGATGTCAAAATCAATTAGAAAAGATTCAAACACCTATCAAGTTAGAAAATCCTTTCCTAAGTCTACTTTCATGAACTTCAACTTGTTGTACCAATTCACAAGTTTCATGATGTGCTCACAAACACCAGCCAAACCTCATATTTAGTCCTTGTCAACATATAAAGGTAACAAGCCTTTTCAGATTTGTCAAACTTTTTGAATTTATCACCAACAGACTTGAGAAGTTCTTTAGCATTATTAGTTTCAAGAATGCTCTTTTTAATAGTCTTATTCATGCCATACGTCATGGTCATCAAGCAAACATTTTTGGATTGAATCCATTTATCATGTTTCATCCTAACTGCAGCGAAAGACGTATCTGTAGGTTTTAGAGGCTCATCCTCAATTAGAGTAACATCAATATAAGAGACAACAAAAAATAGTTTCATAGATTCAACTCAGTCCTCATAATTGGTCCTATTCAGTTTTGTCAAATAATTTATTTGCACAAGTAAAGCTGAAAATTGATATATTGAAGAGATTTTTTTTGTCAAGTATATGAATATTACAAAATTGAGGAAATAACTAAATGGAGCTCTATCATGCAATTGCAATTTCACCTAAGGGTCCCAAATTACAACACTTGAGTAGACTCTTCTAGACATTAAAATCATGTCTCTAAAGCTAATACTGAGAGGATATTGAAAATCCTAAGGACACAGTCTTTAATGCCTTTAACTAATCACTATAAATTATATTAAAATTATATTCCTAAAACTAATATCGAGAGGATATTAAAAACTTTAAAGACACAACTTTTAATACCACTAACAAATCACTAAGAATTATATCATTGAAGACAAATCGATAGGATAAGTGTGTGATCAACATAATCCTCAATGCAACATTATAACAATACTATTACCATCAAAACAACACCTTGCCATAATTAGTCCCATGAAGGCAAGCTCAAAATCACGGCAAGTGCCACAAAATAGTACAATATTGTAAATAACAACTCCCATAATTAGATTGCAAAATGAATAACAAACACAACAATTTTCAACATATTACATAATATTTCATGCATAAAATTGCCTAGAATTATTCTAATGACCAAACAACATTAACTCTGAGAGTAAATAAATTATAATATGTCCAACAACATCAAAATCATGTAGTAAAAATTTCGTAGGTAGAATCAGAGAGTACCACATAGTTTTTACCATTTTAAAATGTGGAAAAATTCAAATAAATATTTTTAGACATAAAAAAACTAAATAAAATTCACTAAAATTATATGGAGGGCGTATGAAGCCGTGAAACATAACCCAAAAAATAGAAATTAAAAAACACATTGGTGATGATCACACATGCCAATGCGCACTACAAGTGTGTGGGGGGCTTGTTTGGGAGTGGTAGTCATCTGCCTTACTCATTTCCACGCGATTCGGGTCGAATAACCTGTTTTCAGACCCTACTTTGTGTGTTTGGATCTTCTACTATTTCTCTTTGAATTTTGACACGTTTGACCCGATTTTTGTGTCAAATTTTCATGCTACAAAATCCCTATGATGGTTTTTGAAAATGTTTTAGAAAATTTATTCGTTGTCTCATGATAAAATTGGGTCATCGAATGAGATCTGAAGGACTTTCGCCAAGTTTGTTTTCGAAATTCTCACTATTTAATCAATATTTTGATGGAATATTTATGTCATTAGACTTAGAGCATTGTGATCTACAATAACCTTAAACCAATTTCTAGAATTGATCTTAAAAAAAACTGCCAATTTGGCAAAGAACTTCTTAGGGTTTTATGATTTTTCACAAAGGAAATAAAGTTATTCATACTCATTCAATTGAATTTCCAATCTTATAAAAAAAATCCAATTTGCAACAATAGTTGGGATTAAACTGTCTTTGATACTAATTGCTGAAATTTTGGTTCAAAATTAAAATATAATAAAAGTTTAATTAACATCCACTAATATTTTGAAAATCAGTATTTATTACTATTTTTTCTCTTACCAATTAAAATAAAAGTAAATGTGTCAAAATGTTAGTATTTTTTCTTGTAGTCAAACATACTTTAGCAATTATTTTAAATCATGAAAATCAAGTTCAATTTAATACCCTCTTATACTGGACTATCCTTAAAATTTTAAAGGAGACAGTTTCCTTTATCTCTTTGTTTTGTGATGACAATTAACAAAAGTCAAGAACAAACATTATCTCATGTGAGTTTGTATTTGTCCAAACCAATATTTTCACATAGACAATTATATGTTGCTATATCTCGAGTTAAATGTAGAAGCGGATTGAAGATATTGATTTGCAATGATGATAAGGATCTTTGTTCAAGCACCAAAAATATAGTATTTAAGGAAGTTTTTCATAAAATTTAAATTCATGTTTGTACTATTTCTGGCTAATCTCCGGTAAGCAAATTTTTTGATTGATTATTGTACAATGTGTGATTTAGTACATGAATTAATTAGTGAATTTATTTTCTATTAAAATGATTATCTATTGTGTTAAATGATTCTTTTTTGATTCTGTATTTTTTGTTTGTTTCTCACTATATTTTGAATATGTATTATGACTGAACTTTAAATTTAAATTTTCTCTCATATGAATGAATCAAAAAACAAAACATGCATCGTTTATTTCAATTGATAAATTGATGTAGAAATTAAAGAAAAAAACTTCAAAAATTTAAAACATAATCTTAATTTTTATTACAATTCAATTTTGTCAGTAAATAATAATAACATAATTTATCCGTGCATTGCATGGATCAATGTCCTAGTATGATCACAAAGATTAAGACTGAGCCAAAGGGATCTATAAGGACTTCCACCTGTAAGGAAATTGTTTTTCCTATCTCATACCTAATCCTTGACATAATCATGGCGAACATGGAAATTGAGGTAAAAGCAAAATGTTTGGAAATGATAGCGGCTGCCAATTTGATGAGATAACTGTTAGAATTGCGTAGGGGTAAAAGTGGCGATGATGCCAATCACATTTTGGTATAAAAACGCAATGATGCATAATTGTTGAAAGGCAAATCCCATACATTCTTGTTGAATCTAAATTTTATTTTCAAATTTAACCTAGATCATTTTTTACTTTCTCTTTGTTTAATATAATAAATCCACACTAGATATAACTATTTAATGAAGGAAAAAGGAATTTGTGTGGTAGAAAGTCTTGTAGCTTTAGTATAGCTGTTTGAATCGGACATTTTATTGGCAATTCAGGAATGTCAACTCAATATGCTCAAGGTCAAGTACTGAAATGAAAATTTGATGTTTTCATTTAAAAATTTCAATGTAATATCTGTCCAGGATTCTTATAACATTTTCAACTTGAAATTTCATCTTTTAATTTGTTGAAGGTTTTTTTTTCTGTTATTGTAGTCAATGTTTTAAAAATTAGACTAAACCGATCGGTTAAATCAGTTGAATCATGAATCAATCATATTTTTAATTTGAATATTTATCGATTCAATCACAGTTGAAACCATGACTTGAAAATTTTATCAGTTCAATTTTCAATTTGATTTTTAAAACATTGATTATTGTACTCCCCTACTGTATTACCCCCTTGGGCTTCAGGTACACCCTTGGGCTTATTCAGCTTTTACCATTGACTAATGAAATTATCTTCTGTTATTGGCGAAAGAAATCCTTGCAATCAAATGAATCATCTTTAAATGTACCCCAAATTTTTTTCTAAAAAAAAGAATCAACTTATAAAAATCCTATAATTGATTCTCTTGTTGGCAAAGTTTTTATCTATTGCTTCAATAGATTTCTGTTTGACTTGACTGAAATCTACCCAAATAAAGAATAAAAGGAATTGCTTTTTAGGGAAAAGGAAAAGGTTTAACACCATTGCCTAACTATACCATTGTTATCTTATGGTATCAAACAACTTTAAAAATAGGTGAATCTAGATGTTGGATAAAACTAGAATCTGCGTGTAACGATTCAAAACCCGAGTACCAAATTTTCGTTTGAATAATGCTTGACAGTGTTCATTGTTGTATGTGAATTATGTAAGTAGCATATCTCTTCTTTTCATTCTTCTCAAACACACTTTCGACCTTTTCCGAAAAAAACTTGATGACTTACACCAGGCACTTAATAATAATTGAGTAACAACCCAGACGGGACATTAAATACAACTAATGTACAGATACTCACAAAGCAGGTCCTTCACTCAAGCAACTAATCATTAAGTTTGAGAATTGCACAAACGAAATCATCAAGGGTTAAAATATTCAAACCAAGGTCCCACAAGAAACGAATAAAGCTCAACAACCTGCCCTTCTGAAAACAGAAACAGATTCACATGTGCCCCTGCATATTGCTCCACGGAAGAAGTTAAGCGTAAACAGAAATGTGTGAAATTGTGTGGGGAGAGAGAGAGAGAGAGAGAGAGAGAGAGAGACTATGCAATTACAATACAAGTGCATTTACAATGAATTGGCAGCTACAATTACAATTGCACCCAAAGGAGTGCAGGAACTGAAGGAAAATGCACAAAATTGGAATTACAAGGGTAAACCTCATTTGTACCCTCAGATGCTAAAAACTATAATTATTCTCATTCATTTCTATTTAATCTACAATTATTTCAAGTATTGTAGTAAGTTTGGGTTTTTTATATCTTCTCAGAAGCAAAGAAGAACATACAACACTTACAGACGAGAAAGCCATGCATGCACCAGCAACCCATGGTGGCAGCTTGATCCCCATTGAAGGAAATAAAACCCCAGCAGCAACTGGTATAGCAACAACATTGTAGGCCATCGCAAATACATAATTCAATCGAATACGAGAAAAGGTCTTCCTGGAAAGATCGATGGCTGTAATCACATCTTCCAAATTATCTCTCATCAACACATAGTCAGCAGCTTCTATTGCAATATCTGTCCCAGCTCCAATTGCCATACCAACATCTGCAGCAGCTAATGCAGGAGAGTCATTGATACCATCACCCACCATTGCAACTATACTTCCATCTTTTTGGAATGAACGAACAACATCAGCCTTTCCTGCAGGCATAACCTCTGCCCTAACATCTTGAATGCCAACCTGTCATGCAACAGGTTTTTTATTCCAAGTTAGACTAACCAATTTCTATCCAATAAAATTTGTTACAACTCTGTTATAAAGAAATGACAGATACCTGGTCATGATTTACTATTGAGCTGAGGAATCAGATATTTTTAGTTACAAATTTAAAATCATACCATTTCTTTCAACTATTACTATTGCAGTTATAAATAAGAAAAACAACTGTAGGCCTGCTCCGAAACCAGATGCCAGATTATAGGATAAATCAAACTTATCTTTCATTCATTGATTCCAATTATTCCTGTCCACGATTCAATTTAGTTGTCCTACTATACACACAACAAAACTACTATAATCCATGCAAAGATATTGGTTTTCTTTGCACAAGTAAAAGTCCAGATGTTGAATGCAGACACTAAGAAGCATAGCCTAGAAACCACACTCAAAGTTATCACAACACCAAGCTTTCCAACCAAAAGAAAATATAATAGAAATTTATACAAACCTCCTTGGCAACAGCTCGAGCTGTTCTCCAGTTATCTCCTGTAACCATAACAGGTATGATTCCCATTTTCTGGAGGCCCTCTATAACGACAGCAGCTTCTCTCTTTAGTGGGTCTGCAACCCCTAAGACTCCAGTTAATACATCATCATATGCTACCAGTATACCTGTCTTTGCACTTTCTTCGAGCTCTACCACAAAATTTTCCACTTCCTTAGAAATATTTATGCCACTTTCCACCATCAGCTTCCTGTTACCAACCTGTTCAGGACATACTGCCTCAAATAAGCAACTCTTGAGAAAATATGAAACTAATTCCACAGTTTTTAAAGATAATGAGAGTCATATTGCAATAGCCAAAAGACACTACCAAAATATGCTTCCCATCTATAAAGCACTGGACACCTCTTCCTGGAAGAGCAGAGAAGTCTGAGACATCATAAAGCCACCCTGACTTTAACTCCTTGGCATCACTCTGGGTACCACTGGTAGGAGAGGGCTCTTCAAAGAAATGAAAATGGCGCGCATATTGTAATATCGCTTTTGCCAGTGGGTGTTCACTGCTAGCCTGAAATAAACCAAAAAAAAATAAAATTAAAACAAATACAGTTGATTCCTCTAATAGGCCTCACACAAGATATGGAAGGGTGAAATTTTCTAACAATCAAACAAATAGTCAGAAATCATAAATTTCTCTAATATGGCTCCTAATCCTATTTCAGTATGCCAGAACACTGTCGGGGAAGTTGAGCTGTCTATGTCAAGGAGGAGGAAGGAGATGTAGAAATATTATTCTTATAAATCCTCTATACCTGGATCTAGGTTCCAACTGGGTATGTGACAATACCATAGACAGACAATAAGAATCAAAGAAAGTATCTATCATCAAGAAATTGGAAGTCACCTCAGCAGAAGCCACCAATGTAAGAAACTCTCCACGGTCCATTCCTGTGAACACCTTGGCAGTAGTAACAGTGGCTTTCCCCTGAGTTAGAGTGCCTGTTTTATCAAATACAACATACTTCACCATCTGAGCCCTTTCCAAGGCATCTCCTCCTTTAATTAACACACCATTGTTAGCCCCAACTCCTGTCGCCACCATGACAGCAGTTGGTGTTGCCAAACCGAGTGCACAGGGACATGCAATCACCACAACAGATATTGAAAACATAAGGGCAAAAACAAAGTGATTTCCATTTTTCGGCAGCCATTCTTCTGGGTAAGCTCCAACAGCCCCAGCAATATACCTACAATTAGGTAAAATATTGAGAGAAAAGTAGGGATAAGCATTCCAATATGCCAAAACTAGTCTAGGTAATCTTACCAACACAATAATGTCAATAATGACAAAGCCACAACTGTAGGAACAAATATGCTTGCTACCTGCAAGCCAAAAGAATGGTACCTGAGTTCATATTTAATATTTCTTCAATCATCTGTGGACTAACCAACTACGAAAGGTTATAAAGTCAACAAAATAGTGACTACTCTTAGAAAATTATGAGTAAGCAAAAAATCAGCCCCTTCAATTACGAATAAGGCCTAAACCTGGAATAACTGGATTCAATAAAATTCCAATTTTCCTAATAATTTCAAAGAAGGACCTTCAGTGATCAGAGGTGAGCCATCAAATGATTGCCCCAGCTCCACAAGCTTAATCAGATTTGCCAGAACAGCAGGCCACAAAGCAGGAACTAACTAAATGCTGACTCCTTGCTAGTCAATGTATCTTTTACAATTACAAGAATTGGACTATCATTTAAAAAGGAAAAAAAGAAAGAAATTATGTGGTTGTCATTTGCCAGGTCATCTAGAAACATGAAACATTTCACTTAACTTCAATACTGGTTCATGGAGCTAATACTTTCTTTACCACAAAGGGAAAGCAATTTTATTCCATGCAAAAATGCATACACTATCAAAGTAACACCTATAGAACATAAAAGTCACCCAAGACTAGAGCACAACCAGAATACTTACATAATCAGCAAACTTTTGAATGGGAGCTTTGGACATCTGGGCTGTCTCCACCAAACTAATTATCTGACTTAAAACTGTATCAGATCCTACTTTGGTAGCTCGAATGTGAAGGACACCATGCAAATTGATTGTACCTCCAATAACAGATGCATTGACCTCCTTTGAAACAGGTATAGATTCACCAGTCACCATGCTCTCATTTACATAACTTGAGCCCCAAGTAACAATACCATCAGCAGGAATCTTTGTTCCAGGAATAACTTTTAATGTGTCACCAGGTTGAATGAGCAAGGAATCTATTTCCCTTTCTTCAATAGATTTACCACCTAGAAAACAAAACAATTATTGGAAAGTTCTAATTTGATGTTGCAATGAAATCTAGAACATGATAAATGAAATAACCTACGTTAACTAGTTTTCAACCTAAATATAAAATAATCAATGCAAAAGATGTTTCACCTTCATCATCTTAAGAAAACAAGGCACATAATAAAATGAAAGTGATATGCACCTTTATCTTTGACAACCAATAAAGCTGTTGCAGGAGCAAGTTCTACTAACTTCTTAATGGCATCAGATGTCTTTCCCTTGGCAAGGGATTCCAAATACTTGCCCAACAATACAAATGTTATAAGCATAGCACTTGTTTCAAAGTATGTTGGAGACCAAAATCCAGTAAAAGCACCATACAGAAGAGCACAAACAGAATAAACATAAGAGGCTGTAGTTCCCAAAGCAACGAGGACATCCATGTTTGTTGAACCATTTCTAAGAGCTCTGCCAGCTGCAATGTAGAAGCGCTTCCCAACCACAAATTGGATAAGACTCACCAATGCCCACTTTAACCAATCACCCATGAGGAAAGGCCCACATCTCCAAATTAATAAGGAGTATACCAATGGTATATGAGGACAAATTACCCCCATGAAGAAGAGAGGAATCTGACACAAATGTATCAAGCAAAAATCAAATCAACAGATTAAACAAGAACCTAAACAAAATACGGGATGTTAACACAGGATCTCAAATTTTAAATATGACAATTATTCCTTTCAGCAAAAATATCAAGTCTCATTTTGCTTCTGTTATATGACTCTATGAAGAAAGGAGAAGATGACATCACAACAGAATCCCTCTTCCTTTAGATGAAATTTTGGTATGGACAAATACAACCTCTATAAAGCAAAAATTTATAAGTAACGCTATATCCTCCTAAAACATCTTCTTAATAATCTACCTAATACTTAATAAGGAAATTATTAAATTAAAAAGTAGATGCATTTAATATCTTGGGAACATAAAAAACATTTAATACTTTAATTTTAGTAATTAGGAACACTATTAGGAAGATTTATAATTATTCTAAATTTATGGGATTTGATAAATTCAGAATCTCAAAGGGATGACTCATTCTACAATAACACCTTAAGGTTTGAGAATACTGCAGCTATATGATTCCTATCCCCCACTCCCCATTTCTCCTCTACATATACCCTTTCTTTCTCAAACGCATTGCATTACTAGCAAATTTACTCCTAGTATTGCTGTGTGTATGTGTTTTGGAAAGAAATCACTGTTTATGCATATAATGAGTTCCGTTCAATCATCTAACAAGGATTTTGACATATGATTTCACATATCCATAAACATCACGATCAGACGGAAAGGAACACAAAATAAAGAAACAAAATAAAAATACAATGAAACCACATGAAGCACACACAAACATTGCTATATAAAGAATTGAGATTAAAGAGATACTCACACTAAGAAACAGGCTGGAAATAAAGAGTCGAAACATAGTCGAGGTCTCTGCACCATCTTTAGAAGTCATTCTGGCATAAGGGTTTCGAACATGCAATTTAAACTTCCCATTACTTCCCAGCTGGATCTCATCAACCAAAGATCTAGCACTGATAACCTCAGGATCAAACACAACATCCAGTTCACTCGACACCCGATCGAACCGAAACTGCCTCACCCCTTTGATGCCGGTGAGCATGCCTTCCAGAACCTGAGCATCAACCAAACTGTACACACCATCAACCCCTAAAACCACCCTATCCTGCTCACTGCTCTGCACGAACGAAGCCTCGAAACCGGCATCTTCGATTGCAGTTACAATATCATCTTTGGAAATAACATTTGGATCATACTCAACTTCACCTAATGAAGTAGCCAAAGCCACCACAGCTTTTTTGACACCAGAGAGATTTCTCAGAATGCCTTCAACGGAATTCACACACGCCGCACACGTCATGCCCCCAATCGTGAACTGCCCCACCAGGGTCCCATGCGGCGTCGTATTGACCACACTTGATTTTGGTTCGGGTAAAACCTCAGCTTCGAAACCTGCATCTTCAATCGCATTCTTAATGTCTTCTTCCTAGGGTTAACAGTTAACAACACGAGTTTCAAAATCAGAAGCTGAAAACGCTTTAATCTGAGAAAATCATTGAAACGAAGACTAACCTTGACGAGGCTGGGATTGAAAACGACGTCGGCTTTGTTCTGGAGGAGTGCGACGGAGGCGGAAACGACGCCGTCGAGGGATTTGAGAGCAGTTTCGACGGAGTTGGAGCACGCGGCGCAGGTCATGCCGGAGACTCTGACCTGAATTCGGTTCGTTTCATCGTTGTGAAAAACGTCGTCGTTTTCGTAGGAGTCTAAGAGGCGCACGTCCTCGAGGTCGCCGGAGTGGTCGCCGGCGGCGAGGGAGTTTTTACCGCCGCCAGCGGAAGTTAGTTGGAGGTCTCGGATGCTCAGAGACATGAGAAGAGAGAAGAAGAAAGTGCGAAGGGGAATGCAAAGGGAAAGGAAATTTATAAAGAGAATGAGGGAAAGGAAAAGGAAAAGGTGAAAGAGGAGTTTGGAGAGAAAAGGAAAAACAAAAGGGAACGAATTGCAGAAACGGAAGAAGAAGAGAAGAGGGAAAAGATTTTCCGAGGGAGATGGTTGAGACAGCAATATTTTAACTAAGTGGAAGGTGCGGGTGGGGCCGGTAATGGATTTTGGAGGGAGGGTTTTTTGTGGTTTTCCGATGTTGCCCTTCAGGTTTTGGCTGAATTACCGATGGGTCCCTTGTACTTCGGCTATGAGGATTTTGTACTGCACGCCATGTAGGACCGTGTTTGGTTCGGCGGCATCGAACGATACGCATTGCTTTTGTATTTTTCAAACATGGCGTATTGCCGTCGCGAACGGAAAATGGAGATGTGGAAATTGCTTCTTCTTCTTTTACTGAATGAAGCTTAACGTCAAAAGCTGTGTTTGGAAGGGAAATGTTTGGAAACGACGTTAATGAGGGTGATGCAATTATTGGCTTCTTTAATATGAAAGGGAATATTTCAGATAAGAGATATATATTTGAAAATCTTTAAAGCAACCTCATTTCAATAAATGACTGTAATGAACTTGCAAACAGATTGGCATGAAACTCTGGCACGTGACCCACGTGCTTTTCTACCCCCTGATTTTTTTTAAAAATAAATATTATATAAATAAATATATGTGATCCCGTTTTGGATTTGCTGATATCATGGCTAACGTGTTCATTAGAACTAATTCACTGATAGCTACTTCTTCTTTTCTTTTTTTTTTGTATACTTCCACTTTGATTGCTATGGAACGTAAACAATCGTGAATGGATTAATAAACTTCCAATCTTTTGTTCGGTCAGAAAGGTGAATGTGAATATGAAGAAAAAGCAAAGCCTTTTTTTTTTTCTGGGTACGGGACAAATCTTGTTGGAAAGATGACATTTTTCTCCACTAACCCTTACCATGAAACGATGGTAGTATGAAGATATAACCCCCACTAACCAGAACGAAAACAACTATTACGTAAAAAGAAAAGAAAAATTAAAAGGAAATAGTGGGTGGAATGTAATATCTTGAGAAATTTTTATCTAAATATGATACACTTAGTTGGATGTATTAAATTAATCATAATTTAATATTTTTATAGAATATCATGAAATTAATTATAAAATATAAAAATTTATAAAAATATTAAATTTTAATTAATTTAATATACTCCATTATAATACGTTATGTTTATATAAATTTTTTTTATAATATCTTATCTTCCACCCAAAACAATAGCTATCTACGTGGCACATTATCATATGTGGTATCCACAAAAACATCTTTTTCTCCCTCTCACACTCGCATGGCATAACTTAATACAATTCAGGATTTATTAAATATCATTTTTTTATTTATATAAGAGGTGCAAATAACTAAAAACAAAGACTTCATATCGTGTACGTGTAATATTTTAATGTAAAATTATTTTGTATTAAATAAAATGATTAAATTGAGACAAATAATATAAAATTCTAATACTTTTTTATTGTAAATATTTATACTGAACAAGTGAAGCCTAGTAAAATAGATGATAAAAAAACTTAATAAAATAAATAATAGAGATAAAATATTAATTTTGATATCATGTAAAATTTTAATTTAAAATTAATTAATATTAAATAAAATAACTCAATAAATAAATAAATCATATTTAAAAAATTAAAATAAATGATCTGAGCTCTAACAATACGAATTAGAGAATGAAATTAGTGGTAGTAGATATCATATCTGCACCTTTGTTGGCATTTCTGTCTACAAACACCAAATCTATCATAGGTTGGTTAGCCAATAAAAATTATATATATATAATTTTTATTGGGTACTTACGTATTATAAATTGGGGATGTGCCCTTCTTGTATAGACCTCCATCCCCTTTAGTTAGTATTATGATTGCAGAAGGCCTTCCTGGTCCCCATCTGTTATTCTGTTTTCTTGATTTTCTAATGCAGTTCACATGGCAAAAAATTAAAAAACAAAAAAAGCAAAACCCTGCTATATGAAATAATAAAGATAAAAATACGATCCCATTCCATTGACCGAAACAAATTTGACTTTTATTTGAATTGTGAAATTCGTCAAATAAAATGTCACAACGTTGACAAATGACCCAAGACCATCTATTCAATGTGCTTCAATGTCAAACACGTTTGCTTTTTCGTTTTTTCGTCGTTGTTTATGTTATTATTCGTTGAAACTTGAAAGTCAATTATTTGTTGATTTTTCATAATAATAATTAATTAAATGATGATTCCTACGAAAAGAAATTATCTACAAATATGATAAAGTGGTCGGAAATGGTAGATTTTAGTTTGAAAATGTGGAATTGTGGAATAGATGCCTATTCAACACGGCAAATTTGTGCTGAGTTTTCACCATGTTAAAGTGTACTGCACAAACTCTCAATTTGTACAAGGGTGATAGAGTAATTTCGGTCCAGGCTTAGGGTAGGTAAAATATTACAAAATTACTCTACCAATAATTGTGTGTTTGGATAAGTTTTAAAAAAAATAAAATAGTAAAAAAAAGTTTTTCTCTGTTTTATTTTTTTTATTTTTTTAGAAGTGTCTTATTTTAATTTTTCATAAAAAAACAAAAAACTTGATTGTTTTAATATTTTATTTATTTTAATAATCTTATTAAAACAGATAAAAATATTTAAGAAGTATTTTTTTATTAAAAAAGTACAAACAAAGGCATTCTAAATTGTTTTCTCTTGTGAGATAATATGAATATATTTGATACATTTATATAAGGGATTTGTTGGAAGATACAATTAGGAATAATGTCCACATCAATACATTAAAGGTTGAAGTGTTTTAAAAAATAATGATGCTTAAGCTTAAAAGAAGATAGTTGAACGCAAAAGTAGTTAACCAAAATCAGAGGAAGGCTAACAACTCATTTTGAAATAATATGGATTTCTGACTTTTTAAAAGCTGGTGTTATTGATGTTGTGTAAAAAGGAAGTGTTCAAGATATTGTTCAATAAAATTGTACTAAAAAGTAATTATAAATAAAAAAAGGGAGAATTATTAATAGGTGTTGTATAAGGAATTAATTTTTTATTTTGGTCTTGCATTTATTTTTTAAAATTGTATTCAAAACATAATAATAGCAATTGAAATGTGTGGCTTTTCAAAAGAAAAAAAAAATCATATTTTAGTCATTCACTAACTTTTTTCTCTCAATTTATTCCAACACAAATCAGTTTTTACAACTTTAATCCTTGATGGATCAAAACTCACATCAATTTAATCCTTCCGTGAGACAGATTCAAAGTAAAAATTTGATTACCGAAAGATTAAATTGAGGGACTGTAATTCATGTGTTGAGGGACTTTTACATGGCCACTCACTCAAGTCTGGAAACAGTTAGAGGTTAACCAAGCCCTAAGAAAGAGCCCAGTTCTGCGTTGGTGATATTAAATCCTGGGTGGCTAGTAATTTGAGGCCCATTGGTTGGGCTAATCATCAGGAGAATTGGACTTGCACTTGGGGCTTGGGGCACAACATGCTGGCTGCTTTGGAAGTGGAGGAACAAACTGACCAGAAAAACAAAAACAAATACAAAAACAAAAAAGAAGTGAAGGAACAAATAAAATTTTTATCCTCAATTTACCAGACCAAAAAGAAAAAATGCCACTTCACCTTGATGTCTTTGTTTTTTAAAAAATCAATTTTGATATAGTTTTAAAATTTTCAGTTGATATTATTGAATTTAATTCCTGTAGCTTAGTTCTTTCATAAGTATAGGCAAACTTGCAATTGTGATTATTATATAGTCTTACCTAGATATTCTTGGGAATACAATAAGCATTGTAACTGCATGGTTCATTTGATTTTCAAACTCAAAATGCAAATAAAGCATATGGGGTAGGACCTCATTGACAATAATGGGCTTATAAAATGTGACCTTATTATATATGTTTATACCCTATTTTAGTCTCTTACTTATCAGTTGTCTTGCATATTGCTCCAATTTTAGAGTATAGTAGTTGAGTCAATATCACATGTAAATTAGATAGATGCCTTCAGTCATGTTTAAGGGGTTAGAGTGGATTCCTTATTTTGCCACTTAATTTTGCATTCAGTATTGATATGAAATGAGAGGAGTTAGAGGAATATTTTTTTGATGATTTGAATTAGAGTTGTCAATTTGGGCTGAAGCCGATGGGATAGCCCACTAAATCTTGCATAGAGCCATTTATTTTATTAGCCCACTTATTAATAAGGTCTTTTGACTCTTAACCCACGGAACTCTACCTGTAAGTGGGTTAGGGTCGGGTTAAAGATGAGTTAGTCCCCATTAGTGGTGTTGTCGTTCAAAGTTTAAACCTCATCTCCAAACAGTGTGGGTGTTGTTATGCCTCATCTCCAGAACCGTCATCTCTGCAAGGTGAATTGTCTTATGTTATCTTTTGGTTTTCGTTTTTTCAATTCCCTTATGTTATTGCAACTATTTGAATTTGTTTGATTCATGAATTGTCCTTTGATTTTGAGCTACACTAGATGCTTTCTTCCGTGCTGTGACTTCCTTGTTTCTTAATTCATTGATTTTGATTTTGATTCACCCCTTTGAATCGTTGAAAACTTTCGAATAATCACGAACCTAACTCTAATGCACAAGGGATGATGTACTACATTCTCAGAACTCTGGTTGTAAGTTTACTAGCTAGGACCTGATTTATTTACTAGGACTCCAGTATGCTCCATTATGGTTTGAGAGTTGAGTGTGAGTTGAGGCATACATGGACGTGGACGCTCTGTTCAGTCAAATATTTAGATTTATTAGATGGATATAGAAAGATGTCCAAGTGATGAACAAGGATACACCATTGCCTACTGCTTAGATATATGCCCTTAAAGTTTTGTGTAGTTATTTTACAAGAGGTAATGGAATACATATATGCCTTTGGTTCATATCTAATAAGCTGATCATATTAGGGTGTATAATGATTGCTTTAGTTTTTACTTGTGAAGGTAAAAACACGCCGCCACCTCGCAATGACGGTGACAATTCAAAGCTGAGAGTTTTGAAAAGCTGATGTCTTGTTTATTTCCTTTGTTGTGTGAAGTATTCGTGAACCTTGAATATCCTATCCTTATTTTAAAAATTTTTATTCTGGGAAACTATTATTCAGCTTTTTTCTTTGGTGGGTATTGTTGATTTTTCCTTCCTAATGGACCATTTCCTAGTTCAATTATATCTGAGTCACTATTGCTACTGCTACACAGTGCCTAACCTCTTTCATTATTAAGGAGATTTTGATGGATTTTTGAGGTGGACAAAGTCATGTAGTAGATTCAGAAGATTTGGCTTGCGTGGTCAAGCTTTGTAGTGCATGATCGCAGGATCTTACAGTTGGAGGGTTTTGTGATTCTGAGCTGAAGAATTAGTATTGGATGAAGAGAAGAGAAAAACCAATGTTTTTTGCATGATAGTGTTTGTGTATTGGATGAACAAGAGAAGTCCATTTATGTACAGAATTCATTGATTCTAGCCTTCTAATGGAGAAGGGGAAGATTGGATTTTTGTGATTTGTTTGTTTGTGTTGTACTATTCAGGAAGTTGTACAAAGAAAGATTAAGTTTTACTATTTTGGTGTTCTGAAACTGTGGATAAGGAAGGTAATAACAACCATCGACAGAGTTGAAGAAGAAAGTTTGGATCTGTTGAAAGGGAGGAGAAGATCTTGAGTCTTGACCACTGGGTTCTGCTTCCATGGCGATTTCAATAATTCTAAAATTTGAAAATAATATAAATTTCATTCTTGGTTTCCTCTTTCACCTCTTCCCTGTTTGTCTCTTTACATGTGCTTGTGTGTGCGTCAATCACTCTGTATAGCTCCTACAATGTGTATTGCTTTTATAGTTGAAAATAGTAAACTTACTGAAAGAAAAAAGAATCGTAGTAGATCAGCAATGTCACATTCACTAGTGAAAAATTTTATATGACATGTTCTTTTCCATTCAAGTAAATCATATACACTTCCCACACAAGTGAGCTTTGTTTGCAGGGAATCACTATGGTGATCTTATGTGTTTGACATGAGTTGTTAATCATTTATTAATTGATAATTTACTATGTTGTGTGTTATAATTACCCATCTTGACTTGATTTGCTTATTCTGATTTTTTTATTATATATTTTTGTTTGTTTCAATGTCTAGGACTTAAAAAATTGTGTTATGGAGTCTATGAGTAAGACTCTCAACATGGATGATGAAGTTGTTTTTGAAACTCCTCTTGTAGTGTCTGCAAGTATTGAGTCAACTAAGAAAGAAACCTCTAATATTTAGAAATTCTTTAGAAAAAGTGGTAAAGATAAGGTTGGCATTGAAAAGGCTGTGTGCAATTATTGTGGTCGTGAGTATGCAATTGGGAAAAATCCCAAGACTAAAAATAGTTATGGGACTTCACATTTAAGTCGTCATATTTCTATTTGTAAAGGTATTACAAACTTAAGTGTGGATGTGAGTGATATTCTTCCTAACTAAGAGGGAAAGTCTAGCATGACAAAGATTAATCAAAAGACCCATTATGAAATGAAGCACTTTAGTTTAGTTCCAATTTATGAAATGGAGTACTTTAGTTTGAATGACTACCTGATAGTAAGTTACTAATATATATGGTTTACAATTTTGTTTTTTTCATAGGGTTGGCCCATTGGGTGGGCTAGGATCAACCCATTAAATAGGAGGGTCAATTTTTTTTTAATCTGTAGATCAGCCTGTGAGCCAATCCTAGCCCCACTTGGCCCTATGGGCTTTTGGCCTTGTAGACTTTTTTGCCTTGTGGACTTTTTGGCTCTAACCCACGTGGGCTAGGGCTTGATGAGGTGGGCTGAGCCTTTTTGACAGCTCTAATCTGAATGACTATAAGTGGATTAAAAAGACATTTCTCTTTAAAGTTGAGATCAAGTATACTTCTGCTAGTTAATAACTCCATAAAATGGTGTTATTATGATCCTATACATATGTTGTATTGATTGCTTAGTCTTTGTTATCAGGCATAATAGGAAGATTTCAATCTAAATTCATTGATTTCAATTGTGATATCTTTCTATAAGTTTTCTAAGCAAATTGATGTAATTCTTCCTTAAAATTATGTGAACTCACTATTGTCATTAATCTGGTGATTTCTTAATTACAGGAAGGGCTCAAAAGAAGACCAATGATCAAGAATTTGGAGCTGAAAATGAAGAGAAAGCATCAGAAGCTGTCCAGCATCCAGCGTCGCGGCATTGTCAAGTTAGCGCCGCGGCGCTATGCATTCCACTGTTCAGGCAGAAGCTGCGTGTTTTGAGCGCCGCGGCGTTGATAGTTTGCACCGAGGCATGAATGACCTAATTGCGCCACGCGCCGCGGCGTGAAATGTGTTGCGCCGCGGCGTGATACGTTTTTCTGAAGCACTATATATACTGTTTTATCAGATTTTTGAGAAGAGATTTTATTTTCTAAAAACACAGCTGGTAGGGTTCATTTCTGAGACGAAAGAGAAGCTAAAAGGATCAAAGTTGGAAGTCCAATCCTTCCACAAGGAGGATTCAAGCACTAGGGATCACCATTGTTGAGCTTGCAACTTCCTTTCCTTCCACTTTCTCTCTATTCAGATCATGGCTAAGTGTATTTATGCTTTATTTTCGTTAGTCATGAGGGGTTAGGCTGTGTATAGGGATTTCCTTTGAACCTTCTATGAATATTGATGATTTGTAGACCTTTAAGTTAATATATATGGTTAGAAGTTGTTCAATCATATTTCTCCTAATGCTTTTGAATATTTGGCCAATGTTTAACATGTTTTGATTAAATCTAATGATTCTAGACATAGAAGATTGGATTTAAGATCCTAAATATGGTTGATGTATGTTTGATTTCATTCAATTGGTTTGAAGAAATTGATTAGCTAATAGAATAGAAATATATCTATTAGTCATGCATGGCTATTATTGAGACTTGCTCTTAATGAGTGGAATTTAATCTAGATCTCATGGACACATAGAGACTAGGTAAACGAAGCATGATTAAATGACCTAGACATAGGCTTTTAATTAGACAGGATTCTCAAGCCAACAATTTCCGTATCATGTATGTTAATAAAGAGATTTGCATATTATCAATTGAAGTAAAAGGTGAAAAAGGATTCCCTATTCTTTAATCAACAACTGTAATTCTGATTAGTTAGCATTTCAATCTTCCCATTAGTTTAAGCACAACTTCTTTTAATTTGAATGTTCTTATATAGAAGCTATTAAACTATTGGTTAATAATTAGTTCTGAATTAGCAATAGTCCTCGTGGGAACGATATCGGACTCCTAGTTATACCACAGGTGCGAGCCGTGCACTTGCGGTAAGCAAAAGAGCGAACAAGTTTTTAGCGTCGTTGTCGGGGACTACGGCATAATTTGGGTAGAACTAATATTAACAACGAGTTTAATTAGTTCTAGTCTAAGTCTTTTGTGCATATTACCTTAAGTTTTAATTCATATTTGTTTCTGACCAAGTTCTAAGATGGCAGCTGAAGCCGCTTTGCACGAGGTACAGGTGGAGGACGAGAGCCGCACAAGGCCACTGAGGGAGTTTGCTACTCCTCAGATGGATAATTTGCAATCTAGTATTAGACGTCCTGCCATCCGGACAAACAATTTCGAGATTAAGCCGACCATCATCCAAATGATCCAAGCTTCAGTACAGTTTGGCGGCTTATCCAATGAAGATCCGAACGCGCATCTCTCAAACTTTCTGGAGATTTGCGACACGTTTAAGCATAACGGAGTATCGGATGATGCAATCCGTTTAAGGCTCTTCCCTTTCTCTTTAAGAGATAGAGCCAAAAGCTGGTTGCATTCACTTCCAGCTGGATCAATCACCACTTGGGCGGAGGTATGTACCAAGTTTTTGAACAAATACTTCCCACCGACCAAGACTACTGAGATGGTGAATGATATTACCTCATTCACCCAGTCTGATACAAAATCCTTATATGAAGCTTGGGAGAGGTATAAGGATCTGTTAAGAAGGTGCCCACATCATGAGATACCACCTTGGCACCAAATTTATTTATTTCACAAGGGTTTGCTCCACCACCACCGTCCAATTGTTAATGCTGCAGCCGGAGGCTCGTTGTTAAGCAAATCGTTTGATAATGCCTTCCAGCTCTTAGAAGAATTAGTTGCTAATAGCTATCAGTGGTCTGCAGCAAGAAATACTCCAAGGAGGGTAGCTGGAGTGCATGAAGTGGATGCCTTAACCTCACTTACAGCGCAAGTTGCGGCATTGGCAAGTAAGATGGATAATTTGGGACAACAGAGATCTCAGCAAAGCCCATTTGTCTTTTGTGACAATTGTGGAGATAATCATGCGAGTGATAGGTGCCCTAGTATGTCTGAAAGTGCACATTATGTTGGCAACTATCGCTCCCAGCCGAATAACCCATACTCCAACCAATATAATCCTGGATGGCGAAACCATCCTAATTTCTCTTGGAGGGATAATCAAGGAGCCTCTTCTTCAGCACCTGGACCTGAACGACCTTATAATCCTCCTGGATTTCTCTCACAACCTAGACAGCAGTATCAAGATAAGAAACCATCTCTTGAAGATATGTTTATGCAGTTGATGGTGAAAACTGATACCTTCATTGCAAAGACAGAAGCTCACTTGGCAAAGAATGATTCAGTGATACAGAGCCAGTCGGCTTCTATGAGGGCCTTGGAAACACAGGTGGGTCAATTAGCAAACGCAATTAATAATAGACCCCCTGGCACATTCCCAAGTGATACAGTCAATAATCCCAAAGGCTCCTCAACTGATCATTGCAAGGCGATCTCACTAAGAAGTGGGAAGGATATTGAAGGTAATCCGAAGACCAAGCTGTTGGAAGAAGAGGCTGATGATAAGGACCAGGAGAAAGTGGGTTATGAAAGCCTAAAAGAAGGAGAAGCTGTCCAAAAAGAAGTGGAAGAAAAGAAAGGTGAGGAGAAGGCCGATAAAAAGAAGGTTGAGAACAGGCCTTTTGTTCATCCCTTACCTTTTCCAAGCAGGCAAATTAAGCATAAGAAGGACGAGCAGTTTAAGAAGTTTTTAGAAGTTTTCAAGAAATTTCACATAAACATCCCTTTTGCTGAAGCCTTAGAACAGATTCCCAGTTACGTCAAGTTCATGAAGGATATTCTGTCAAAGAAACGTAAGCTGGGCGAGTTTGAAACGGTTGCATTATCTGAAGAATGCAGTGCCGTCTTGCTACAGAAGCTTCCCCCCAAGTTGAAGGATCCGGGGAGCTTTACAATTCCATGTGCCATAGGAGAGAGCTTCCTTGGCCAAGCATTGTGTGATATGGGGGCAAGTATTAATCTCATGCCCCTATCCATATTCCAGAGGTTAGGTTTGGGGGAATGTAAGCCCACATCCGTAACCCTACAGCTAGCTGACCGTTCGTATACGTATCCTAAGGGAATTGTGGAGGATGTCCTGGTGAAAGTGGACAAGTTCATATTCCCTGTGGACTTCGTGATTCTGGATATGGAGGAGGATCAAAGGCCTTTGATCCTTGGTAGACCGTTTTTAGCCACAGGGAGAACTCTTATAGATGTGCAAAAAGGAGAATTGACTATGAGGGTTCAAGATCAAGAGGTAACTTTCAACATTTTTAAGGCAATTAAGTTTCCTCAAGATCAGGAAGAGTGTTCTTATGTTGGAGTATTGGATAACATCATAAATGACGTATTCCAAGCCAATATTCCTGAAGATTCTCTTATCATGGCTTTGTCTTCATCAGATAATAATGATGAAGGTGCTAGGGATGATGCGTTGGATTACATCAAGCACCTTGATGTGAGTCCTAAGCAATATCGGTCACCCAAGTTTGAAACCTTGGGGTCTGATCCAACAAAGGAAGCATCTAAGCCTTCCATTGAGGAACCTCCAAGGCTGGAGCTAAAGCCGTTGCCTAACCATTTGCATTATGCTTATCTGGGAGCAACTTCCACTCTGCCGGTGATTATATCGTCTGCCCTCTCAGAAGATCAATCGGAGAAACTTCTCCGTGTGCTTAGGAAATACAAACATGTTATTGGATGGACTATTGCCGATATTCAAGGCATTAGCCCTTCCATATGTATGCGCAAAATCTTACTAGAGGACAATCAGAGAGGTGTTGTGGAACACCAAAGGAGGCTGAATCCAATAATGAAAGAAGTGGCGAGGAAGGAGATTATTAAGTGGTTGGATGCTGGGATAATTTACCCTATTTCAGACAGCCCCTGGGTATCCCCAATTCAGTGCGTGCCAAAGAAAGGTGGCATGACGGTAGTCACAAACGAAAATAATGAGCTTATTCCCTCTCGCAAGGTTACAGGATGGAGGGTATGCATGGACTACCGCAAACCGAATAAAGCCACCCGGAAGGACCATTTTCCACTTCCATTCATCGATCAGATGCTAGATAGGCTTGCAGGAAAAGCCTATTATTGTTTCTTGGATGGTTATTCCGGATATAACCAAATTGCTGTAGCGCCAGAGGACCAAGAGAAAACAACTTTTACGTGTCCCTATGGTACTTTTGCGTTTAGAAGGATGCCATTCGGGTTATACAATGCTCCCGCAACGTTTCAACGTTGTATGATGTCCATCTTCACGGATATGATTGAGTATGGTCTGGAAGTATTCATGGATGACTTCTCAGTATTCGGAGATACTTATGAAAGCTGTTTACAGACCTTATCTTCCGTGCTAAAAAGATGTGAAGAAACTAACCTTGTCCTCAATTGGGAGAAATGCCACTTTATGGTCCAAGAAGGCATAGTTCTTGGCCATAAGGTTTCCATCAAAGGGATGGAAGTGGACAAGGCTAAGATTGACGTGATTGAGAGGCTTCCTCCGCCTAGCTCTGTCAAAGGAATCCGCAGTTTTCTTGGCCATGCGGGTTTCTATCGGAGGTTTATAAAAGACTTTTCAAGAATGGCCAAGCCTCTCTGCAACCTGCTGGAGAAAGACATCCAGTTTATATTTGATGAATCATGTCAGGCTGCGTTTGAGGAGCTGAAAAAGAAACTGGTCTCAGCACCAGTAATCATTACTCCAGATTAGGAGTTACCGTTTGAACTCATGTGCGATGCCAGCGACTATGTTGTGGGTGTAGTGTTGGGTCAGAGAAAGGATAAGGTGTTTCGCTCCATTTATTATGCGAGCAAAACACTAAATGATGCCCAACTAAACTACACCACAACAGAAAAAGAGCTGTTGGCCGTGGTCTTTGCATTTGATAAGTTTCGAGCTTATTTGGTGGGAACTAAGGTAATTGTCTATACTGACCATTCCGCCATTAAGTATTTGGTCAGCAAGAAAGATACAAAACCACGTTTGATTAGATGGGTTCTGCTTTTACAAGAATTTGATCTGGAGATCCGTGACAAGAAAGGTGCAGAGAATCAAATTGCAGATCACCTTTCAAGGCTTGAGAATGAAAACCATGAAATTGAACCACTCATAATTAGGGAAACATTTCCGGACGAGCAACTTTTTGCAACCATCGCTCAGTCTTGTCCATGGTATGCTGACATGGTTAACTATATTGTATGCGGTGTATTGCCTCATGATCTAACTTCTCACCAGAAGAAGAAATTTTTGCATGATGTTAGGCACTACATCTGGGACGAGCCATTTTTGTTCAAATAGTGCTCTGACCAAATGCTTAGGAGGTGTGTACCTATGGAAGAAATGGAGCAAATCCTGGATCAATGTCATGCTTCGCCATATGGTGGACACTATAGTGGTGAGAGGACAGCTGCTAAGGTGCTCTAATCTGGCTTTTATTGGCCATCTCTTTTTAAGGATGCACATTTCTTTGTGCAGAGATGTGAGCGGTGTCAAAAGTCGGGTAACATCTCAAGAAGGAATGAGATGTCCCTAAATTTCATCTTAGAAGTTGAGGTCTTTGACGTTTGGGGCATAGATTTCATGGGTCCCTTCATTTCCTCTTATGGAAACTTGTATATTCTTGTGGCTGTGGACTACGTGTCCAAATGGGTGGAAGCATGCGCTTTTCCTACCAATGATGCAAAGGTTGTGGTAGGCTTCCTAAAGAAACACATCTTCACCCGATTCGGTACACCTAGGGCCATTATAAGTGATGGAGGGTCCCACTTCTGCAACAAGTCCTTTGAAGCTCTTCTTACTAAGTATGGGGTAACCCATAGGATTGCCACTGCCTATTACCCACAGACAAGTGGGCAGGCAGAGGTGTCCAATCACGAGATTAAGCGAATTCTAGAGAAAACAGTGTGTCCTTCTAGAAAGGATTGGTCGAAAAGACTAGATGACGCATTGTGGGCTTATAGGACTGCCTATAAGAGTCCCATTGGAATGTCCCCTTATAAGTTGATATTTGGGAAGGCATGCCATCTGCCGGTTGAGCTTGAACATAACGCATACTGGGCAATCAAGCAACTAAACTTCAACTTGCAAGCTGCTGGGGAGAAGAGATTATTGCAACTCAATCAGCTTGATGAATTTAGACATCAAGCATATGAGAATGCAAAGTTGTATAAGGAGAAGGTGAAATTCTGGCACGATAAGAAGATCGTGCAAAAGAGATTTGAAGAAGGTCAGCAAGTTCTCCTTTACAACTCAAGGCTTAAATTGTTTCCCGGAAAGCTGAAATCTAGGTGGTCGGGACCCTTTGAGGTAAGAAAAGTGTTTCCTCATGGAGCTGTAGAGATAGCTCCCCTGGATGGTTCTTCAAGCTTTAAGGTTAATGGCCAGTGCCTAAAACCTTACTATGGAGGAGAGATTCAAAGGGGGAAGACCTCCCTCACTTTGACAGTGTCAGCATGAGATCTGGAAAGTCCTGCCGGGACTATAAATAAGGCCCTTTCTGGGAGGGAACCCAAATTTGTGTTTTGGTGTGTTGAGTCTTTAATATGTTAATATGTTGATTTTGTTGTTTAATTAATTTTTTGTTGTATAAACTGTGTTATAGCCTTGTGAGCAAGTTTTGCAGGTGTTGGAGGCTAGAAAGGGGAAAAAACTGAAGCAGAATGCAAAAACCTGCAGAATTCTGCAGGCTGGCCTCTTACGCCGCGACGTGGATCATTAAGCGCCGCGGCGCAAATATGTTCACTGCCGCGACGCTATTTTTCAAAAAAAAAAAGAAAAAAAAAGAAAATAATAATAATAATAATAATCTAAATATTTATTTTGTGCAATAAATGCACGTCGCGGCGTTACAAAACGTACGTCGCGGCGCGTAATGGGCGGTGGTTTTTAGTGCCAGGGCTGTTGCGTCAGTTTACGTTTTGCTTTTCTCTGTTCTTTGAGATTCTCTGCCTTCCTCCTCCTATTTTCTTGCCTCCCCTCCCGTTCTTTCTCATTTTTCCACTACTTCACGAGGTATGTATAGGTTTTTTTTTAATTATTTTGATTTATCGTATGTATTTCTGTTGTGTTCTGAGTTTTCTGTATTTTTTTTTGAGTAGCCGCCGCGGCGTGACAATTTAATGCCGCGGCATTTAGTTGAATGTCGCGACGTTACAGTTGAATGCCGCGGCATTGATGAAATCATTGATTAGTGCCGCGGCGTAAAAATATAATACCGCGGCGTTTACTGTATTTTTGTTTGAATGTCGCGACGTACACATCAAATACCGCGGCGTGTCCATGATTTACTTGAATGTCGCGGCGCAGTTAGGTATGCCGCGGCGCCAGGACCCAAATTTTGCAGAATTCATTCTTTTTCTAGTTTCTTTACTCTTATTAATGTAATTCTGACAGAATATGTTTTCTTTTCACAGGTACTATGGGTCCTAAACGTCTGCGTGGAGAGAGCAGTCGACAGCATAGGGACTCTTCTCCCCCGCCTCCTGAGTTTGACAGGCGGGTTTTTATTTCAGCCGCTGCGGCTCAGACCTACAGGGTCACGGTCACCAGGACCATTATCGCGGAGCGAGGATTCTCCTTCTCTAGAGCGATTCACCCCGAGGTTGAGGGTCTCCTCAACGAGCTCAGATGGAGCCAGTTTGCACGGCATCCTGAGGACTCAGCGGTTCTACCTATTGTTCGCGAATTCTATGCGAACGCCCTCCATGCTGCAGAGGGGACTACTATTGTGCGCGTTCGAGGGCGCAATGTACCCTACTCCGCCGTTGCAATCAGAGTCGCACTAGCATTGCCTGAGCCCCCGCTCATATGTGACTTTGCGGGCTCGTCGGTGGGAGCCGAGGGCATTGGCATTGATCGACGGTTGTCACGGCCGGACCGTAGGCGATTCCCTGCCGGTACAGTGGGTCATGAGCATTCAGACCAACCGGCCGCGATACTTTCCCCGATCATGCTTGACGTCGGAGGCTCGGGTTTGGTATCACTTTATTACTTCCCGTATCCTCCCGTCCACTAACCTATCAGAGGTTACGCGTGATCGGGCCATCCTGATATACTGCATCCTGGAGCGCCGCGGTGTTGATGTAGCACAGATCATCCATGATCAGATCCGGCGGTGTATTAGAGAGTCGACCAGTCTTTTCTTTCCATTCTGATTCACACCCTGTGCAGCAGACAGAGGGTGCAGTGGGGGCCGAATGAGGAGCTTACTGACAGCCGCCAGCCGCTTAACGACTCATTTATGGAGCGTGTGAGAGCAGCTCCACCTCCAGCGCCACCAGACGGTGGCGAGGTTTGCATACAATTTTGTGGATTATGAGCCGAGAGTTGCTACTCCGCCAGATGATGGAGACCTACGAGCACAGTTATTGCATACCATTGATTGGCCCTTGTCTCCTACAGTCTCCAGACGCAGCGTTGGATGGCCGAGCGTCTCCAGCTTCCCATAGACGACTATCCTGTGGCTCCATTTCTGCCCCTGGCATTTTCGCCCCTTGATCCCCCCACCGATGCCCTGCTGATGATCCTCATGCTGATGAGGACACGGATGACTAGCATATAGGGTTTTTTCTTTCATTGTCATTCCTTTTGTTTTGGACCAGTGGGACACTGTTTCCCATAGGTTTGGGGGTGGGCATTATAACATGTATGGGTGTATGTTTTTAATGTTCAAAAGCATGTTATAATGTTAGACTTTTTGGCTTGATATTTAGTAAATATTATGTTATTATTGTGTTTATATTTAGTATTCTGTTTACATATATTGTAAATATTTAGTTTTATGTTTTAATGCCCAAATGAGTGCATGTTTCGAATATGTGAATGTGAATATGTTGAAATGCATCATTCTGGGCCAGCTAAATACTAGTTAGTATGGTATTATCTGAAAGAGAATGTGAATGTAAAAATCCCATTCAAGATACAATTGTCGTTCCCTTTAACAGTATGGATCTGATGTAAGTCACTATGGTGCATGATGTTTACATGTATGTTGGAAATGTTGAAATACTTGGATGTATAACATGTGCCAGTTGCTAGTGTCGAGTTGATTGTCCTATGATATTATTGTTTGCGAAGTGCCATCTGTTGAGCGAATCCATTTGTAATCAAAAAGCATGATTAACAATCCAGTTGCTTTTCAAATGCATGATTTAAATCCCACTTGTATGTTTATGCAACTTTGATCATGATATGAGTGTTGTTTAGAGAAAGTTTATGAATAAGTGCATGTTGAAGTTTTGACTATCTTGAAATTGTGTTTAAACTCTCTTGAGGCGAAATCCTAGACTGTGCTTGATTGAGGAAATGATTAGGGCGTTCTTTGGACCGATTGAGCCTTAAAAAGCTTATCCTGATATGAGTATATCCTTAGGTCCCCCTTGAAGCTTGATGTATGATTGGCCTTTCATGTTTTTCATCACTTATATATTCCCTACCCATGTAACTAACCAAAATGCATGTGAAAATATTGCAATTCCATCCTACCATCATAATTGTTAAGTGCATAAAAGGTTAATTCTTGACTTGAGTCTTGTGTTTAAAGGATCTGGGTGAATGTTCAAATACAACTTGAACTTGAAAGAACCATCTGCTGTGAAAGAAAAAGAAAAGCTTGTTGAAGCCATAAAAAAAAAGCAACAAGAAAGAAAAAAGAAAAATAAAAAAGAAAGAAAAGTTAAATCCTAAAGGCATTGAATGGTTCTCAAAGTTCTAAAGCTTTCAAAGTTGTGATCACCCGGATATGTCACTTGGAGACTCAAGTCTTGAAATAGCATGTTTATGTGTCTTAATATTTGTATTATATCCATTCTATGTTATTCTTTATCCTATTACCATTGGCCTATTATTACAAGCTATTTAAGTCCCTTTTGATCCTCATTTAGGTGCAGTTTACATTAGTGGAGAGAGAGTTTGCATACAATTTTGTGGATTATGAGATTCTGATGTATGAGTGTTCATAAACTTGTCTGGATAATTGTGATTGATTAAGATAAGTTTAATGAGCATGCTAGTGGGATATGTGTTCTGCTTGAGAAAGGATTTTGGATGCTTGCATGCTGATGAGTACATATGTGTGAAGTCGATGGTATGGCATTAGCAATCTCTGAGAATTTAATCAATTTTGATACACTGGTTATGGTTTCAGTAATACTGGGAATTTCTGATAAATATTGAGTGAATGTGGTGCATGTGCTGTTAGTCGGTTTGCTTAATCAGACTTTGTTTTGCTCGAGGACTAGCAAAATCCTAGGTTTGGAGGTGTGATAACTCCATAAAATGGTGTTATTATGATCCTATACATATGCTGTATTGATTGCTTAGTCTTTGTTATCAGGCATAATAGGAAGATTTCAATCTAAATTCATTGATTTCAATTGTGATATCTTCCTATAAGTTTTCTGAGCAAATTGATGTAATTCTTCCTTAAAATTATGTGAACTCACTATTGTCATTAATCTGGTGATTTCTTAATTACAGGAAGGGCTCAAAAAAAGACCAATGATCAAGAATTTGGAGCTGAAAATGAAGAGAAAGCACCAGAAGCTGTCCAGCATCCAGCGTCGCGACATTGTCAAGTTAGCGCCGCGGCGCTATGCATTCCACTGTTCAGGCAGAAGCTGCGTGTTTTGAGCTCCGCGGCGTTGATAGTTTGCACCGAGGCATGAATGACCTAATTGCGCCACGCGCCGTGGCATGAAATGTGTTGCGCCGCGGCGTGATACGTTTTTCCGAAGCACTATATATACTGTTTTATCAGATTTTTGAGAAGAGATTTTATTTTCTAAAAACACAGCTGGTAAGGTTCATTTCTGAGACGAAAGAGAAGCTAAAATGATCAAAGTTGGAAGTCCAATCCTTCCACAAGGAGGATTCAAGCACTAGGGATCACCATTGTTGAGCTTGCAACTTCCTTTCCTTCCACTTTCTGTCTATTCAGATCATGGCTAAGTGTATTTATGCTTTATTTTCGTTAGTTATGAGGGGCTAGACTGTGTATAGGGATTTCCTTTGAACCTTCTATGAATATTGATGATTTGTAGACCTTTAAGTTAATATATATGGTTAGAAGTTGTTCAATCATATTTCTCCGAATGCTTTTGAATATTTGGCCAATGTTTAACATGTTTTGATTAAATCTAATGATTTTAGACATAGAAGATTGGATTTAAGATCCTAAATATGGTTGATGTATGTTTGATTTCATTCAATTGGTTTGAAGAAATTGATTAGCTAATAGAATAGAAATATATCTATTAGTCATGCATGGCTATTATTGAGACTTGCTCTTAATGAGTGGAATTTAATCTAGATCTCATGGACACATAGAGACTAGGTAAACGAAGCATGATTAAATGACCTAGACATAGGCTTTTAATTAGACAGGATTCTCAAGCCAACAATTTCCGTATCATGTATGTTAATAAAGAGGTTTGCATATTATCAATTGAAGTAAAAGGTGAAAAAGGATTCCCTATTCTTTAATCAACAACTGTAATTCTGATTAGTTAGCATTTCAATCTTCCCATTAGTTTAAGCACAACTTCTTTTAATTTGAATGTTCTTAGATAGAAGCTATTAAACTATTGGTTAATAATTAGTTCTGAATTAGCAATAGTCCTCGTGGGAACGATATCGGACTCCTAGCTATACCACAGGTGCGACCCGTGCACTTGAAGTAAGCAAAAGAGCGAACACTAGTCGTGTTGAGTTTTCTTTTTGTGTGAGACATGTGGGTGATGATGCTTCTATTATCACACAGTTCCAATTTGATGGATTTGATTTGACTCCAAAGGAGGTTGTGACCATTTTTTTCATACAAATTTCCTATTTTAATTGTGTTTTATATATATTTGGATAATAATTTAAGTATTTGTTTTGATCGATTTTGCTAGGCAATTCTAACTGTTGGATTTTTTTTTTGAACTTAATGTGAGCTTTGAGGTTGCAGATCTTGATTCTGCAACTGCGAAGGTTTTGTAATGTGATATTTATTGTTGCTTTGTTCTGTCTAATTTTTTTGTTTGTATTTAATGATTTCATTAATATGTGTAGGATGTGATATCACAATTTTGTGATCATGAAGTTTGTTTGGATTCTTGGGTTGTGTGTTATGTGTTGAATTTCACTCCTACCAAGAGGAATTATGCTGATGGTTCGTATTCTCTAAGTAGAAGTGTCAAAACGGGTTGGCTCGGCCCATTCGGGTTGTGTTATTTTCGGGTCAGTTTATTCGAGTTATGTAAATTTCGGATTGACATTTTGTTAGTCTAATCCATTTATTTTGTCGGACTATTCGGGTCGGCTCATCGGGGTTGACTCATTTTGACACCCATACCCCTAAGTACTGAAATGTCCTCCAACAAGCTAAAGGAAGTTAAGATAGAGGAGTAATGCTATTGTCGCGACCGGGATCGCGGTGAAATATAGCAACTCGCGTAATTTTAAAAAAATGAAAATATGGAGTCGCTACCAATTTTATTTAAATTTAGCAAAAATTGGAAATTTTTTTTAGAAAATGGTCTTTGGAACCAAATCGGATTCGGGAGTCAGTTATAGATAAGGAAGGGTGGAAACTTAATCCCACTGCACCCCCATCACACCCGTCCTGAGACGGTACCTTAAGTCAGTTGTGCAAAAACTTGATAATCTCAAATTTATTTATTTTACCCCTATTAAAAATACTTTGTAATTTTTTATTTTTTTTATTTTTATTTTATTTTTTATTTTTATTTTTTTTATTTTTTAGAAGAAAAAAAATAACCAAATTGTGAAAAATTAAATTTTGGCTTGATAGAATAAAAATTCTGCTCCTACGTACCCTCAGGTGCAATGAGGAACTCAAAGTCACGTAGTTCTGTAAAAAATAAGTATGAGTTGATTGATTTTAATTAAAAAAATATTTTTGAAAAAGGGATTTTTGTTCAAAAAACAAACTCAAACTTGCACAGGGTTCAATTAGCATTAGGCTACTCAATAAACTCATATGATCCAAACGACATTGAAGATAACATTCGTTATTCAATCATCATCATTGATCATTGCATTGATTAAAAGAATTTTTTATTTTTTAATTTTGTTTTTCATTTATTTTTTATTCCATTTTTTTTAGTTTTTTTTTACTGCTTCTTTTTCTTTTCTTTTATTTGTTGCTTGTTTTTTTTTTATATTTTAGAAAAAAATCAGACCAAACCCACGTAGGTGGGCTGATGTTCCAGTAGCCCAATTCTTTGTCATAATTCAAATAAAGCACAAACTTAACTTGAGGCATTCAGAGACCAAAAAAATAAAAAATAAAAACACTCACATATTGAAAGAAATGAAAATCAGATAAGCTTCTGGAAACAACAAAACACACACCGGGAGACGTTTGGCATGGAGCTGGACGACTGGAAGCGGTGGTTGGGCGGTGTTGACGGTAAGGCAGAGGCGCGGAGGGTGCTGCTCTTGGGGTGGTGCACGCGACAGGAGTCATGCGGATCCGGAATGGGGGTGACGACGGGTCCGATCTAGTGCTGGTGGAGGCTCGGGTCGGAGATGATGGCTGGGTTCGTGCTCTGGTGCGGGTTCAAATCAGCGGCAATGGAGCAGAACAGAGGCGGGCGACGCAGATCTGGGTTCTCCGGGGTTGAGGGCGCGCGTCACGTTGGTGGTGGAGGACGTGACAGGCTCGACGGCTTCTGGTTCATGAACGACGGCGAGTGGAACGACAGCGATGTGCGGAGCTGGCGGTGCTCCGGTGGGTGCGGGTGTGCTGATGAGAACTCGGGGCTGGACGGTGGCGGCGAGGTACAAAACGCCGTGACTCGAGGCTGCGAGTTGGCGGGTCACGGTCCTGGTTTGAGCGGCCCGTCACAGCTGGTCTGAGTTGCTTTTTTTCTTCTTTTCTCTTTGGATGCTGGAAATGGTGAGTGTGAGTGGAAATTACAGATTTTTTATGGTTGTGGTGGTGGGTTATGGAGGGTGGAGGAAGTGGTGGTTATGGAAGGTGAGTTGTGATGGAGGATGGTGGGTTGTGGAAGAAGTTGGTGAAGTTGGTGGTTGGTTATAGAGATGGAGGCTTGGGTTTAATGGTGGTGATGGAAGATGAGTTGTGATGGAGGATGGTTATGGCTTGGTGAGGAAGATGAAGATGGTGGGTGAAGAGGCCATGAATTAACTCCTCTTTTTGTGCCCTACGTGAGAGTGCTTCTATTGTTTTTTTTTTCATCCCCCGCTCTGCCTGATTTCCTCTTATAATATGCTTCCCTTGTTTTGCTGACCAGATGGCTTTTTGAGCCCTGCGTGGTTGAGTGTGCACAGGTGAGTAGCGTGTGTGCAGAATGATTGAGTGTGTTGTGTTGAGTGTTGCGTGGGTGAGGAGTGAAAAATGTGTGCGAGTGAAAGTGAGTGTGTGTGCTGTGAGTACAGAGAGATTACGTGAGTGAGGAGTGAAAAATGTGAATGAGTGAAAGTGAGTGTGTGACATAAAGTAATAAGCAATATTTTATTTTTATTTTTTTCAAAATAAAATAGACAAAGTGAGAAAATAAATGAGCTAAAACATGATTAAATTATTTGGTCAAGAAAAAAGAACAAATACTAAATTAAATTTTTTTTATTTGAGCCGGGCAAAATTGGGTGTTCACAGCTGTTGAATGTGTGTTCCTTCTTAGATTTGAATTTTTTTAATTATTTTTTAAGTGATCAAATGAAAGAAAAAGATAGATATAAAAGTTATAAAAAATTTTTATATATTATAATTAGATACCAGTGATTGTTGGTCAAGATTAAAAGTTACTTAAAGGTCATATGACCACTTAAAAAAGTTACATGCATTTATATTTTAATATTGACCATTCATGTAAGATCAAATGGTTAAGATTCACTTCTCTCACCCTCTCACAATAAACACTCCTCTCACCCGATACACTCCCTATATATATATATAAGTTACTTAAAGGTCACGTGACCACTTAATAAAGTCACATGTATTTATATTCTAATCTTGACAATTTATATAAGATCTAATAATTAAGATTCATTCTTATCACTTTTTACAGGAATGAATCTTAATTATTTGATCTTATATAAATTGTCAAGATTAGAATATAAATGCATGTGATTTTTTTTATTAAGTGGTCACGTGACCTTTAAGTGACTTTTATATATATATATATATATATATATATATATATATATATAGTAAAAAGAATGTTTATTGTAAAAAGTGATAAGAATGAATCTTAATTATTAGATTTTATATAAATTGTCAAGATTAGAATATAAATGTATGTGACTTTATTAAGTGGTCACATGACCTTTAAGTAACTTTTATTATTGATCATTCATGTATGGTTATATAGTCAATATTCATTTCTCTCACATCTTACAATAAAAACTTCTCTAACTAGATATGTCATACACACACACACACACACAGCGTATCTGGTGAGAGAAGTGTTTATTGTAAAAAGTGAGAGGAATGAATCTTAAGCATTAGATCTTATATGAATGATCAAAATTAGAATATATATATACAAAGTGTGTCTGGTGAGAGAAGTGTTTATTGTAAAAGGTGAGAGGAGTAAATCTTAAATATTGGATATTATATGAATGATCAAAATTTGAACATAAATGCATGTGATTTTTTTAAGTGGTTACATGACCTTTAAGTAACTTTTAATATTAATCATTCATGTATGATTGTATGATCAAGATTTACTCATCTCACTCTCTTATAATAAAACCTCCTCTCACTATATATATATATATATATATATATATATATATATGGAGAAGGATTACACCGACGTAAGTCAAAGTCACTCTTACACAATTGAATAACTTTTTATTAAATAATTTCCTTACTAAAATTACCATTGGATTGAAAATTTCCATCATATAAATCATATCTATAAAATTTTACATTAATTTAAAATTATTTAATACTTTATTGATGTAAGTTAAGATTAGCGTAATATATATTCTTAAAATATATAAAAATAAGAATCACTTGATTATATTCTTATTGATATTTAATTTTTTCAACATTTAATACAAATGATCAAGACATTGAATAGTTATAATTTAAGGGTTCAATCGATAAAAATCATATTCTATAAAAACTTATTGGATGATGTAAGTATGCAAAGTCCTATACCGACGTAACTTGATCCATCTCCTATATATATGTATATATACCAATATCTTCATCAGTTTAATTAGGGATGTAAATTGGTTCGGATAACCTGACCAATCTGACCAACTCGAACCAAACCAATTAAGTTGGTTTAGTTTGGGTATTTTGATTAGTTCGGGTAAAATCCGATCAATGAGAGCTTAATTGGTTCGATTCTCGGATTGAGAAATTTAAATTCGAAGAACCATCCGAACCAAACCACTATTGCACATACAGAGACATTAGACATATGCGTTTTCATTTTCTTTACCAAAACATTGTACTAGCTATATATTGATATTGAATAAAGTCCTGTATATCATATGACTAGTGGTTTTGCTTTGACTATCTTCTTAGTCATTTTCTATCGCCTATTTATGAGACCACAAAAATTATATATCATATTTGATCTTTACCAAGATTATGCTTATAACTGTTGTCCAGTTATTGCATGAACTTTTTTATTATGTATTCTATTTTTCTATCGCCTACTAGGAAGTTTTCTTTTCTCACTATTTTAGCATTTTTTATTTGATATAAACAGAAAAGCTCAAAGACCATTAATCGTGTGACTCAACTTGAAATTGAATATTGATTTTCTGATGGAAGAACAAATGTTAGTCTATGTTCTAATATTATTTAAAATTTTAGATACATTATGTGTACTTTTTTGTATTACATGTATAGTTGTTTAGCTAATTTTTGTGTTAAAAAAAATGGTTAACCCGATCACTCGATCACCCGAACCAAACCAAACCATAGATGTTTGGTTTGGTTCGGCTCGGATTTGGCTATAAAAAAACAAGAAAACTGAATCAAACCAATTGATTTTGATTAGTTCGGATTTATTTTTTCCCAAAATCCGAACCAAACCATCCACTTATACTCCTAAGTTTAATGATCTGTGTGATTTTTAAAATATTAGTATTTACAACATGCCTGGTAATGCTTATTTTTAGAGAAAGTTTTTTTTCAAAATCTCTTTCAAACAATTTTCGATTATATGACATTTTAAATACAAAATAAGTTAATTTAAACACATATTTAATCATTTACTGACATTAGTCTCTCATGATTAAAATTGTTAAAATGGGTCGAGTCTGAATAACTCAACAAAAAGTACAGGTTAGACTAACAAAATTTAAGCTTGAACTTAGTTTAGTCCGATGTGGCTCAACTTGATTTAGCCTGGCCCGAAATCAGGATGGCTCACTTCAGGACGGCCAGACCCATTAGACTGAATTTTAATTATTATTTTTTATCTAGCAAGTTACTCTTAAGAGGATAGTACCATTTTTTGTTTGAAAAATTAAAACACAATTGACAAGTGGGTTAGTTATCAAATTTATTTGTCATTAGCCAAAAATTAAGTAGTTCACATTTTATATTTTCCATTGATTTAAAATTTTTAAAGGTTAAATTCATTATTTAAAAAAAAAACATATAAAAGAGTTGACGGGCTGATGGGTCAACCCAATCAACTTGCAAGTAGCAATGATTTGGATTAAGTTAGAAAAATGCTAATCCAAATATATACTCAACTTGACTCATTTTAATATCTTTACTCATGATTGTAGAATTGAACTTTTGATGATTGAGAAAGTGAAACTACTAAGCAAACATTTTAAATACCGGAACGACCAAGTCTCTCATTCAAATAATATCCAAGTCAATCATGGTTCAATCGTAATTTAACCACAAATTTAACTACTTGAACCAATCAAACTATGATTTATAAGTCTAACCGATTCAATCAAAAATTTAATTTTTGAAACATTGATACCAAGTACCACTAGACAACCAGGTTTATCCCAATAATGTTAAGATAAAAATAAAAATAAAAACAATACTCGTCCTAAAAATAAGCCCATTTTTTATGAACTATGATACCGCCCATTCTTAATGGGCCTAGGGTTTCTTCATCGGCCCATTATCAATGAATCTTGTTGGTCTCATATATATATAACAGCTAGTAGGGTTTCGTTCATCGTTTGCGAGAGAACTAGAACCCTAGAAGGAGAAGATGGTGAAGTTCTTGAAGCCGAACAAGGCGGTGATCGTTCTCCAAGGCCGCTACGCGGGGCGGAAGGCGGTGATCGTGCGCGCCTTCGACGAAGGTACGCGCGACCGGCCTTACGGTCACTGCCTGGTCGCCGGAATCAAGAAATACCCTAGCAAAGTTATCAAGAAGGACTCGGCGAAGAAGACGGCGAAGAAGTCGCGCGTGAAGGCGTTCGTGAAGCTGGTGAACTACCAGCACGTGATGCCCACGCGCTACACCCTCGACGTGGATCTCAAGGACGCCGTCACCCCCGACGTGCTCCAGTCCAAGGACAAGAAGGTCACTGCACTCAAGGAGACCAAGAAGCGGTTCGAGGAGCGGTTCAAGACCGGCAAGAACCGGTGGTTCTTCACCAAGCTCAGATTCTAGATTCTGTAGGCCTCTCTCTTTTAGAAAAACGGTGTCGTTTTTGTACTCTGTTTTTTAAACTTTTATTTCATAAAGAAATTTTGTTTTGTTATGAACTCGCAAGGGTGTCTGTTTGGATTCTATTGACTTGAAATTTTGAAAATGGTTTATAATGCAATGCTACAATGTGTTTGTTGGTAATGTTAATGTTTTTGGCCATTTTTTGAATCTGCAAAAAACGGTGTCGTTTCGAGCTCTGTGCTAGTTTTCTTGGAAGAAGAAATTTCGGGTTTTATTTTTTTATGTCGTGTGTTATGTTATGAAGAACTCGTAAGGGTGTGTTTGGATTATATATTATATGTGATTGTATTGGTTTCTATTTCTGTAATGTGTTTTTAGATTCATAGTCTGTTTTTGTTGGTAATAGTAATATTTTTGGCATTTTTGGAATCTGCTTTATATATATGAGGAAAATGAATACTGTTATTTGTGGATTTAGAAGTATTTTGGGATAGGAACAATTTGGATTGGAAAACGAAGTCTTTTAAATCTTAATTGGTAAAGTTCACTAATGCAAACTGGTTTTGGACATGTTTGTAAGAGAAAAAAATCTAGTTATTTATGTTCGTTATACTCTTCAAAATTATCACTCGATCGCTTTGTGTTTGTAATTTTGTTGTGTTTTCAATTAGCTTTGCATGTTAATTGATCATTGAGTGTTGTTTGGTCAAATTGGGCGGGTCATTCTCACATTGCTAATCATACATTTCTGATTTCTCCAAGCATGATAGAGCTATGGTTGAACTCTGGTCCTTAGAAGGAAAATGAGTAGAAAGTCAGCTATTACGACCTAATTGAGCAGTATTTTAGCGCAATTTTAGTTTCGTTATCCTTAATTGATCACAACGTACTTGGTAAAAAATTTAATCAAGCAAAGCAGTACAAACATTTGTTGTGTTTTGAATTTAGCTTCTTTTTGAGCAAGTGTTTTATATATTTATTGTTTCATCATAGGCAACTGTTTCTTTCTCTTTGTTCTTGCTGTGTTGATGACTGATCATATGATCAATGGAAGAAGGTCGCAATTAATATGTGGCAATAGATGTTCAAGCAAGTTCAAAACATAGTAATACAGAAGAATCACGAGGCAGAGCAAGCCCCATGTATAAGTTTACAAACCTCAACCTATCTTGCCTTGCATTTATAATTCTAGTAGCGGGCCACATTTCTTTCAGCGGACCTAGCTCCAAACGTTACCTTTGTACCTCTGTTTTGTCACAACATCAATCACGGTAAAATGCTATTTTTAATTATGACACAAGCCTGTATAAGATTTTGAGGTGCTATGAGTTGTACAATCTCCTCAAAACAGGGGGAATAACATAGCTTCCATATTGCATGCTGAGCATATTTGCACCTTCATTTTTTCCCATTGCCGCCATCATAGAGTCTTAGTTACCGGTACCTCCTTACCTGGATTACCGGCAATGCTCTTTTTCTGACAAATACTCCAATCGCGCATACAGCTCAATAAGGAATTCCTCAACTCCTTAATGGTGATGTGTAAAGCCATGCTAGCAAGATCAGATAGATGATGCTTGTGTATTGCACTTAAGTTGTTTGTCCCATGCAATCTCCATGGCAAATCCAAAGTAGAATTGATACGGTATACCAGGCTTGAATATGTATAATTGAGGAAAATGTCCTGGTTATAAGAGGTTTGACATTATGTTGGATCATAACAAACCTGGCAAGAAAGAAACCACTATACATGAAAAATCCCAATATATGTAGCATATGGCATTGCCACTCCCTTTACGTCCATTAATTCGGAGCTAAATTTGAAAGCCATATTTCAAATCGATGTTTTCAGGATGCCCCAAACAACCATTGAATAGCAAGTGCTTTACCTTGCGTGGATCCTATTTCAAACGGTCTGTTGTTATGCTGCACCATCCTGTGTCAACACACACATACACACAAGAAACGTCTAAGGTGCGCCTACGTAACACTGCAGAGCCAAAAAAATGTTGGTCGCATAAAGCTAAACAAGCTTCATTCATAGATTATAAAATAAAAATCATAAAAGCTATAAATGTGAAATGCAACTTACAAGTTACAGTATTGTGTAGCTCATTCTTGAGCTGTTGAGTAATGACAGCAAAACTGAAAGAACCCTTATGAACAGATGCAGATTCAGCACAGGAGGCAAAAGGAAGTGACTCCACAAGACACCTCAATTGGCACAAGCATATACACCACCTCCAACTGTCACACGGCAGTCCACCCCACAAACAAATAAACAAATGCCCATTCATATAGGAAGATTTCTTTATAAATTCAAACACAACACTGTAGAATGGAACTCATATTACAGCTAATAGGAGGTCATAAAGATAAATGAGCAAGAAAATGGCACTCTTCATAAGTGATTTCTCTTCTTCAATACTCCAGTAGATTATGTATTTAGTGTGATAATTGGCAATAGACCACATTTTGCAAGCAAAACCAGTTCAATATTCCAGCATGTTGCAAATGATAATTGCATAACTAGGATAAATTGACAATCCTTGATAAGCGGTCGGTAGTTATATGGTTAAACTTCACCCAGGGGAGGTCTCCCCTCTATCCCCTCCTTTCTTTTCCTTGTTTTTTAAGCACTATTTTAATCAACAAGTTCAATTCATTCATATGTTAGAATATCAAACTGAATTCTGGTTCGTTCTTAATATTCCTCGTCAACTCTTCCAACAAAGTGTAGATTTTATCTTTCTGCGGATGATGTTGATCTCCAGTATAAAACTTATGAACCTCACCTCTCACTGAAATCCAGCTATATCCTGGTTCTTTTCTAATGCCTTGTTCTTTCATCACATCTCTCAAACTAACCCCATGTTCATATAGTCCTGACTCTATGTAAGTGTTGGACAAAAGAATATATGTAGAAGGATATTGTGGTCGAGTGGATAGAATCTTTTGAGCAGCAGTCTTCCCCAACTCAGCATTTCCATGAATCCTACATGCTCCTAGCAAGGCCTGCCAAACCATTTCATTTGGCTCAATTGGCATCCTGTCTATAAATTCCACTGCTTCATCCAAGCGGCCAACACGACCTAAGAGATCAACAACACAAGCATAATGTTCCATTTCTGGTACCACACCATAGGTGTCCTCCATTTGATAGAAAAATTTCAGGCCATCCTCCACCATTCCTCCATGGCTACAGGCAAAAATGACACATAATAATGTAACAGCATTGACCTTTGCACCTGACTGTTCCATTTTTCTGAAGAGTTGAAGGGCATCTTCAACATGACCATGTTGAGCGTAAGTGGATATTATGGCAGTCCAAGTAACGGTGTCAGGGTTAGATATCCTTACAAAAATCTTCTCTGCCTCCAACAGGTTACCACATTTGGCATACATGTCAATTAGAGCACTTTCTATGCATGTATCCGTATCCAAGCTGGCCTTGCATATCAGACTATGAATTTGCTGACCATGTTCTAGTAAACAAAGACCACCACATGCGGTAATCACACTAGAAAAGGTAAAATGATTGGGTGCAAAGCCTTCATTGCGCATCTGTGAGAAGATGGCCAAGGCTTTCCCCCATTCAGAATATTGACAATATGCAGTCACCATGGTTGTCCAGGACACTATATCTTTCTCTTCCATTCTATTAAATACCTTCTCTCCTGCTTCAAGTGACTCACATTTGGCATATGCATCAGCGAGGGCATTTGATGCACTAATTTCCATCGCATCAAATCCATATTTCAAAGCCATTCCGTGAGTCTCTCTCAAGAATTTCAGACACTTCAAAGCAGCAGTTGAGTTGAAAACACAACAGAATGTGTAAACATCTGGTTTGATATCATTTTGGCACATTCTTGTGAACAGTTCCAAAGCTTCTAGGTGAGAACCAGCTTGTGAATAACCAGTTATCATTGCATTCCAAGGTGTGTTAACCAAACAACTTGCGAACTTTGAGCCAAAAACAACTTGTGCATCATACAGAGACCCACACTTAGAGTACATATCAATAAGAGCTGTTCCAACTAAAGTATTGGAGTCCAGCCCCCATTTAGAAGCATACCTGTGAACTTCATGACACTTGTTAATGTCACCTAACTGCCCAACAGCCTTGGAAACACTTATAAAGGTGAAATTATTAGGTGTAACCCCAACTTCAATCATGTCAATAAAACAATTTAATGCTTGTAGATACAGACCATTAGAGAAAAACCCTGAAATCATTGCATTCCAAGAGACATTACTAAGCTCTGTCATGGTGTTGAACACCTTAACTGCACTCTCACTCATTCCTAACTTGGCATACAAGTTAAGAAGAGATGTACCAACAACCGTATGCGCCAGAAAACCCCTGACAACAACTTGGGAATGCACCATCTCACCCAACTCAACCGAATCCAACCCAACACACGACTGCAAAACAGCAGAGAAGGCAAACCCATCCGGCAACACTCCTTGCTCCAACATCATACAAAACAGCTCCACCCCATCAAGGTAGTAACCATGCTCATTCGACGCAACAATCATGACGGTCCAAGAAAATACATTTCTCTGAGACATTCCATCAAACACCCTGCGAGCAGCATCATAATCCATGCATTTGGAGTACACATGAACTGCATGGTTCAAAAACACCAACAAGTCACGGACATCAAAATTCGATTTTAACACATGCCCATGAATGCAACTTGCATTTTTAAGAGACCCATTTTCCTCGCAGGCCTTTAAGAGATCAATGAGTGATCGAATGTGGTGGTGTTTATGGGTTTCAGGTTGTGCAACGTGCTTGGTTAATCTGGTTCCACGGTGGTGCTTTGAAAGCATAGGTACTTTGTTTGTGGAAGCAAGAGAGGGTGATGCAGAGAGATGAGAAGGTTGGTGCACGCAGCGGGCAACGGAGAAGGTCGTGCTCCAAGTGTTGGTGACCACCACCATCGCCACCGTCACCATGTGATGGAAACTGATGAATGCTCCAGATAGTTTCTTATCTTAACTAGTGCTGGTGAATTTTTTTTTTCAATTTAAAAAGAAAATTAAATGGATTAATTATTCCTACTAACTTGTAAATGGTAGGAAGTTAAATGACTTATTCGTTAGTTAAATGTTAGTTAATTTTTAGGAAAATGCATGATTTACAATTTATGGAGTCACATTTGTGTAATATGGTAAAATTAGAATTAATAGTGTGAGTATATAAAAAATAAAGTGAAACTAATTATAATCATAAGATAAAAATTATATAGATGGAAAATAATGTGTAGATAAATATATATATTTATCATTATTCTAATTTTTATTTTTGTACGTCAATTCATTATATAAATAGGACTAAGGTCTTAAATAACTCATATATGATGATTGAGCTGTAAAATAAGATACAAAATCTAATTGGATTAGGGAATTAAATTATTTAAATTTGGTCATTTTATGATTCATATCATATAACTATCAAGTTTTTTAGATTAAAAAAAATTATATGATATAGAAAGACCTCCCATCTCTTTGGCCATAAAGTTAAATTTTCATTTCTTATCATTTTTCACTTTACAGAGTTGCTTTCTTAAACTTTTCTCTTTTATATTTTTTATATATTACATTTTAAGTCAATTTTTATTTAATATTTTAATTAAATGTATATATATTTTTATGTTTGCGACATGAGTGCCTCTTTATAATGTGGAAGAATGTTTGTATTATCAAGTGACTTCTATATTTAAAAGGGAGGTGAATTAAATACTCAAAAACTTTTTAGTAAAAAAATATTTAAAAAATGGTTTTCAAAGACTTATTGAAATTAATTGAAGAGAATAAAAGTTAAAAAAAAAGCTCAAATTACAAGGTACAGACAATGACTTAAAGCACTCAACACTTAAAATTATTTTGAGAGTACACAATATTTTAATAATACACTACTAAAACAATAAGGTGATAAAGTTACTAACAAAATATTACATAAACTCACACTCTTAAGATATTTCATAATGTTTTTTGTCTCACGTTATTTCTAATTTTTGTGACATGACAAAATCAGAGTATGAATATACAAAAAAAAAAAAAAAAGTGAGATCAATTATAATTATAAGATAAAATCTATAAATATGTGAAATAAGGTAACTATATGCATTTGTATTTAGAGGGGAAATCGATTTACACCAGTTTAAGTCTTTTTTGACTTACACTCATTTTTAACCGCTAGATTCACTTTCATCTAATAGTTGAGATGATTTTATTAAAAGTAACCATTAGATAAAAGTGAATCTAACGGTTAAAAATAAGTGTAAGTCAAAAAAGACTTACACTAATATAAATTGATCCTCCCTCATATAATATTATTCTAATTTTTATTTTATTAGTCAATTCATTGTATAAATACGACCTAAGGTCTTAAATAACTCATAAGATAATTGATGTATGAAATAAGGTACATAATCTTAGTGAGTTGGAGAATTAAATTATTTAAATTTAGTCATTTTATGATTCTTATCATATAACTTTCAAGTTTTTAAGATAAAAAAAATTATATGACATGGAAAGACCTCACATTTCTTTGACAAAAAAGTTAAAATTTTAATTTTTTACACTCATTTTTTACATTACTGAGTTGCTTTCTTAAACTTTTCTCTTTTTATTTTTATCTTTTACATATTACATTTTTAAGTCAATTTTCATTTAATATTTAAAATAAAATTATAATTTCATTTTATACTCGTTACATTAGTGCCTTTTTATAGTGTGGAGAATTGTTCGTATTATTAAATGACTTCTATATTTAAAAGAGATGTGAATTCAGTAGTCAAAAATTTTTAAGTTAAAATTGATTTCAAAAAATGGTTTTTAAACACTGATTGAAGTTATTTGGAGAGAATAAGAGAAAAAGAATGCTCAAATTACAAGGCACACACAAAGATATAAAGCACTCAATACTCAACAACAACAACAATAATAACAACAATCAAGTCTTTTCTCATTAGGTGAGGTCGGCTACATGGATCAAACGATGCCATTGTGTCTTGTCATGAACCAAGTTTTCAGAAATGCTATTCAAATCTAGATCTTTTTTAACCGTTTCACCTATAGTCTTTCTTGGTCTCCCTCTACTTCTAGCTATTAGGCTATTCTCCACCTGATCTACTCTTCTTACAGGGGCTTCTAAGGGTCTTTTCTTTACATGCCCAAACTACTTAAGACGAGATTTTCCCATCTTTTCTACAATAGGTGCTACCCCTATTTTCTCTCTAATGCATTCATTCCTAATCCTATCTTATCTCGTATGGCCACACATCCAACGCAACATCCTCATCTCCGTGACACTGATCTTGTGCTCTTGTTAGCTTTTTACCGCCCAACATTCAGTACCATACAACATTGCGGGCCTTATAGCTATGTGGTAAAATTTACCTTTAAGCTTGAGAGGCACTTTGCTATCACAAATAACTCCTGAAGCACTCCTCCATTTCATCCATCCAGCTTGAATCTTGTAGTTTACATCTCCTTCTATCTCTCCGTCATTTTGTATGATGGATCCAAGATACCTAAACTGTGTAACTTGTAGTATGGTATGATCTCAAATTTTTACCTCTAAGCTAGCATTAACATGTTTCTTATTGAACTTACATTTCATATACTCCGTCTTACTCTTGCTTAGACGAAAGTCATGTTCTTCCAAAGCTCGTCTCAACTCTTCAACTAAGACTATATCATCTGCAAAAAACATGCATTGTGGTACTGGCTCTTGGATATGCGCAGTAAGCACATCCAAGACCAAGGTAAAAAGATAAGGACTCAAAGCTGACCCTTGGTGCAGACCTACAGTTATAGAGAACTCTTCTGTGACCCCACCCAGTGTTCTCACACTAGTTTTAGCCTCATCGTACATATATTGGATTGCTCGAATATAGGCGATACGAACTCCTTTCTTCTCCAAAGCCTTCCACAAGACCTCTTTCGGTACCCTATCGTAAGCTTTTTCCAGATCAATGAAAACCATGTGTAGGTCTTTTTGCTTCCTCCGATACCTCTCCGTCAATCTTCATAGAAGGTAGATTGCTTCCATGGTTGACCTCCCAGGCATAAAACCAAATTGATTCTCTGATATATGAGTCTTTTGTCTTAGTCTCCTTTCAATGACTCTTTCTCATAACTTCATGGTATGACTCATGAGCTTAATCCCTCTGTAATTTGCACAGTTTTGTATATCTCCCTTATTCTTATAAATAGGGATTAAAATGTTTCTCCTCCATTCATTTGACATTTTCTTGGACCTCATTATCTCGTTAAACAGCTTTGTAAGCCAGCTTATACCTTTATCTCCTAGGCACTTCCATATCTCAATGGGTATATTATCCGGTCCGACCGCTTTTCTATTATCCATCCTCTTCAAAGCTTCTTTTACCTCAAACTCCCGAATTCTACGATAAAATGTTTTATTTTGGTCTTCCTCTTTAGTGTTTAAAATGTCTGAGTCTCCTAATGCCCAGTGTTCCTCATTAAATAACTTTTGAAAATAACCCTTCCATCTATCTTTGATGTTTTGGTCCGTAACCAAGACTTTACCCTCTCATCCTTAATGCATTTCACTTAATCCAAGTCTCTTGTCTTTCTTTTCCTACTTTTAGCAAGCTTGTAGATATACCTTTCTCCGTCTTTGGTGCCCAACGATTGATATAACCCGTCAAACGCTTTAGCTTTCGCCTCGCTCACCGCCTTCTTAGTATCTTTTTTAGCTGCCTTATATTTTTTTTCAATTTTCATCATTTTTACACACGTGTCAAGCTTTATAACATTCCCTTTTAACCTTAACCTTATCTTGTACACTTATGTCCCACCACCAAGATTCTTTATCCTTGGGTCCAAAGCCTCTTGATTCACCGAGTGTCTCTTTTGCTACCTTCCTAATCCCCTTAGCCATCTCGTGCCACATATCATTAGCACTCTCTTGTACTTCCCAAATCTCTTCCTCCATAATCCTCCTCTGAAAGAGCATTTGTTTTCCGCCCTTTAGTTGCCACCATTTGATCCTTGGCTCTCTGTCTCGACAATTTCTCCTTACTCTCATCTTAACTCGTACATCCATAACCAAAACCTTGTGTTGGGTAGTCAAACTCTCTCCATGGATGACTTTGCAATCCATGCAAATCTTTCTGTCAGATTTCCTTAATCGAAAGAAGTCAATTTGAGAGCAAGAACCCCCTCTTCTATATGTGATAAGATGCTCTTCCCGCTTCCTAAAGCAAGTGTTAGCTATTATAAGATCAAAAGCTACCGAAAAATTTAAAATTGCTTTGCCCTTTGCATTAACTACTCCTAGACCATAACTCCCATGCAAACCCCCATACCCCTTAGATTCGCTCCCCACATGACCATTTAGGTCCCCACCTAGAAAAATATTCTCTCCCAATGGTATTCTCTGAACTAAACCTTCTAAATCCTCTCAAAAATTAATCTTGTAGTGCTCGTCTAACCTTACTTGGGATGCATACGCACTGATAACATTAAAAGTCTCCTGTTCCACAATAAACTTTAAAGCTATGATCCTATCTCCGAGTCTTGTCACATCCACAACATTATTCTTCTAATTCTTATCTACTATTATGTCTACCCCATTTCTAGATTTTATCTTGCCAGTGTACCAAAGCTTAAAACCCGACGTGTCGAGTTCCTTTGCCTTTTCTCCAACCCACTTAGTTTCTTGTAGGCACATAAAATTAATCCTCCTCCTAATCATGGTGTCAACTATTTCCATTGATTTACCTGTAAGAGTGCCTATATTCCAAGTTCCAAAACGCAACCTACTCTTGTGAACTAACTTTTTTACCCACATCCGTTCACGAAAATGTGGGATCCCTTGCTTATTTTTCACTACACTCAGGTGGCGATGCAGCGGCTCTTGCTCATTTGATACTGTACTCGAGCCATACAGCGCGTTGCTTAGGAGCAATGACTTAGCATTAACACAACTACTTCTTTGATCCATGTCATAAAGATTCGACAAAATTTTACGTTAGTTGTCTACTGCCTAACATAGCCCTCCTCTTTTATCCGGGCTTGGGACTGGCTATGTAGGGATTTGCAACAAAGCTCAGCACAGGCAGAGTTAAGCACTCAATGCTCAACACTTTAAATTATTTTAAGAGTGTACAAAATTTTAATAGTACACCTAAAAAAAATAAAGTGATTAGGCTACTAACAAAATGCTAGATCGATTCACACTCTTGGGATGTTTCACGGTGTTCTAGTCTCACAAGATAAGGATTGCCTTGCCCTTATCATAACCGCAGCTAAGAATTGCTATTGACTAAAACAATACTGGACATTGCATATCATATGATAAATGATATTCTCTTGAGATACTTTAGTTCATAGAGTTGTGGGACATGTAAGGAGAGTGTGGGAGTCAAATTTTTATAATGCATTTGTTTTCCTTCTCCAGCCCCTCTTCTGGGGGGCCTCCTATGGATTTCTTGGGGACTTTCCTTTGTGGTAGGCCTCCAATAGACCAAAAAAGAAAATTGATATTCTCTACATAAAAATCAACTATAATAAAATAAAATACATGAACAAAAAATTCTTAATAATAATATATTATAAAAAATAGTGTAAAAGTTTCACATTAATTGTGCATAAAAAAATTATTATTCCTAAAAAATATTGTTCTCTTATTATTTATATAAATATATATTCCTTCTAGTATATTTTAAGTGTCATTTTGGTGTAAGACACAAGAATTAAGAAATATTAAACCAAACCTTAATTGTGAGAATATTTTACTAAACTACTCTTATTCATTTTAATTAATTACTTCATCTTATCATATTCATCTAATTTACATGAGTAGTTCAGACTATTAAAATATAAAGGTTAAGATGGAAAAATAACAATTGATACTTTATTGGTATGCAAAAACGTCATTTATAATGGACTAAGTTTTTTAACCAAAGTGACACTTAATAAACTTGAAAGAATATAAAAGTTTTATATATTTAATAAGGCTCCCAATATAAAATAAAAAATATTATAATCTTTCAGTTATGTTCCTCTCATTTGCATTATTCTTCTTTTAGTAATGATTTTTGTTAGTACAAGGGAAATAAAAACAAGAAAACTATTGCCTTAAATAAATAACACCAAAAGCATCAGCCAAGAACAAATGAGAAAGCCCTGAAGGAGGAGAATCCCAATAAGTCATTACATCTAGAGAAATAGCACTCATCTTGGCAAGAAAGTCTGCACAATGGTTTGTCTCCCTTAGAGTGTGAGTAATCCGAAGCTCTCAATCTCGAGCAGCTAACACCCGAATATCACTAATAATAACACTATACAAGTGCAGATCCAACGAAACTTGAGACTGGATAAGTCTTATTGCCTCAAGAGAATCTGACTCATACCATACACGTCTATAACCATGATCCTAAGCCAACACCAAACCATGCTTCATAGCCAATAACTCTATTAACATGATGTCAACCTCTCCTGCAAACCCAGTAAAACCAGCCTTTCAATGACCAAGATCATCACGCAAGAGACCACCAAAACCATCTCTATTAGGATTACTCAAGCAACTATCATCTATATTTAACTTTACAAAGCCTTCATCCGGCTTGGACTAAGCAACCTCCACCAAGTTAACTGGACCCACAACCTGATGACTCATTGCCCTCTCAAAATCAGCTAGCATAGCATAGATATTTCTAATCACTTACGTAACAGACCAACAATCCTCATCTAAAATCACATTGTTCTGCCACCTCTAAATCCACCAAAGAGAACAAAGAAATAGCATAGAATGAGTTTGAAAGAGCCAAAATGTAGCTCAGAATGAGTTTGTATTATTGTTTTAAATGAATGAGCAGTCCTATCACTTTGTTTTATCCAACAAATAAACGCCTTCTAAGCATCCAAAGGCTATTCAAAAGGCAAAAGCTATCCCAAGGCTTGGAAAGATTTCCATAAGTGTTAAATTGAAAACCTACGTATTAACTCGTAAATCCTTCTTATGTTGAGCTTTTTACTTGCTTATTTGCTAAAAAAGAGTTCCATGTTAGAACATTTTGTAACCTACAATGTAAGGATTTTTTTTTCTAGCCATAATCAATGGATCGTGTGAGGAAGATCCTTGAAATTCAAAGCAGGGTAAATCAACCTTGTCCCTATTTTTGTAGGGCATAAATTCCCTTTATCCTCACTCCTTGTTGGACCAATCCCCACATGGATCCTTAAAATTGGAGTATTTTTGCCACCCCTAATTTATTACCTTGCTCACAACTTCATATGTCCTTGGTCATCCACACTTAACACCAACTTACACCTTGAATTCATTAAATAATCACTTCTCTTGTTTCATGTAAAACTCAGTTACTAAATATTTTGAAGATATTTAACCAATGATCAATTTTACGAAATTTTACATTATTTTCATCTATTATTATTATTATTATTATTATTATTATTATTGTTGTTGTTGTTGTTGTTGTTATTATTATTATTATTATTATTATTATTATTATTATTATTATTATTATTATTACCGTTTTCAAATTCATAAAGGAAGCCCTTCTTCATGATTGTATAATGAGCATTATAACTCTAAATTCTTAAAAATATGTGTTTCCATCGTTATAACTAATGAGTAATAACTCATTGTAACTAACTTTCTTGAATGAAGATAAACACTTTATTATAATAGGAATTTTATATTGAAACTCTCCACAGTTATTCTTCTTAATAATGCACTCACTCTTCTTGCTAATGCACTCATAACCATTAGCAATTCAATAGTAAAAGGTTGCAATAGAAACTATTATCAAAGTAACAATAGATAGAAGAGTAACTTGTCATGAGGATTTAAAAGAGAAGTACAAATTAAATTCGGCTTTTCCCCACTTTTTTTAAAGAATTCACCAAAACTTGTCAAGTACTATAGGATTCTTGCATTTTGGACATTTTGTGTCAGCTTTGGATACCATCACATACATGTAGCAATGAGTACATCTCATCACAATTAATGGTGGCAGTTCATATTATGAAGTGCCACCAAGATTTTCATCAGAATCTAATATGGAAGATAGGCATGTTCCTTGAGATGATGATGGTAACGATATCCATGAACTTGACCTTGGAGGTGATAATTTCAGTTTTAAATCAACACCCAAACAACTTCCATATTCATTCATCTTTGTGTCTATCATGCTTATCTTTTTTGTTTCCTTTGATGTTGGTTCAACCTTTGAATAAACAACCAAATACATAAAATAAGTAAAAAATAATTTTAAAATAATTTTAAAACAGACATATTATGACCAAATCTCTATCTATTAAATTAAAAAAATATGAAAAATACTAGTCTATAAGTACATCGTTCGTAATAATTAAGACAAAAAAATTTAAAAAAAATATAGCATTCAATATCAATCTATCAAAGAAATTAAACAGTGGTTAGTTATAGTGAAAGTAGATTACGACTCCAGACAAATTTTATCTGTAATGTCAAGAGTTCGAATTCTGTAATCGTCATTTAAGAAAATGCTTTACTTAACTACCACCTTGATTCGAAAGTTAGTCTTACAACAATTCTTACAATGATACTTTGGTTAAAGACACATAAATGAATGGAACGGATAAAAAACGAATTTACCTCAATTAATTTCATGTCCTGCACAAAAATAATATTGATCATGCAATTCAACTTGTGCTGATTGATTGATGTCAAGAGACCTATGAAGTTGTTTTCGAAGAAGATTGTGGCTAATGTTGTGCGAATAAACACTAGCATTAGCATTATTCTTCAAGATATCACCTTTATCTCCTTTCTCAATGGGATTACCTTGAATCTGTTGTAATTTGTTAGTGAGTGTTTCCATCACTATAAAATAAACAAGTGATGGTTAAAAATTTCCATGGGGGCATGTATAAATACTGATTAAACATGGTTTTGGAGTACACTGACTTGGAAAAGGAGGTTAATGTTTACCACCTAACCCCAAATTCAAAATAGCGGTTACCAATTTTGGTAATTTTCTATTTATTGTAAAATATGATTAAAAAAAATCTATGACAAGATTTAAAATGATTACAACAATGGTTCATGTAACATATCAAAACTCTTAATACAGAAATATAATAAATTTTAGTTTTTAATCTAAAGAAAAATATTTAGTTCCGAGAAAAACGTGAAGCTGGATAAAATTTTAGAAAATGGCCTAAAAAGCAGAAAATATAGTCATATAAAACTGTAGGAGGTGAAGAATAGAAATGGAAGCCGAGTTCAAATTTTGAATTATTTTTGCCTCTACATTTTCATATATAGAAGAATTTTAAGTAACCGTTGTAATTATTTTTGGTGCAATAGTGGTATTGAGATTTGAACTTTAACATCTCATGTAAATTATTCAAATCTCTCACCATTAATCCAATCCTAAAGGCTTATAACCATTGTAATTATGAAAACAAACAGAACGCATGAACTCCAACTTATTAATTGAATAGGTTAGTTTATATCTTTTGGTTAATAAAATAAAAAAAAGCAAACAAGTTCCATTGACTTGTGTGATTTACAAAGGAAAAAAAAAACCATTCTTAGAACCAGTGTTTTATAAAGTGGATCAACCTTTAAACTGGTAAGGTGAAAAGTTTATGATCTTGAGGTGCAATCAAATTAAGTTGATCAAGAATTTTATTTTATTTTTATTTTTATTTTTAGATCTGAAAGTTGATCAAGAGTTTTGTACATATATGTTCATTCTCTAAATTATATGACAATATGTTAAAAATCATTACATACATGTAAAGTATACAAGTAAGGTCGTGAAAAATAAAATTGAAATATATTTTTATTATGATTAAATTGACACATGAAATAAGCTAAACTATTCTTAAAAAGATAATATAAGTTAAACCAATTCAATATTGGAAACCATGACATGTTCAAATTGAAACCGATTTCTAAACTTCTACTTTTAGAGGGTTGATTGGACAAACAAAAGATTGGATCCTAATTTTCTCGGTTCGACTAACTAGTGGGATTTAAGATTTAAAATAAATAATACTAAAAATTGTTCATTTCTTAGTCGTGTTTGAAATTTTTCTATTAACTTCATACTAAATTCCATTTCTATTATAATGTCATTGATAATGATAGATGAATTTTTTGAAAATTTGTTCGACTAACTCAAAATTGGATGAATTGAATTGTTTTAGAAAATAGAGATTTTTCAAGCTAAAAGTGAAGTCTTCTTCAAAAACCTATTATAAAGGCTACTAAAATCATGAAATACAACTGCATATGTGTGAGAAAGTGTAACTATATGTAGTTATGTCCGACTGAGCTAAACCTAATTGGAAGGTATGGTCTTAACTCTTAACCAAGCAATCAAAAAGCCAAAACACAGAAGAAAGTAAAGATAGAAGGGAAATGAAACATCGTCCAATATTTTATCCTACGTTTGTAAAATCTTTATTGCTTACATATAATCCCCAATGCCCATTCTTTGACATTTCCTCTGTACCTTCACGATTTACAAGCTCTTAGACTATCGACCACTTGCATACAAACTATATTATATGGATGAGACTTCATATAGAGAAAATCTATTGTGTAGTGTATAGGCATTAAACCATTTTACAATAGTTTAGAATATCACGGGAGAAAAAAAAAAAACCCGAGAAGTTCAGACTTGGACAAACTTAAGTCCACCTGGGAAGAAACATATATTGTACATCACAAAAATCATACTAGGTCGACCTGGTACGAACAAAGCATGACATCAAATGGTCACTTTTGAAAAATAACGCTCAAAAACCACGATACAAAACATGTAAACAAAGACTCCAACAAAAACTAGTATAACAGTAAATGATATTAAGTTTTAGAAATTTTCAACTTCACAATATTCTTTCCACATATATAAGCATTACTTATCACAAATATACCATGTCCAACACAAGTATGCAAATTCTCTCTCTTCTCTCAGGGAAATTCAAAAATACAATCAAATGATGACTATAGATAACTCTTCAATATTAAACAAGGGTCCTTTTTAACAAATGCATTAAAACCAGAATACTGGACGGGAGTGACACCTAAAGAATCTCTAAGCAGTTGCAATTATCATTTTGTACTTCATCAGCCATCAGTCATTCCCACCTCAAAATCATAGTCAGTCCTTCCTGAAACACAGAACACTTAGTTAGCCAAAATTCCATATGTAACAATAAAATTTAATAATGGCAATTCAGTGAAGAAGCAGAAGCATCTCAATTGATTCAACCAGACTGTTTCCTTTTTAAGAAAGGGGATAAACCTACCCGGGCATAGCTCAAGTGGTCAAGGTGAGTGGAAATTTGGGTAGAAGTCCTAGGGTTCAAGTTGTAGTAACAAGTAACAACTCCCAATCCCAAAGTACAAAAAAGGGGCGGGATTCCACCCAAACCCAGGATTCTAAATGTTTATAGCTCTGTTTTGATTAAATATGCAACACTCTCAAAGTTTAACCAATAAGTTCAAATACTTATTATAGAAGCTCAACGTAGAGCAGAAGCTCCAATACTCATACTAAAGCAAAATGCAATAATTCACAATACAAAACAAGAATGTTTTAGATATGCATATATGTAATGTAAATATGTATGTTTGAATGTGGGGTATGCAGGTATGTGTGCGACCTGTCCATAACTAAATCTATCATTGGAAGACAAATCTAAGCAGCAATATACAACTGATCAGTATTCACATCCAGAACAGAACATAATATTACAACTTGAAATGTCACCAATGTAAAGCCTAATGGAAGAAGGGAAATAGCCTCACAGTGTATGTATCATATTGACAAAGCACAAAATGAAGTTAAACTCTGAAGGATTACTTGAAGAGTTTCTCCGTAATATAGATCAATCGTGCACTATCAGCACCTATAAGTTCATCAGCCTTTTTCCCATTCTGAAAGAAATGGAGTGTTGGCTGCAGCAATATAAAACACTGTTATGTTATCTCACTTTCAGAAGGAGATATATTATGGTGAAGAAACATCTATGTTAAGCCAGATGAGGACAGCAGGTCAAAGTTTGCAAGAACAGGCATTTTAAAGCAAATTTTAATATGTCCAATGAACTAAAAAAATGCTAAAAGGCATGTGTCAATTTATTTACATATAAACACTTGAACCAATCAAGTTCAACCAGTGCATTTCATTAGTCATAGAAAATACAAGTCATAATCACCAGCAGTCATTCACCATGAAAGTTCTCAAGCAAGTGAGGAGATAAAATTGTAAGTTCAAATCGTGAGTTTCACTTCACCAAAAGCCTGGCAGAAATTTATGTTCTGAAATTGCCAAGAATCTTCTTCGACTCCACAATTAGAAATCAATATTAAAATCAAAGCTACAGCACACTTCTTAAATAACAGATAAATCTTTGGACATGTAAACTAATAAGACAGCAAAGCCAACTGACAAATGACAAGACAACATAATTTAGCTAATTGAACCTGTATTTATACAAAATTAGTACTGGTTCTTAGAATATGAGCATGGCATCTATGATTGAAAGTCTATCCTACATTAACTTAATTTTCCCAGAATCCCAGTTTCATTAATGAAGTAACGATCCATTAAAGGAGCTAAGGGAAGGCAACAGAAAGTCTAATATAATTGAAATCATTGAAGCAATACCAGAAAGAGTGACGCAAACAAGAAGAAACATGCATTAATAAAAAGGAGACCAACTGGAGTAAAATTTCCAATTGCACAGCCATATTCCTCTAATGAATGGCAAATGTGATTCATGGGCACAACCAGATTATATTGTATATACATATGCAAAAGTTTTTATCTCCACAATCAATATCTGAACATATAAATTTCTAACAAAAAGATTAAATAAATTACCACAGATGTTATCTGTAACTTGCCCAATGTGCCTTGAATTGCTTCCTGGGATAGATGGGGAGAAAAGGTAAAAATTTCAGCCACCGTGATGCAAGGCAACTTTTTGATGCCATAAAGCAAGAAAATTTGCAAGCCATCGCAAAAAAATGTACTTCTAAAATATAGGAAACTAAGGGAAAACCAAAAGAAAAGACTAAAGGGGAGAAACCACTGAATCCAAAAAAGGAAATAGCCCAATGGTTGCCACCGAAACAAGTGACAGGTAACAGCAAAATTTGACAACCAGCCAAAGTAGCAAGGGAAGAAAGGTGGGAAGCACGCTAAATTTTTAAATTTACATGCTAATTTTTTAAAAATTGATTATATAATGTCCTTGTACAAAGCAATCAGGTATTTTATATGATATTATTAAATATCAATGTCATTAAGTGGGTGTTTGGAAATGATTTTTTTAACAGTATTATAACATGTTTGGCAAAATCAGTTTTAACTTTTACACGAAATTCAATGCATTATAAAAGTTTTTTTCATAATGCTGAAGATTGAAGCTTATGATTAGTGTGTTTGGGATATATGTGAAAATTTGATTATTTCAATAATCGATTATTGTATAAAAGCTTTTTGTTATAATTGATTATAATAGAATCAATTTTACATTTGGATATGTTACCTGAAAAGTAGTTTTAAGCTAATCTGTTTTGTTTGGATGGTATAAAAAAGAATTACTTTTATGCATTAAATTATCAAAATAAGTATAAAATGATTAAAAAAGTTATTTAATTGAGGACAAAATAATATTTACATTTCAAAGTGTAAGGAATAATCTATAAGCTAGAATCATAAGCTTCAATCTTCAGCATTATGAAAAAAAACTTTTATAATATATTGAATTTTGTGTAAAAGCTGAAGTTGATTTTGCTAAACATGTTATAACAATGTTGAAACAACTTTTTTTCAAAAAAAAGCTAAAAATAGTTGTTTGGAATCGTATCCAAACACGTTCATAGATTATAGATTATTTCATTCATTTTGAGATGTAAATAATATTTCGTCCTCAATCATATAACATTTTTAATCATTCTATATTTCTTTTGGTAATTTAATGCATAAAAACGATTCTTTTTTATACCATCAAAACCAAACAAATTAGCTTAAAATCGCTTTTCTGCTAACATATTCAAATATAAAATTAATTCTATTATAATCGATTATAATAATAAGCTTTTATACAATAATTGATTTTTGAAATAATCAAGTTTTCACAGTTAAACCAAATACCCCCTAAACATGTCTTTTAACATGTCTTGTACCTTTGTTGTGGCTCATATTTTTTTAATCTTTGTATATTAAAGTAATTGAGTTTGCTGTTACCCTAGGGTTTTAGTTTCCCTCCTAAATTGAGGGTATTTAAAATAATTTATATATAATTACTTTGATGTATTTAATGTTTTACAATTTCTATAGAACTCTTTTAATTATATTTCTACTCAATATTTAATTTCCATTCACCTAATATTTAATGCCTTGTGAGTCTCTAGATTATTTAGAATTCAACATTTAAATCTTTTATCTTTTTTTTTTTTATACATAAAAGCGGTCAAGTCTGCATGCTTTAAGGTTTTACTTTCCCTCTCAAACTAAGGACATTTTTGTCATTATGCGTGCTACTATAATTTCCACTTAGTTACCCACTTTGCCTTTAATGTTTTTGTGAGTCTCTAGGCCTCTTAAAAAGATTCTATTGCTTTTAATTCTCACTTTCTTTTTCATTAATTTTTTTACAATTTCTAGTCCATCATCATAATTATTTTTAATGTTTCTACTTGAATCTCATTCTCTCCACTAACCAATTCTACCATCATATCTCTTCATATACTGGACTACCTTCATTTTATTTTGTAGTCTACTTCTCTTTGTTTTATATTCTCCATCATTCATTTGCCTTCATTGTTTGTGTTTCTATCATTTGTTGTCTTCTTCTTTCTTTTTTTTCTTCAAATTTTCTTTAACAAATTTTCTCTCATTTATTTGTGTTTCTCTCCATACACCTATATTTTGTGGGTGATTTTTGTAGGTATGGAGGCTGGCGGCGCAAGGGTGACTCACAAGAGCTATTTATGCTTCATATAGGTTGACGAAGTCACTATTGCTGCAAGGCACGATTCTGTATATTAGGTTGAGGGTGTGGAAAATGGTGGCTCAAAGTAGGTGTCCAGGGACTTGGTGTGGCGGTTGGCGAAGGGTTCCATGGTGGTTGGGTGTTTGGAAATTGTGGTCTCTATGTGTGGGATTTGTTTATCCAAAGGTTTACATTATTGTTTTTATAAAGATGACTATATCATACATTTAATATATACATCCTAAACCTTAAACCACTATGACCAATTTACAATTTTAAACCAACAAACAATGAATAATTTAATTCTAATTTTTATCATAATACATAACAAAGATATATGTCGTGCAACACACGGGTAGAAATACTAGTATAATAAAAACAAATAGATAATGGGCTATTGACTAGAACATAAACAAACATGTCGTATGTGTCCTACATTTATAATATTAATACATAACAAAGATATATGTCGTGCAACGCATAGGTAGAAATACTAGTATAATAAAAATAAATAGATAATGGGCTATTGACTATAACATAAATAAACATGTCGTATATGTCCTACGTTTATAATATTAAAAAAAATAATTAGACTTTGATTTATTGTGTAGGACATAAATTTTAATCTATTTTCAACTATGAGTTGTAAATCTTAAAATTGACAATAGAATCCAACTTTTTACAATTGAAAAAATGGACTTCCAATACAAAAATCGTAAGTCAGTTCATGATTTGAAACCATTCACTACACCATTGAATATATTTCATACCTGATCAATGTCAATCTTATATGTCGTTACATGAGGATACTTCTTACTGAGGTCCCCAACAATAGGAGAAATAAACCTGCCTACAGAGAAATATACACTAGGCAAACAGTGAGAATTTCTCTCTAGAATATAGATAGCAAGACAAAATGTGAAAAATGAAGCATGAACACCATCTCTTAACAAATTGTTAACAAACACTACACGTGCCAGCCACATAATTTTTACACAAGCTTAATGGCGGTTTAACAAAAGACTAGACTTTCAACCAGAATAGGGCCAGAAATCTGTTTTGTAAAGTTTAAGCTTTCAATCAAGAGATCTTAAGGATATTTTTCAACATCCACAAGGGCGTTTGGCAAACCAAATATCAGTAGACAAACCTAATATTGTAATTCAGATATAGGTCAGAGTTAATTGAACCAGTTCTTATTACACCGCAAAAAATGCTTCTTTTGAGTTTAGTAAACAGCTGAAGGTCCTATATTTGGAAAAAAATAATATAGCTACAGAGGTGGCTTCTCAGGGATATTTGAAAGATAGAAGAGGAACCTGCCATGTTCAAAGTGATTTAAATAGGAATTCCGGCAAGAAATGCATCAGTTTTAATGCATGCTTTGTATTTTCAGTTGTCCTCCTATTCTTTTTACACTTTGTTACAGAGTTCCTCTCTAGATATTAAGGCCAGGTATTTAACTAAAATCTAAACTCAAAAATGCTTTTTTCCAACATGTTTAATGATTTAAATTTGTAACTTGGAAGTATTTTCTGGTAGATAATTATAACCTCCTTGACGATTGATCTTTATTGCTATTAGAATGTTAGTCACATATTTTCATAAAGTGGTTCATGTTATGCATTTATATTAGTATTACTATTTGCGTAAATTATACTTAACCCACCTATGGTATGGGATTTGTTCACTTTACCTACCTGTGTATAAAGTGACACTTAACCTGCCTGAGATTCTACTTCAAATGTTAGTATGCAAATAAAACTTAGGGCAAAATATACTTACACCCTCTTATGATTTGGAGTCTGTTAACTTTACCAACCTATGATTTAGGATTTGTTCAGTAAACTCACCTGAGGTTTGCTTTCATACGGAGACTTCAGACAAAAACAGCCTTGCATGTGGCTCTTACACGCTTATTGGATTAATGATGATATGGACAAACCTTAAGTGAGTTGAGTGGTGCATTTTGGAACATGGGCAGGTAAAGCGTACCCAAACCATAAGTGGGTTAACTGTAAAATCTCCTTACTATATATATATTTTTTTCATGTGAGTATCATACGTCAAATATTCATTTTAATTTTAAATTTTATGGTCATCTTCTCATTGACCTTTTGCAATGCTCATGTACACGCTTCAGCAATGCATAATTGAAACAGAAAAATAGAGTACAATTCATTGCAAAGATCTTAGTGAACAAAACAAATGGTATAGGTATAGGAATTTACAAGGTCCACACCAAGCTGCAGTGAAATAGAAGATGGCGTGCAACGAGTTGTCTGTTTAAGAGATTTTCAGCAGAAAGAAAAAATCAGCTTTATATTGCTCCATAATACAAAGCGTAATACTATTTATATCAACAAATAACTGAACAAAGAAAAAAGTATATTTACCAACAAAAAAAAAATAGACAAGTGAAGGAAGGATAATAAACCCCCAACTGCTTAAATCACTGAAAAACAAGATCTTACATCACAAAAGACACAGCCTTCCAAGGGGGCAAAAAATTAAAAATATAAAGAACAAGTAAAAGCATTACCTTTAACTTTGTTAAGGATATTATTGAACTCTTCCTCTGAATTAACAAGGACAATGTCGGAAGGAGCTGAAAATAATTTAACATTGACTTAGCAATTATAGATGCAAATTCATGGAAACATACATAAAAAATTAAATAATAAAAAATGATATCTAAAGATATATATTATAAAATTAAGAATGGAAGGAAGAGAAGGAGGGGGGCCTAACATGAGGCGGAGCAGAGGGAGCGGGAATGATGGAAGGGCGGCGAAAGGGAGAGCTGAGAGGCGGCGATGGCGGCGGTGGAGGTGGCGAAGAGAGAGGATTTGGAAGGGTGTGGTGTTGAGGTGGTGAGGGTTGGGAATGGATTGCAGAGTGGGCGAACCCTATTCTGTATTGTATGGCGAAAGACGGAGGAAGATCGAAGAATCAAGTTTCTCGCCATCTCGCTCGCTCTGTCTGATTGTGATTGTGATTGTGATTGTGATTCTTTCGTCCTCCTTCCTTTCTCGTGACTTTTAAGGTTTAAGCGAGGTTTTTATTCTTTTCTTCGCTTAAATTCAAGTTTTGTGTTGTATACTTTACTCATTTTTTATCCGGTTCATATATATATATATTTTTTTAAATTACTCGTCATAATTATAAAAACAATTAAAATAATTTTAATTACTTCAATCAATTGACTAATAAAATAAATATTTATTTATTTAATATTTTTTTCTATAGATTGTCAAATATGTGTCTTTGTTTATTTTTTCTTAATAGATATTTTTTATTCAATAGATACTAATTGATTCTAATATATATTTATTTTTTTTAAGTAAATTTTTTTGTCTCTAATAAGTATTGTTTTAAATATTTTTTATTGTATAAAATATCTAATAAAAATTAAATTAATGGTGTTAGAATAAAAGTTAATGATAATGATTATTTTGAAAACTTTTATAAGTAAGATTACTGATTTGAAAAGAAAAAATTATAGGTAGTGATTAAAATTAATTAAAATAAAAAATGATTTAATTTAATTTAATTTATAAATTAAATTTTGTATTTAAAACTTATTAAAAAATAGGATTTGAATTGATTTAAAAATTAATTTGTGTGTTTGGAACTCATTAAAATGAGAATTGAATTGATTTTATTTTATTATTTTATATTTTTACCCTTGCGAGAAGTAATTAAGTAGCTACTAAAGGTAAAAATACTATTCATTTTAAATCAAGTTAAATCTTAACAAAATCTATCAAATTTGATAGAATGTATAAAATTAAAAAATAAAATTCATGAGATTTTTAAAATCAAATCATTTCTTATTTTTTAACATTCTAAACACAAAATTTAATTAGATTTGATTTACAAATCAAATCATTTCATATTTTTTACATTCTAAACATACTCATAGAGGCTAAATTAAAAATAAATGTAAATTATAAATACTAAAACTTTAATTTAACATTTTTTTATGTCATTTTTACGCTTGTGTCTCTCATCATTATTCAATAAATTTTAACCTAAAGAGTTGGTTTAATGGCGGACAAATATATAATGTGTGGGCAATATGGTCACAAGTTCAAATCTCAATTAGGTATAGTTAGCAAAATGGGTAAGCTCGGCCTAATTAGGCGGGGCCACGTCGTGTCGGGTCAAATATATTTCGAGTTAACATTTTGTTAGTTCAGTCTAATCTGTTGTTAGCTGTGGGTTGAGTGGGTCAGTCCACAAGCCCAACAATTATTTTTTCTAAAAAAATATATAACTAATTTAATCTTAAAAAATTGAATTAATAAAAAATAAGAAATTTGAGTTACTTAATTTTTAATAAATGATAAATAAATTAAATAACTAATCTAATTGACAATTGTATATTAATTTTTCAAGTTAAAAAATGACAATTTCCTTTTAGGTGTATATTATTATATTTTAAAAAAATTAAAATTCGTGTTAACGGACCGATCCAGCTCGAAGTGGGCTAGCTTGATTTTGGGCCGTGATAAATCAAATTGGGACACTTCAGGTCAAATTAAGTTTAGACTTGAATTTTTCTAACCTAACCCACACTTTTTGTCAAGTTATTTGGGCTATTCAAGCCTATCGAGCTTGGTCGATTTTTACAACTCTATAATTACGTCAATATTTTGGGATGCACAAACTAGTCCAAACATTACTTGACTAAAATATAAAAAAAAATTAATTTAAAATTATTAAAAATATAATATTTAAATTAATTTTATATTCATAATTTATTTTATTATCTTTTTAGAATAAAATAAATGACACATTAAAATGTCAATTCAAACAATTTAAACTAAAATTAAATCTAATCTATTCAAATCGTATCATATTTAAGTAATTCTTAAATAAAAACATTTAGAATAAGATTTTTTTAAATGATTTGCCCTAGATTTTTTTTGAACTATTGTTCAATTGAAACATTTTTCTTATAATAACTAGATTTTGCATTCGATGCGATGTACGGATAAATTTAAAAATTAAATGATAAAAATATATATAATTAAATTAAAAATAATTTTATCAAATGAAATATATGTAATAATTTGTAAAAAAAATAATTATAAGTTTAATTTTAAAATACATAATATTTTCATGAAATAATTTCATTTTAATATAAATACTAAATCATTTAAATATATAATATTATAAAAACTTATATATTTTAAAAAATATTTAAACAATTTAGAGTTTAGTCGAAAATGCATATAATGTTTTAATATATAAATATATAATATTTAATCAAAATTACATATAAATTAATTTAATTTATATTCATGTAATTTAAAATGAATAAATAATAAAACAAAATTCTAATTTATATTTGAATTTATTATAGAGTTTGTGATAGTAATACGTTGGATCAAGACAATGTAATGTTCAACAGCCCATTAACTCTAATTTTGGGAGATTTCATTAATACAAATATTAATATAATTTTTAATAAAACTAAAAGTGAAATAGATAATAAAAACAAATAGATAATAATAAACAAAATAATTTATATAGTGAAATCTATATTAAAAGATATTAACCATATAACATTTACCATAATATATATTATGAAATTGAACAAATTGCATTATAAATTGTAAAATTTTATAAATATATACTCTCTCGAATCAAAATATTAAATAATTGACTCCAACTAATAATTGTAACTTTTTTTTTATACAATAAATTTGATAACCTAATTTACAATTGATTTGTTAGCCAAAAAAGGGGGAAAGAAACATAAATTCGTCTTCTACAATAATAGAGAGGAATTAGAAATAAAAAATATAGGTACAACTTTAGCCTTCTACAATTGTAGGCAAAATTTACAATTAAAAAATAAAACTATAGGTGCAAAGAAAGAAGACAAAGAGAACAAAAAATGTAAAAAGGTTAATATGTAAAACAAAAAAAAATGAATTCAACCAACATGAAAAAAAAATATAGAAATCGTAAACCAAATAACCTAACATGAAGTTATTAAAAATATTAGAGAAATTTATATAGTTTAATTCCTTTGTATTTTGAAATTAAAACAATTAAAATAAAACTAGTCAAGGAAAATGAAAGAAAAATAGAAGCTTAGTTAGAGAAAGAAGTTAAAGAGAACTAAAAATGTGAAAACATGGATCTATAAAGTAAAGAAAGATTAGTTGAACCAAAATGAAAAAAATAAAATCGTAAACCAAATACCATAATGTGAAGGAATGAATGATATTAGAGAGAATTTATATAGAGTATATCATTTATATTTTGAAATTAGAAGAATTAAAATAAAATCCAGGTCAAGGAAAATGAAAGAAAGATAGAAGATTATTTTAGAAAGAAGTTAAAAAAAACTAAAAATGTAAAAACATAAATCAGTAAAACAATGAAAAATTAGTTGAACCTAAATAAAAAAGATGAAATCTAAACCAAATATCCTAATGTGAAAGAATTGATAATATTAGAAAGAATTTATATAGAGTGAATTATTTGTATTTTGAAATTAGATAAATTTGTTTTAAATAATATATTATATTAGAGGCAATCAATCATTTGTAAGTCAAATAAAATATTATTAGATGTAATTAATTAATTAAGGAATTAAAAGGAGTAATTTTAAATTTTAGAATTTGAATCCATATATATTATTCGGGCTATTAAGGCCTATCGAGCTTGGTCGATTTTACAACTCTATAATTACAACAATTTTTGGGACGCACAAACTAGTCCAAACACTACTTGACTAAAATATCAAAAATAAATTTTAATTTTAATTTAGAATTATTAAAAATATAATATTTAAATTAATTTTATATTCATAATTTATTTTATTATCTTTTTAGAATAAAATAAATGACTTATTAAAATGTCAATTCAAACAATTGAAACTAAAATTAAATCTAATCTATTCAAATGTATCATATATGTAAGTAAATCTTAAATAAAAACATTTAGGATAAGATTTTTTTTAAATGACTTGTCCTAGATTTTTTTGAACTATTGTTCAATTGAAACATTTTTCTCACAAAAATTATGCTTAAAGGTCAGAAAACTGTACTCATGAGTTTCGCACAAATCGGTATTTGATTCGAGGATTTCCTTTCACTATTTTCTGTTTCACGTAGAGGTAGAAACAGATGTGGTAAGAGAAATTATTGCATAAATTTGATACACTTAATTGAGTGTATCAGATTAATTAGTATTTAATATTTTTGTAGATTTTTATATTTTTAGATTTAAACAAAAAATTTTCTAAGTAAAATTAGGTTTTGCCTTTAATGGTTTGTCTTATATTTTAATATAAAGTTTGGCTTTGATCTATTTATTTGACATAAACTATATTTTAACATATGATCTCACTTTTTTAAAAGTTTAGTTTGACTTAAAAAAATTATTTAAATGTATATTTTACAATAAAGTATTTAAATAAATCAATAAACTTATTTTTAAATAGACCAACAAAATATGTTAATAGACTTAGGGTTCGTTTGGATTAGTGATATTGAGTGGAATGAAATAGAATGGAATAGAATAGAAATATATTTTATTGTTTGGTTATGTTAAAAAAGAATAGAATGAGATAAGAGTGGGTGAGATGGATTACATCACATCTCACCAGAAACCATCAATTTTTTTCTTCTCTAATTTGAGAGGTATGAGATAGAATCATCTTTTTTAGTATGAATACCATTCATCCCACCAAAAATTATATACTCCCCAAACAATAAAATAGTAATTTTATTTCATTCCATCATAAAATATCTAAATAATAGAATGATATTTTTTCTCCTATTCTATCTCATCTCATCCCATTTTATTCCATTCCATTCCATCACTTATTAAATATCCAAACATAATCTTAAGTTTTTATATAAGTTAATAAGTCTAAACTTTAAAAAATATTATATTATTTATTAAATTAATTATATTATGTAAATATTAAAATTTTATAATATATATAAAATTATAATTTATATAATTAAATAAGCTGATTCATTAAACCTAAAATATTTTTCCAAAAGCCTGATATCTAATTTGTTTAACTAAATAGACTTTTAAAAAAAATTTGATATGATTTTATTGTTAAACAGATGTGACCATAAACTCCCACCACCTTACTTATTTTTACCTCTCATCATAGTTTCTGTTTTTATTTCCATTAATTAGTGTCAGGTGGGATTCCTGCACTTCATTTTTGCATTACTCTATCTTGCACGACTAGTGTACCCATACAAATGAAGATTAAAAATAATAATCTACAAATAAATTTTATATATGAAATTATTATACATTTTAAAAAATATGACTAAAAATCTCGAATCACATTATTTGTACAATGAGACTTAATTTATATTTCTTTCACATCAACATTTGATACATCTATTTTACTTTAAAATATAATATATCTTAATATTTATCTACACTTATATCGATTTACAGTATTTATATAAGATATTAAATTTAGTGGTATACAAATTATTTTTCAAAATTCTTATCCCAATTTTAGAGAATAACGAACTAACTCTTCATTAGTATTTTAAAAATCAAATCAAATTAACTAATTAAACCAATTAAATTATGAATCAACTATGTTTTTTATTTAAGTAATTTTTTATTTAATTATGATTAAATGACGATTCAATTATAAATCTAACCTATTAAACTCATTAAATTATGACTAAAAAAATATCATTAATTTATTTTTTGGTTTAATTTTTAAAACATTATTCATGATAGTAGCTCCTGCAATCCCTAATATTTCTTTGAAAAATAATGTTACCACATCATTTTTCAAAAACATTACTACTCATACTATTATTTAATAATTCTGATTAAATAAGAAAAAGTGATAAAAAAATATGTAATTAATATTATAATTATAAAAAGTGAAATAAAAAAAATAGTATGAGAAAATCATGGGTGTATTTCTTTTTAACCAATATTTCACAAAAATGACTTTTTATTTTTATCAAACACAAAATGACTTCAAATTTGTGCTAGAAACCAAACACGCCTGCAAACTTTGACATGACATTGTTGGGTCTCCATAAACTGTGCCCAACACCCATTGGGCCGAAACGAGGGTCGTTTGATTCATAGGAAGGACAAGGAGAGAGGGAAGGCATTACCACTCAAAACCCTAAAACGACTTAGCCAATACCCTCTTCCTTTCCCTATAAAAACCCTAAAAACCCGATTTTCACAATTTTAGGTTTAGGGCTACGCCGCATTTCTGGTTTCTATCCTCGTGTGTCAGCTTCAGCCAGCAACGAAGATGGTGAAGGGTCGCCAAGGCGAGCGTGTCAGGTTTTGCTTCCAACCCATCCAAATTCCTCACTGAAAGCTCTCTCATTTTCAATTTCTGTGCCAATTTCTGTTCAATTTTCAGTGTGTTTGTTTTTGCATTGGTGGCCTATTCACACTTCTAGCATTTTCCTAATGTTAAATTTTTTGGGCTGTAACACTTGCTCAATGTCACGGTAAAGTTTTCTTCTTTTTATTTTTATTTTTTCAAAACCTCATGTTCAATTTTTATCTGGACACAGGTTGCGTTTTCGAATCCCTGAGAATGGATTCGTTTGTTTAGTAGAGTAGGCTTCTTAGTTTGTAATTAGAATTGGGTGTGTCCTCTCTCCATCATTTTTATGCTACTAATTTCTTAAGTAATTTTTTTTCCTGGTCTTGGAAGTTGAAGGGTGTGGTTTTAGTAATGATTGTTTGAATTTGACTATGGTCACTGTAGCAACCGGGTATGAGTTCATGGATGCTAACCTTATCGGTATCTGATACGTATTGTTATCTGATACGTATTGTATCGGATACTTCGATACTTATATTTTTCGTTCAATTATTCATTGAATTTTTGCCGAATCAATGAATCTGTATCTGTGTCTGTATCCGGATCTGTGCTTCCGAGGTGAAAAGATATATGTTTTGGAGGGAGTACTTTACTGATCAATGACTTTTAAGTCATAAAAGTTATCATCCCTTACAGTAAAAAGGGTTTGCAATACTGGTTCTTGCAGCATTTCAGGATTTTTTTTTCCAAGACAAAGCTCTTGACTGAATGTATATGATGTTGATGATTTCATTTTCTTGTTGTTCATTCCTTCCTGAGCCATAGCTCTTAGTTGCTCATTTTCTTACATTATCTTTTGGTGTAAAATAAGTTAATGATGTTACTTTTTCTCCTTTTGTATCAGACTCTACGTGAGGGGTACGATCCTTGGATACAAAAGGTAATAGCTTCTTGCCTTGGGTGGTTTTACTAATTTTGTACTTCTGCTATTTCAGCTTGTGTTTGGTTGTTGGGAAATGAAAAATCTAGTTAGATGGAGAGAAGCTTTTGGGATAATATATTTTTGTCTTATTTTTTATAAGTCACAGCTGATGGGCTTTGTCAAGTTATTTGGTTTATGATATGGTGGTGGTATTTTGCAGATCCAAATCAAACCAGTACCCAAACACGTCTCTGATTCAAATTGAGGGAGTGAACACGAAGGAGGAGGTAGCATGGTATGCTGGCAAGCGAATGGCATATATCTACAAGGCCAAGGTGAAGAAGAATGGAAGCCATTACCGATGCATTTGGGGTAAGGTTACAAGGCCTCATGGTAACAGTGGTATTGTTCGTGCAAAGTTCAAGTCAAATCTTCCACCCAGATCAATGGTAATAATTTGGCAGCATTTATTTTATTATCTCATTTTTTTAACAGTATTATGATTTTTTGAGTTTTGATGTTTTGCAGGGAGCAAGGGTAAGAGTATTTATGTATCCAAGTAATATATGAGGTAAACCCACATCTATTAATGTTGTTTTCTTAATTTTTGGTTGCCCTGTTTCTTTTCCAACTCATCTTTCCGGTCAACATTCTTGGAATTGGAACTCCTATGTTTGATTTTATATTATAGCTATGTATTATTATGCATTTTGATGATTCCTTTGTCATGCATCTCTGCTTGACTTGTCCACTGGCTTTTCCTTAATGGATTAATTAATACTTTTATTTGTATATCAAACTTGCTGGTATATTTTATTTTTAATTTTTTTAAAATGCCAGTGTAATAACAAAACAAATAATGAAATGAAGCCTTGATAATAGATATTTGTGCTTGTCCATGTAAATACTTGCAAAAAACTGAGCGCTGGACTCTATTTGTTCTTGGCATGGACTTCTAACATAGTCTTCCACTTTGTTTTCTTATGAGCTTTGTATGGCCAAGAGAATTGACTAACATAGTCTTCCACTTTGTCTTCTACACGCTAGTCAACAGAAGATATTATATGGCAATCAATAATGGTAAATGAAATCCACTAATACACATCTTTGGTCTGTAAATGTGGCCAATGGCCATTGGTTGCTTAAGAAATTAATTGGGAAAAAAAGTATAGAGATTCCTTAAACTTTGATTTTTTTGCAAATGACCACCATGAACTTTAAAATGTTCTTAATTAGTCCCTAAATTTTAATTAATGTCCTAATATATCCTTATATTTAATTTAGATCTGTTAATTCACTAACGATTATACTGCATGGTATTATTTTATTTGTATTAACATTGATTAAGAGTTACTTAATAATTTATTTATTAAAATTTAATTTATAAATAGTCCAAAAATGTTAATACGCATAAAATGTTATTACACAATATCATTGTTAATGAATTAACAGATTCAAATTAAACAGAATGATCTATTGGGACATTAATTAAAGTTTAAGAACTAATTAGAAAGATTTTAAATTTGTAGTAGTGATTTGCAAAAAAGTTAAAGTTCAGGAGGGCTGCATAGTCTTTTTTCAATTAATTATGACTAACGAGAAACATAGTTTATTGTTTGGAATTCTGTTAGAGGATAATGAATTACTTTGTTTGTGATAACTTCCTCCATTCTTAATCTCTTTTAGTGTAATGAATTGTTTGTGAATTTTTACATAATGTTCTGAATTTTTCATGATATTCATCAATTATGAAAAGTGTAATCCTAACTAATTATTTTTTTAAAAGAAGGGTAATGAATCCTCTGCTATGTATCCTTATGGTCTAATGCTTGTTTCTATGTGTCAAAATTTGTTCATGACCTTGATTGTCACTAATTGTACTTGGCTGCATGGGTTTTATGCAGTTTACCTTGTTCTAATTTTACATTGAAATTTTGGTTGCAGATTCTGGTGATAAGATGCCCAGTAGAATTCACAGCTGATTCGTAGGCGCAAGGTTTTTTGTTTCATTTTCGATGAAGTTTATTATCGTCTGTGTTTGTAACTTCGGAGCAGAATTTTATTTTGTTGAGACGATGATAGGACCGAATGGTATTCTCTGTTGTGTTGGCTATTGTCTATGAAGATTATATATTCATTACTATGAAGTGTTTGGAATTTTTTATTCGGTATGTTAAATTTTTTTATTTTCAATTCTTACATTTGATTTATTGACCTAATAGAAAGTTTACTAAGTGAAGACTGGCATCCGTGGTAGTAGTGTGCTAAATTAATTTGGAGGGCACTTAGTAAAATTTGACTTTGCCTGGGTTTTTTTGCATTGTTTTTATTTGCTTTTGGTTGGCTATCTTACCTTGGATATGTTTTGGTGGGGGGATTCTCTCAAAACAGTTTCAGACAGAAACATGTAATGTCAGATCTCCATGGGAAAATGCTAGCAAAACTTATGTCATGTAGATGTCAAATTTGGATTTGTTTTAGTGGCAGTATAGGTTATTATTTAATTTAAATAAATAGTTGAAATAAATTGGAATCAAAATTGTAGGAATAGTGAAATGCTGATAGACAAGTCATTGTTATTCTTTGATGTAGAAATCTTAGTGCATTACATTCATGGTGAAGATCACAATGAACCTAAATGAGTTTTAATCAATGGATGCACCCTGAGAATTACCTATAATAACAGGTTAATGGGGTTTTTGTGTTATTATAATGGAATTCATAATTATTGTTATATTTTATTTTTAAGTTCAAAATTCTATTTTATTACATTTTAGTCCTTTCCTCTACCTCTTTTCTTCTCTCTCCAATCATTCTCTTCAGTTTTCTCTCTCTAAATCCAATCTGCATTCCACGAACCATAACTCATCTTTGGCCTTCCTATCCCATTGCTGCGAGTTTCTTGTGTCACCATCTTTTCCGAGACATCACCATCTCAACTAAACCGTTGCCGGAGCAAAATGTTTTATGAGCATTTTTTTTAAAATGTTAATATTAAATCATTATAATTAAAAGAATTCCTAAAATATGAATAACAATCTATTATTGTTTCAAGTAATAAATAGAAATTGACTATAGATGGTGATTATGAATTTCAATATCATTAAGAAAAGTTTATCAAGTAAATATGTCATTACAATTTTTTTTATCTTAAAATATCTAAATGAAAGTAAAAAAAAACGTAGTTTTCAATTTTATTTTTTTGAAAAAAAACATTGAACTTTATTCAGAACATTAATTTATTTGAAGCATATATAATAATAACTTCATAAAATAAAAGAAATTATTTAACAACAAAAAACACAATGGACTTAAAAAATAAGCTAAATTTCAAATTAAAATAAAGACTAATATGAAACTTGAAATTATTTTCAAATGAAAATTTATATTTAAAAAAGATATTGGAATCACGACAATTCTTCATGTTGAATTGCTTGTTATCTTTAGAGGTTTTTGTCTAACTTGGGATCAAGGATTTAAATTGTTTATTTGTCATTCTAATTCTCAAGAGACTCTTAATTTGATAACTAAGAAAACTTCTGTTTTTCACAAATATGCTTGAATAATTGAAGATATTAAGTTAAACTTTTATTTTTTACAAATATGCTTGAATAATTAATGATATTAAGTTCTTATTATCTAAAGATTGGTCTGTGGCGATTGAGCATATTTTGAGAGAGGGTAATTAATGATAAAAATTAGATTAGATTAGATATTTTTATTCAATGATAAAGAATAAAATTACATAAATAACTCTATAATAGTGAGAAAGTTTGTCTAAGGCAACACTAATGTAATCTATTTGTATATATAAAAGATAAATTTTATATAAATAAAATATAAAAGATTTAAATCTTAAATTCTAAATAAGCTAGAGACTCACAAAACATTAAATATTAGGTGAGTAAAAATTATAGTAAAAATATAATTAAAAGAGTTGTATAAAAATTGTAAACATTAAAAGTATTAAAGTAATTACATATATAAATTATCTAAAATAATCAAGTTATAAAGGAAAGTGAAAACCATAAGATAACACAAATTTGATTATTTTTATATATAAAATATTTTTACTTGACAATTCCAACAACAATTGATTAGGCGGATTTGATTAATCAATTTTTAGTTCATATTCTTGAAAATTAGTCCAATATGCCCTATTTGATTATAATTTCGGGAATGAAATTCTCCTCCAATATATTATGAATATCTATACAATATCTTATTAGATTATTTTGCTTGTGTTGAATGTTTCACAATTTTTTTTTTAATTTTTATAACATTACATCTGAAGATTAAATAGTCAAAAATAGTTTAGAAATAGCGGGTGTTTAAAAGTTTTTAACATGACATGACATCCGAAGACTAACATAACACTTGAGCTTTGGCATATATGATTTAATATGATTCGGTGAAGAGACGATAATTTGTGCTACATAACAGTGTATTAAATTCAAAAGGGATTCGCAAGTGGATACGGCATCACTAATATTGAATATTGGGCAATGAGTCGTTGTCGTTATCCTTAACCCAATTGTTGTTGAATTTTTTTTTTTTCAGTTTAGTTTTTCTTTCTTCAATTTGTATTCACATTAATGAAATCTTGAAATAATGGACTATTTCTGATTATAGGTACACAAAATTTCATCTATCTCAACTGAAAGTTAATTTGAATTAGTTTAAATTTTATAAATTAACCTTAATGTATTTTTATGTATTTTTAAATTAGGTTAAGGATATTTTAAGTTATCTCAACTCAACTTAATATTATAAAATAATTTATAATTTTTTTTATCATTAATAATAAATCATAAAACTTTTTAATTTAAATTAATATTTTTTATATAATATTATAATATATTTATATTAATATAAATTATTTTAAAATATATATTATAAAATACTATATATTTTTAGTTTATATTTTTAAAATTTTATGATTTACTTTTATAAATCAATCTAATTTTAACTGAGTTATTTATGGAGTCATTATCGAATTGGATCAAAATTTAAAATATTAATGTTATCAAAATATAGGGTTAGGTTATTAAAAACAGTTCTTTTTTTTGGTACATCTGGTCATTAAAAACTTACTAACAGTTTTAAAACCAAATCAAAGTCACTAATTAGAAAAAAAAAAAAAAAAGGAACAGAAAAAGGTTCTGGTTCTCATCCAGGCATGGAGAGACAAACAAAGGGATGGAAGGTGAGCGGGTTCTGCAACGGAGGCGGAGATTGGTGTTGTAGGAAGAGAAGGAGTGGAGGGAATCTCAGTGGCCGCTGAAAATAAGAAAAGTTAAGGTACTAAAAGGTAATTAAACAAAATTTGTTATCCCAAGCATTTTTGGAGTTCCATGATAAAAACCACCATTTTTATATCATTTTGAAAAACACACATGAAATGATTCATTTACTTAAACATTTAACTTTTACTGTTTCAATTTACAACAACCTCAAGTGGATTAGGAGAGGAAGAGAGTTCAAATCTTACGGATACCATTTGTGGGGAGTGCATAACCATGTCTTTCTATGTGCTTAGGTTTTTGTAGAGAAGAATGGTTATATGTGCTCGCTCTGTTATGTTCCATGAAATTAAGCATTGGCCTTCGTGCTTTGTTGCTTAGTCAATGACTCATTCACACTCATATTACGTTAACACCATTGTATATTACCCTTCATTTCAATTATTATTATATTATTATATAGCAGCATGATGACGATGCTCATTCCGAGGAACTTTGAATATTCTTTAGTTTATTTGCAATATGTCCCACTCTCACTTATATTCTCATTTTCTCAACCCAAGGATAGGCTCTCTACACAAAGACATGGGTTCCACTGAGGATGATACATCGCTTGTGGAAGATGCTCTTCTTCAGGTTCTCCCTTTCTCTTTATCTTTTTACTTTTTCCATAAACTAGTTTTGTACTTTTGTTAGCTGAAAAATTCTATCTTCTTGTTGTGGTGCTAGTTTGTATACAAGCTATGGCATAAAAGATACCCATAATAATAGTACCAAATAGGACAAAGTTCAATGGTGTTTTTATCCAAAACTCCAACTACTTCATGTTTGTTATGGGGATAACTGGATAAGGATTATTAGCAAATTCGTTCGTTTTAACTGTAATTTGATAGTATATCCAAACCAGTGCTCAGTCACTGTTTCTTCAAATCATAATTGTTTGGAAACTTTAGGATAAAAATAAGTGGAAGATGAATTGTTGAAGGAACTTCTTCAACTATGATAATAAAGAGATAAACTGGGCTGTGAGGGGGATGAATTCAAGCTGTTCTTATACAAGTTATGGTAAAATGGTGTGAAAGGTTTTTCTAGTAATTTGTACATGTAAATAATTGTATACCTTTCAATTTGGTCCTAGGCACTTGATTTAAAGCTATATATAGTCAATTTTCATACAGTGCTTATGAGGTGATTGTATTTCTAACCCAAACAAATTGATTCTACTGATTTGTCAATATATATATATATATATATATTCCCTTTTATCTGGAACCTAATTACCTATTGGTCATATGTTTTAGTCTATTTAAAATTAAAATGGACTTAAAACTAAAAAAACTTTTTGAGGACATGATTTATGACAAAATATTCATGTAACCAACTCCACCTAATGGGAAAAGGCTTTGGTTGTTGTATATGAGCATTCAATCACCTGTTTTCACTCTATATTTTGAAGTTGTTAATTAGACATGACAATGAATTTTTTTCTTTTTTTGAGCCTCAAACTATGTTGCTTGATTTGGTTAAGTTTGACATAAAAGCAATGTCAACACCCAACAGCAGTACTTTGACATTCAAATATCCTATCTACTAAATTGTCCATCACTCTGTTTTTACCTTTTCCTATACCTATTGATAGTTAAACATCAAATGTCAATCTGTGAGATTTAATTTTTGGTTTTCTCATAATTGTCTTGCTTATAGTCAGCAAAACAAAATTACCCTTTTTAGCAATACTAGAGAAAACAAAATGGAATGTTTCCAGTTGTTATTGCTTTTCTTGTTTCTTCCCCGTTTGAGTCCTTAGAGTATGCTTGGATGGAGGGGTTAGAGGCAAAGGGAAGGGATGGTTAATTTTTCATTTTGAGTAAACATTCTCCTTCTCTTGAGAATTTTTTAAAATGAAAGGAATAAATGGGATTATCATGTAACCTTTCAACCATCCCTTATTTATTTTCATAAACATTTTATAACTCTCTCAATTTAAAAATGAAAATTTAACCTTCCATTTCCTTTCCATCCAAACATGGCCTTGGGAAAAAAAAGTGGTATTTTGCTATGTGATGTGATTGTTTATTTTATTTTGGAGGATGAAGGGAGCAAACAATACACAGCAGATGGATCAGTTGACTTTGAAGGCAGGCCTGTTCTTAAGAAGAATACTGGCAATTGGAGAGCTTGTCCATTTATCCTTGGTAAGCTTATATATTGTTCTTATATATCAAATAATCTATTTTGTTTATATCATTTTTATGTAATATCAATCACAGGCAATGAGTGTTGTGAACGTTTGGCTTTCTTCGGCATTACAACAAATCTTGTTAACTATATTACCACCAAACTACATGAAGGAAACGTCTCTGCTGCAAGAAATGTCAGCATTTGGAAAGGCACTTGTTATCTTACACCTCCCATTGGAGCTGTTCTAGCAGATGCTTACTGGGGAAGATACTGGACAATTGCTGTTTTTTCCACAATTTATTGCATTGTAATAAACTAAGATAGCTTTCTTCTCCTAGTCAAATATTTTTCCCCACACATCTCTTTCTTGACAATCATTATGAAAGGAAGCTCATATCTTCTGTTACGATTTCTTTTTTGTCTAGTAGTACTTGAGTCATAACTCATGAGAGATGAAGAATATGAGCATGTCATTATTGCCTGATTCTGTTTTGGATCAGCTATACAATGTACTTATTTTCATCTTCATGCTGGTAGAAAGCATGATGGTTGTTGACCAGGGATCTGAGGCTAAATTATTGAGTGAAAGATTATTTTTCAGAGTTTTGAATAATTAAGGTTTGCATGAATAGATTTTATTACCTGATATACTGCTTGAAATGTCCTGCCCAACGTCTTAGAGAGCTGAAGAAAACTACAAACTTGCATTATGCCAAGGTTTCATCTTACCATAAGATTTGTGGGTGCATTCAAGGCATATGTATTACACAGTATTTTGCTTGATGTAATTCTTAATGTTGATAAGATGTTATTGGATAATTTATAAGTCCTGTTTGCATGTGGAGGATGAATTATTTTATGTCATTGTAAATAATTTGAAAAAGGTGAAGGATATGAAAGAAAAGCAAATATTATGCTTTCAAGAAATTTTGAAAAAGGAAAATCAGAAGATCAGTTTTGTGTGTACTATGATCCAAACTTCTTTTTTCCTTTGCACTTCTTCTACTCCAAATTTAAGTTTCTTACTATGGAAGAACATTTCACTGGACCCAATTCAGAATTAAGGAATTCCACTTTGAGCACTGAATATAATTCCCAAATGCATCATCACTTTTGAAAAGTTATGGGTTCAATATTAGGAACAATTGGTGCTTATATCAGCACGTTATGCTGGTATTATTTTTCATCATTTTGTTTTCTGTGCATCCTTTGCTATATGCATTGTTGTTTAATTTTCTTTACACGTTGTGATGTGTGATATGACTGTTTCATGCAGGGCATGTGTACATTGACTCTTTCTTCATCTGTTCCAGCATTGAAGCCTGCTGAATGTTTGGGTTCTGTATGCCCTCCAGCTACTCCTGCACAATATGCTGTCTTCTACTTTGGTCTCTACGTAGTTGCACTTGGGACTGGTGGTGTAAAAACATGTGTGTCATCTTTTGGGGCAGATCAGTTTGATGATACTGATACCAAGGAAAGGGTTAAGAAGGGATCCTTTTTCAACTGGTATTACTTTTCTATCTACCTAGGTGCAATTATATCATGCAGCTTAATTGTGTGGATTCAAGACAATGTAGGATGGGGTCTTGGATTTGGCATTCCTGCTTTATTTATGGGATTATCTACTGGAAGCTTCTTTTTAGGTACACCCCTCTACAGGTTTCAAAAACCAGGGGTGAAGCCCTATTACAAGAATGTGCCAGGTTGTGGTAGCATCTGTCTGGAAGCGGAATCTGGTTGTCCCTGAGGATAGTAGTCTCCTGTATGAGACGCCAGACAAGAGATCTGCAATTAAAGGGAGTCGCAAACTGGAGCATAGTGATGATCTGAGGTAACTGTCTTTACTTTGAGTTTTCTGTCAGTGTTATTAGCTTCTATAATGTCACAATATAGGCAAAGCAGTATCTTATTATACATGTTGACTTTCTATCTAATATTGTTGTTAAAGTGCAATTTGTATTATACCAATTTGGAAATTGGTTGTTTATGGGAAAAATGTAAGATATGTCCCCTACTCCAATGTCATAGAAGTTGTATGTGTTAGGGTCTAACTGACCAATTACAGATTAGCTAGACCTTTAGGCCTCGTTTGACACACCATATAAGGCCTGATAGGATAGGATAGGATAACTAATATTATTCAGCTTTATATGGTGTTTGGAACGCATAACAGAACACTATTCGATCCCCTCCTTTTATCAGTTGATTTTTGTATGATGACACTATTGCTGTAGTATCGGAGGGCAATTACAATTTTATTTTGGATTTTGACAATTTTGCTGTTATTTTTTAATGAATCATTTTTTGGGATTTGATTTAGTTAATTAGGTAAATTAAGGTAATTGCAGTAGAATTAGAGTCCAGTTAGGATATTATATGGATCAAGATTTATCATCTATATTACTTTGTTATCTCTAATGTTTATTATTTGAATTAAAGCCAATGATGTTTTGAGTCATTTAAGACGTCAGTGACTAGCACGTGACCACCACATTAACTAAATTAAATGGTAACCCTGATGTGGCATGTTAACTGCTTACATGTACTGTTAAATGCCACATGGCAGATTACTCCACATGTGCAGCCCTGCCACCTTCAGCCACGACGTTGCTTAGGTAGGAAATTTGAAACCCTAACCCCCTTAAGAAAATTTCCATTGTTTTTCTCAAATTCGTGGTCCATTGTTTTGGTTCCTAGGTGTATGTTTGGATGGAGGAGTTTGGAGGGGAAGGAAGATGGGGGTTAGTTTCTTATTTTTAAATTTAGAGAATTATAAGAAGTTTATAAAAAAAAATAAGGATGATTGGAATACTACAAGTGAATCTTTCATTTAAAAAACAATCTCAGATAAGGGGATTGTTTACATAAAATGAAACATTAACCCTCCCTTTCCTCCCCTCCAAATTCTTCTATTCAAACATACCCTAAAGAAACTGTTATAGCATAATAAGATTTGCAGCATATGCTAGAACACTTAAGATCATTATTCTAAATTTATATTTGTTTTTATGTTTGCTTTGAAGTATCTTTCTTGAAAGACATTGGCATCCTGCAGATTGCATCAACTTGGCAATGTTGCTAAACAGAATGCAGCATCCTGTAGATTGGCATCAACTTGTACTACAAAGTTCAAACTTGTCAGTAAATTAGGATTTTAGCCTTAGACAAATTTTATGTTTAGACAAATTTTATGTCTTTGCTTCAATATATCAGAATGTGAAGGCCATGTTTAATGCTGCAATCAAGGTTGTTTCCAACCACCTAAGCCGTAGAAAAAACGAAAGAACAGACCATGCATTTTCTTCTAATTAGTGTTCTTCCCAAGTTCTTTTATTTTTTATTTGATTGCATGAATTCTTTTGAACGTATGTACTGCAAACTCTTTAGTTGATCTTTCCGCTAAATCATTCCAGGCAGCATACTTTCTACAAGCCCAAATGTGCAGATTAACTGTTTGAACAACAAGGTTTCAACAAAATTTCATAAAGTATTTTTAGTAAGCATAAATATATAAAGAAGGCACTTGATTTAAAGGGAGTGAAGTAGTAGTTTGTTTCATTTAATAGCAAATCAAATAACTTAGTAACAAAACTTAGTATTTTACATGGACTGATGACTTGTGCTTGAATGATATCAAGTACTTATTTATCATGTGAGTATTGAATAAGTATTCATATGTATCCAATAAGTACTCGTACCAGGTACGTACCCAATATGAGTACGGCAACCATTTTGGGGTACCCATGCATCATAATGTTTGATTAACAAAAACAAATGCAAGTAGAATGATCAGTGCAAAATTGACTCTTGAACCTTGTCTGGTTTGAAAGGTCATTTTTTTAAATTTTTTTCAAATTTTACCAATCATTTTTCCTATTCAATAAAAGATTGGCGGTGACTCCATTTATCAAATTTTTTTCTGTCATTCCGTTATAACTTCGGTGGTGACACAGCTGAAATAGAAACAGAACAGAGGAGAAGAGAGGATATTATGCAGCAAAGGATTAACACATTTATTGATTTTTGCTGCATTATATAAACAAGAGTCTTCAATACAAAATAAACAAGAGTTTTCAATACAAAACTAGTAACTTCTTTCACAAAACATAGATAAACAATGCTACTCAAAACTACACACAAACACAACATCTATTATAAATAATACACAAATTCAGATTTTAAATAAAGTAACACAAGCTGAAGAAATCATTTGACACTAGAAAAGTCTCAACATCTAACAACGAAAAGGGAGATCAAAGGAGGAAGAACACAAATCCAAAATCCTTAAGGATTCAGATACAAACTTGTTCTAGCTATTCTGTTGATAAATGCTTTAAATTAAATGGCCACCTTTCTTCGAGGAACCACCACATTCTTGTTTGCTGGAAATGCATTTAGTGTAATATCCACTAGTGCCTTGAAGATATATGGTTCATACATGGATAGCTCCAAAAGAACTTCTGTTAAGTTCGATAAACTCCTTCATCAGTCTATGCATAAAGTTCCCATAATTGAACTGGCAAGTAAAAGCAAAGAGTTGATTGACAAATTAAAGTAACTGAAAGAAGATTAGACATATCCTAGTGAATGAAGAAGAATATTTCCATAGATAACTCAAATAAGAGGAGCAAGACAGATGCGGATGCATGAGAGAAAATTTATCCAAGGTCCATTTGATAGAAAGAGACATGTGCAATACACAAGAAGACTATAAAAAACCACATGATGTAAAATGTAACTTTTAAAGTTGATAAACAATGTTAATGCAAAGAGCGCTAGATATGTAGACACGAAAAACATGAAGAAGAAGGTTAACTGCAACATGTATCACAGCAAAAATGGATACCAAAAGGAAGAAATACGCAAAATTTGACAACTGTGACATTATGATCACCTCAACTATTTCAAGCATAAAAAATGAGATTCAATCGGCAGTAGTCCAGCTTCCTTCCAAGCCAACCATTTTGTTTTTAATAAACTTATTTCCGTTGTATATACAAAGACAATAAAGAAATACAATATCCATCTCTGGGGATACAAAGTACTGTTATGCTTATCCCACTCATCCTAAGATGGATAATAAAGAAAAGTTTTAATTTGAGTAGAAACTCCTTTCTCTGATTTATCATAAGTTAAAGTTTACATCCTTTAAAATTAAAGGAGCTTCTATCTTCTACTTAAAACATTTTACAAAAGCAACCTATTGGTCTTGATTTTGTAAGAAAAAGAAATAAAACCACATTTGACTCCAAGAATGCTTGACAAAAAAGGCTTGGAAAAGGGGATACTCGTTGAAAGTCATTTAACAAATCAAATATGCCTAAAAAGGGAAAATTATGCAAAAACGTGAAGACTGAAGAAGTTTGTTCCATGTGTTGTCCGAGCCAAACAATTCTAAATCAAAGAGTCTTAGGTAAAATCATGACAAATAAAAAATTTTGCAATGGAACAGTAATGCACCTGTTTAGAGGAACAAACACTTCTAGGGAAAAAAAAAATAGACAATTGGTTCAAATTTTTCAAAATCTGTCGACAAATGAAAAAAGGAAATCACAAAAGGAAAAAAAAAACAAGTAGATAAAAAGTTGCTGAAAAAACATGTGATAAACTTTTTATTAAGTTTAAATAAAAGGATTAGTATATCCTTATTATTCAAAAAAATTTATGTCTGTTGTTACATCATCAAGCTTCAGTTTTATTTTGTTTTTTATTTTTCTTTTTTCTTTCAATAGTCATACATAAATGCTATTCACTAATGACGCATATTTAAGAAAAAAGTTCATAACTAAGGGATTTATCTATAATCTATCTATAATATTTATCTATAATTTATAATATCTGTAATATAAAAGTTCTTTTACTTTCAAAGCCACATTTCATCTTTAAATACTACTTCCTGTTCTTTATTGCCATGTCATTTACTTTTTTTTTTTTTATAAAAAATGGGATTCCAAGGTGATGGCTTGGACTACAAGGGTGAACCACCACCTACCCGTAAGAGGTGTTGTTTCAGGCCCAAATCTATAGTGTCTAAGTTTACGACTCACCATTGACTTTTAATGGGATGTGTTTAACTTCATTGAGGACTAGTCTCATGTCCACCAAGTAATTGAACTCAAGATTCAAACCCAGGCCATTACAAACTTGACGTAGGCTATCGCCACTTCCACCATAACTCTCGATGATGTCATTAACTTATTTAATTATTCATTTACTTGGATTTTGATTCCTCTTCCATTTCTACAGTTACATATCATCTTCAAATGCTACTTCTTGCATTTCAATTGTCATGCTATCAAATTATTTAATTATTCATTTCTTAATAACTATTTATTTAGTTTCTTTAGTGTATATTTCAATGACTTTAGTAATATATTAATTTTAAAATCCTTAGGTGAAATATAGGAAAATGAGCTATAATAAAATACCTTTTAAATAATATCCCTTAATAATACTATAATTTTAAAGTATTCTAATTTTGATTTTTTTTTTATGATTCTAATTTTGATTTTTCAAGTTGTAAAGATAGTGAAAAATTATTTTAATTGATGTTGAATTATTTTATTGGATAGAATAATAAACTTATTTATAAAACAACTAAAATAGTAGTAAAGTTAGAGAGCTAGAATTTAATTCAACCAATAAAAGTAGATGCTTATACTGACTTAACAAGTCATTTTTTAAAATCTAAAAATTATACTTGCTTAACAAGTAATTTTTTTAGTCTAAAAATTAAATTTCTATTTCAAGGAAATACCTAAACTCAAAAGAGGAGTAAGCAAGTATCTAAGGTATCTCGAATCACATCATGCGTTGCGGCCGCGACATCTTGGTCACAATGGCCGCCGCAACCGCATCACATTGTGATTGCAGTCTACATTGGCCCGCATTGGTCCGCATCAACCCGCAATAGCTACAACACTCGTGACTGCAATGCGACCACAATTACAATTTAAAACTCTACAAGTATTTCTTTCCTAACCATTAAGTTTTTATAACTTTTGCAATATGATCAACAAGAATCAAGGATATATGTTTCTCATGTTGAATTATATTTTCTTCACTGAATTTTTAGTTATGGCTCAAAATAGATTAAAAAAATTTATTTATAAAGAGGAAGAACAACCATATAATATACTATAAATTCGTGTACTATTTAGAGATATATTTAACAACATCAACTTAGTAAGTACATTAAATTATATTAAACTATTATATATATTTTAAGTTTAATATCAATGTTTAATGGCGGAGTCAAGTCCCAAAAATTAGGAAGAACACTAATAATTATAAAAGAGGAGGGATCCGTTTACACTAGTGCAAATCTTTTTTTTCTTACACCTATTTTCAACCGTTAATTTCACTTTCATCTAATGATTGAGAGTATTTCATTAAAGGTAACCATTAGATGAAAGTAGATCTAACAGCTGAAAATGAGTGTAAAAAAAAATTAATTTACACTGGTGTAACTTGATCCTCCCTCATTATAAAAATATATTATATAAATTTATTAACAACATCATGACATGAAAAAGATAAGCAATAATTAACTATTGCTTCATTCAAATATGAGGCCTCATTCAAACATGCTTTCTTGGTGAGTTTCTTTGTGTGCTACATTGAAAAGTAGGCATGCCCAAGATAGATACATGAAGCTAGCAGTCTATACGCTTTGGAGGCTATAAATGAATAAAAATAATCATATTTTCAATGCAAAGGGTGGTCACCCCTATCACCACAGGAAATTGTTTTTGAAAGTCAATAAAGAATGACAAGATTTTTGGATAGATAAGCTTTCTGCATGATTCCTTATATACTGGTATATTCTTTTGGCAACCACTCTCTATGATAAAGAGTATTATTGGGTTCAATACCTTTTTTTTTGGAAGTTAATACCCTTTCTTTTACTTATACTATCATAATAATTATTATATATTGTTTTTATCTTAAATGATAACTTCTTATCATTTTTGGGAAAAAAAATTATTGCTCGTTGAATTAAAAGAAAATTCACCAATATTTATAACTATCGAAAATTTAGGAAAATCTTAAGATATATTTACAATCTAGGAAAATCTTCAGTCAATTATCTTTAGGTTTAAAGGACATAGGATTTTTTTTAAAGGGGCACTAGATTTTTCTAACAATGTTTTTAATATGTCATTAATGTTATTATTATTTTAAAATTCTGTGTGTGCTCCCCCTCATTTTGTTTTTGTTTTTGTTTTACCATTAAATATAGCAAATTATTGAGAAGTTATATAAATTTCAAATGGTAATTAACTCACATATCCAAATGTACACACACACCAACACACAAATTACATCCGGAGAGGGCTTCGTCATTTTTTTAAAAATTCTCATTTATATGTGGCACCACCACTATTAATATTATTATTATTTAATAATAATAATAATAATAATAATAATAATATTATTATTATTATTATTATATTCTTTCATATCATAATATGTCAAAATCAATATATATATATATATATATATATATATATATATATATATATATATATATATATATATATATATATATATATATATATCAATGGGTAAAATACTCGTATGTATATGTATGAAATGAGAGGCAGAAAAGGTAAGCTTCATACCGATTAATTAAGGAGTTGGTTCAGAATCTATATCTTATTTTTCAATTCAATCTTCAATTTCTTTGCCGGAGGAAGTGCTTCAATGTCTAAGAACTCGTCAGCATCCCTGTGCCTCTTGGTTTTAGTACCCAATGTCAATTGGTTACTAAAATTGAAAAGGTCTGAGCCATATATAGGGTAGATCCCCCACTCTTTTATTTTTATTTCCTCCTCCTCATCAGCGATTGTAAAAGAAAGCTTTGGATTATATGTTCTGCACTGATTATCGGCACCGCTTTTTATAATGTCGGAATATCTCTCGAGAAAGTCTGTATCATGCAAAAGAAACACGTGATCCGAATCACATTGGACTTCTTCCAAAAAATAATAACGGTCCCTGTTGAAGTCGAATATAGCCTCTTGACCATTACTTGTTTGGAGATAACATCTAATTCTGGGTAATGGGGGCCACCATTGAATTAGGTATGGTGAAATGACCAAACAAAAAATGACACCCAGGAAATTGGAATGGGAAGAAAGTTGGATAGTCATTGTAGTTTCTGTCGTTGTCCTGTAGTGGTATTTGTCTGCAGGTACTTTGCTTCCTGGTAACATAACACCAATCTTACGACCACGACGACTTTGATTTGTTGAAATCATATGTTGTTGAAGCCTTCCGATATATGCTGCTTGCTTCATCATGACATGGACATCTGACATGATAGTGTTGAGTGTCTGTTGATTCAATCTCCAACAATTCGTGAATAAATATCTAGTAATCCCCAAATAGTTTTGATTATAGCTGTTAATGGTTGAGATTGACACTTCTTCTAGAGATACGCAGTTGCCAACGTCTAGCTCACAAATGGATGGTGGAAGCTCCGGTAGAAATCGAAGCTTCGTGCAATCCTTCAATTTAAGATACGATAGCTCCTTAAGATGCTTGATGCTTGCAGGCAAGCTCTCGATATTGGTTCCACTTAGACGAAGCTTTTTTAAGAATTGAAAGGAATAACTTGGAGCAAAAAAATCCAATGTGAGTTTCCTCAAGTGCCAAAGATCAAGTACTTGAAGGAAGTTTTGTGGAAGACTTTTCAAGAGCTCACAATTCAGAATCTCAAGTTTCTTGAGGGGCAAACCTAATGAATGCACTTCCGCGATGCCCGTGTCACTTAAATCCAAGTCATTCATGCTCTCTGACATTACTGAAAACTCATTCATACTTGAGCAGCCATTCGCGTCCAACACGAATAGGGATTTTAAAATAATGTCACTCTGAAAACTCTTAAGCTTTTTACACCCATTCAAATTCAGAAACCCAAGATTTAAAGCCTTAGAGAAATCAGGGAGCTCCATTAATTGCTCACACCCATTCAAATGCAGCATGTCAAGTTTCTGGAGGGATAAAATAGATGGATGAAGATAACACAAATTACGACAGTCAGAGAGATCCACATGTTGAAGATTTAAAGCCTTAGAGAAATCAGGGAGCTCCATTAGTTGCTCACACCCATTCAAATACAGCATCCAAAGATTCTGGAGGGATAAAATAGATGGATGAAGATAACACAAATTACGACAGTCAGAGAGATCCACATATTGAAGATTTAAAGCCTTAGAGAAATCAGGGAGCTCTGTTAGTTGCTCACAGCTGACAAGGCTAAGATATTTTAAATTGACAAGATTCTGCAACAATTACAAGGCACACGACATTATAAGCATTAATTTGCAAAGTTGTCACTGCAAACCATATATAAATAGATTAAAGAGCAATTAAAGCATGCATACCTGCACCCCATCCCAAAGTTTCTCCAAGCAACTATTAAAAAGCTCAAGTTCAAAAAGATTCTCTGCACAAAATGACGAAGGCAAGGATTTCAGTGGGCATCCCTCCCAACTTAGAAGCCTTAGGCTATTTGGCATTGATTCCAGATCTTTTGGAGTAAACATTTTTCTTTTTCGTAATCTATCATCATATGTGTCGAGTTTCAGAAATTTTAAATTAGACATCCCATTGAAGGCTTTGGGATTCAAGTGCAGCTCCTTACTTGTATGCTTCATATCTAGAGATAAGCTTTGAATGGCTCCAGTCCCCTTAGCATTAGCAAGCAAACATTTTAGATAAGTCATAATAAAAATATAGTTAAAAATTACGTGGACAATAATTCACATATATTATAAATGATAAATTTTATAATTTGATTCTTACCGTGGCATTCTCAAGTACTTGATACACATCGTGTTGATCCCATAAATAACGGCGATTTCCTGGATCTCTAGATTCTTCACGAGCAATTTCTTTACCCATACTTCTTATCAAGTCATGCATTTTCCACTCAGGCAGATAAGAATCATCAAAAACTAGAAGAGCTTTATCACAAAGTTCGGTTAACCCAGCTCGGGTTGAGTAACCGCAATCATCTAGCAGAATAACATTGAAATCTAGTCTACAATAATGTTTTTGGAAAAAGCATGCAAAATATAGAAAAATGTCTTGCTCTTCTCGATCTAGTCCATCGTAACTTAATCTCAATACATTTTTAATTTCTGGATGAGACATTTTCTTAAGCTTTTCTAATTGGCTTTCCCACATTTTTTTATCTTGTCCAAAAAGAGAGGAACCCAAAACTTCTATGGCAAGTGGAATTCCTTTAGCATACTCAACCGCTCTAATTGATAGATGCATCCACTCTGATTTTGGATAATTTTCTTTGAAGGCATGCAAACTGAAAAGTCGAAGGGAATCTTCAAATTTCAATGCCTCAACCTCATATGTATCATCAACAACATTAGTGAGTATTTGCTTGTCTCTACTTGTCACAATGACTCTACTACCTTGTCCAAACCAATCACGCCCTCCATATAAACTTCTTAATTTCCTTAAATCATCGACATCATCAAGAACAAGCAGAACTTTTTTACGACGAAGCCTCATCATATTGTACTGACATCCTACAATAGGAATGCCTATGCTTTGATCTTTTTCCTCAAGTAGTGCACAAAAAAGTTCTTTTTGTAAAAGAGTCACCCCACACTTCTGCAAATTTTCTCTTACATTTGACATAAAATAACACGCTTCATATCCAAAACACAATCTATCATATAATTCTTTGGCAATAGTTGTCTTACCAATACCACCCATGCCCCAAATTCCAATAAAACGGACGGCATCTAACTCTTTGGCTGCTAATGATTCTAAAATTCCAACTTGTTCATGAATCCCAACAAGAACTTTTGAATTATTTTGGCCCTTATAGATATGTTCCAACCTCTTCAATACATTGTCAACAATTTGTTTGATAAGCTCAGCATCCGTCCTATTCCACATGAAAGAAGAAATTATATGTATGCATTTGAATGGCGTCTCATTATTATGCTCATTGAAATTTTATATTGATACTAATTATCTTGTTTTAATCAAGAATCTCTCGTATATAAAATGAGATCATTTTCAACTAATGTATGTAACATGAGTTCATCCAATAGCAAATGTAAAATGATGTAGGAAAATTCATAACCCCAAACAGATTTTAATTTTGGGTTTAATTAATGCTAAAAACATGCAATGTTGACTATATATTTGCTATTTATGATAAGTGATCGCAAACTCTTACACAAAAAAGCTTGGTCATACCATAATTGACAATATATTCTCACATAACTGTTTTTCACACTATTATATTATCAGATCACTTTCATTAGATTAATTTTACACATTTCTATGAGAACTAGTAATTATACCTATCTACCTAGTAACTTATAATTCAATCAAAGAATATTTTATTATTTAAAAGTTACTAACGGTGATCTACACATAATAGCAAGTTAGTAGCATGTTAAGCATGAGTCACAAGCTATCATCATAGCAAAAAATGTAAAAGCAATGTGAAAAAAGTGGTGTAAAATATATCATTATTTATTCCATAAAAATATATAGCTCCTATCGAGTTCCATTGCTATACTCATTTGTGATAACAACAAATGTTTCGATGGTGGAAATTAATGAAACAAAAGGTAAAATTTTATTGCTATACGAATTTAAATAAACAAGTGAGTAAAGTTAATTGTAGATAGTGAAGAGAATATATATTTACTAACCTAAAATTCGAAGAATGGAATCCGGATAAATTGGCAGCTTCCTTCATAGCAATGCTCCAGCTGTCCTTAAATTTTTCTCCATATTTAGCAATCGCATCTCCATATCTTCCCTTTAGATTTCGCACATCTGATGGATCTATTTTATAGAAGGTAGGTATTACCACTTGTCCATTTCTTTTCCAGCATGTCATTATTTTCACAAGCTCATCCAAGCACCATTTTGAAAAAGCATATTCTCTGGAGAATACGATTAATGAAATTTGTGATCTTTCAATTTCTCTAAGAAGTGCTTCTGATATTTCATCGCCTGTCTCAAGTTTATCATCTACAAAGACATCAATTTTCTTCTGACTTAAACCCACATATAAATGGCTAACAAAACCACGCCGAGTGTCTGGTCCTCTAAAGCTGATGAAGACATCACGCTTTTTTTGAGAGAATTGGGAAGAAGAAGCCATTGAATAGAAACAAGCTTTGGTCAGGTATGTATAGATCTAGCTTTGATATCAGATAAAAAGAGGATCAAACCTTCATTTAGTGCTTCTGAGAAGTTTTGTATGCTTGACTTGTTTTTATGCCATGTATGCTTAGTTCAAACCCTCACTTTCGAGGATTTTATGTCATGTATGCTTCTGAGAAGTTTCGTATGCTTGGCTTCTGAAATGCTCAGTCATTTTAAACTTGAAAAATCAACACTTTGACTTCAGTGCGTTTCTCAGTTAACAAGTAGACATAATTTAATGAATTAGCATCATGTTATTTACTAATTCGAGAGGTTATTTTATGAGAGAGAATGATAAAAAAATATGATTTACCATTATTTTTGTATGGTTATTAATTAATTTTAGTTTTATTTTTTTTATAATATGATTTTTTCATATTAACAAGGAAAATGAGAACATCCCAATCTTAATTTAATAGTCTAATCACAACATTAATGAATTAATAATGAATCTAACGTTTGGATAAAGTCATGAAAAGTAACACGTTTTTTCTTTTTTTTTTTAAATAAAATAAAATAAATTTCATGCAACGCAGTTTAAAAAGTGAAAGCAACGCGTTTTTTTTCTTTTTTAAAACAAATTCATGCAACGCGATTTAAAAAAATGAAAAGCAACGTGTTTTTTTTCTTTTTTTAAAAAAAAGATTATGCAACGCGGTTTAAAAAGTGAAAAGCAACGCGGATAAGCACCTTTAGTTCAATTCAAGTGAAACGTATAAACACGGAACAATCAAGCCAGCCCCACCAATTCCAATATTGAAATTGCATTGCATGTTCATGGAGAAAATGTAATGCGTGGTAGGGTACAACATCTTCCTTTATGCCCTTCTTCATTTTTGACTTATGCATTTGACACTGACTTACAAACGAAGAAATTGATGTGGAGCACATTTTTCTTCGAGTATATATATTGAATTCAAAAAATGGTTTGGCACAACATTTATATTTATATAATATATATAATATACAATTGAACTAAAACATTTGTATCATATATCACATTCTCAAATACTTAAATTTATTTCTTATTTTTTCAAAATTTTCTACTAAAAGTAAGGATTTTGAAATTTTAAATTTGAAAAGCACAAATAATTAATATAACTAATTATTCAATTTTTAATAAGAATCATGAGAGAGAAAATAATATAACTAATTTTATTTAATTTTATTATAATTAGGGGAACAAATAAATAAATTAAATTAAATATATGTTACAAATTAAATTAATTAAATAAATTGGATTGGTTTTTTTTTATTTATTATGCAATATATTTTCTGCTCAATTTAAATATATATATTAAATTATTTTTAAATATGGAGTCAATCTATTAAGTAGTAATAATAAAATATTATGATTTCTTTCTCCAATCAATTAGTTAGTAATAAAAAATATAAATTATATAATTCACAATATAATTAAGGAAGTCTATTAAAGTAGAATAAATAAAAAGCGTTGTCATTGGCTAACAACCGTTGCCTATAAGTTAAGATTATGACATCATTTTTTACACGTTGTTTATAAGTATTGCTTTAAGAAACACTTTATTGTTGTTGCTTTTAAATATGTCATAAAACAACTTGTAAAAAACGTTGTCTATAGGTTAAGGATTTGACAACATTTTTTACATGTTAGTTATAAATACTGATTTAGGGAGCACATCAGCTTTAATTTGTTGTTTTTAAATACGCTGGAAGGCAACTTGTATAAAACATTAGTTATAGACCATTTTTTTTAAAATGTTACCTATGCATATCTACTTTTAAGTAACACTTTTTACTTGTGTATTAAAAAAATTACATATTAAAAAATTAATAATGCATTAAAAAATCAATTCTTCTCAAAGAAAGGATATTTACGTATTGTTGACAAAAACAAATAAAATATAATAAATTATGTAAGTGTTTATTGTTTACACCAAAACCAAGAAAAAAAAAGTTATTTACTATTGTTGTAAGCACAAAAGTAGTGTGATTGCTCTTGATCACATAATACAAATGAAAGAACAAAAAGAAAAACTAAAGTTGAAATCCTTGGCAAATCTTCATAATTGTATTCACATGCAAGATACTTTTATTTCGCTTTATCTGGTAGATTCTCACTGCAAAAAAAAAAAAAATAAATATATGTAAATAAATATTCTGAAAAATTAAAAATAAAATAACAACCAAGTCTCAGCATGGACCAAATAAAATAAATATTCTGCATGTACGTGTTAACGACCCACTCTAGATATCATAGACCAGTTGGAGCTAGTCGAAATTTAGGTGTGCCCAATATTTAAAATTCCCATCACTCTCCTCCACATAAAGAAAAGAAAAAAAAAGAGCACTAGCAAATGACGAATATAATGCCATGAAATAAACTGCATCTTTGTAAGGTACTAACTATGATATGTTTTCAAATGGAGAAGTGTAAAGGAAAGGAAAAAATTGGGTAAGAATTGAGAAGCAAAAAAATATAGGACTGGATTGCTCTTGTTGGTTACTCCCACATAGTTTTCATTCCATGCATTTAGAAAAATAATCTAATTTTTTCTATTCCAAGGAAAAAGAAAGGAGTTGAGGAACATAATGGGAAGATGATCTCAACAATACCTCAGTTTCAACCTCTCTCTTTGGCTCCAAGTCAGATTTGTTTGCTACCAATGCCATCACTAACTTTTGACTTCCTACAAGTGGTTATGGTTTTACTATAGTGAGACAGGCATTAAATGCTTGAACATGAACTTCGCTTTTATTCATCAAAATAGAAAAAAAGGGGAAGAAAAGTCTAGTGGTGGAACTATGCATCATGTCAAAATAAACATTATGAGAGTGTAATTGCAGAGATCAATAAATAGTTGTTATGGAAACTGTGATAAGAGATACAAAGCATGCTATTTATGTCCAAAAAGATTTAAATAAGTGAATGACTTATGAGTGGCTGGTTTTGAAGAGTGGCTTTAATTCAAATTTCTTTAGGCACAAACATGAGTTGCGGTAATAAGTTTTTAGCAAAATAAATATATGAATAAAACAAAATAAAAGAAAAAGAAAGAACAAAGAGCTGAAGCAAGGCTTCTGCTAAGAGCCAACTGGTAGACAAAAATAATGCAGCCATTTTTATTTACTGTATTGAAGGCATTACCATGTCTTTGCAATTCTTGAACACATTTTTTTGGCTCTAACAAATGTCCTGGAAAAAAAAGGTAAGATAACTACAGTTAGAAAATGTTTTAAGATTTATGTGAATGAAAGAATTCAAGAGCAAAGGGAACAAACATGATGCACGCAACTACATTTTTCCCCTGACAAGTATTATGGCCTATAGACAAGCATCCCAGAAGTTCAACCTACTTGCACGTTGTAATTTATATCAAGTTAGGAAGGATTTTTTTTTTTGAATTGCATTTTCTTAGAGGCCAAAGTTCCTGTTATATTATTCTATCACTGGGTTTACAGTGCAGAATATTAATATTTTTCTCAAGCTTATCTAAGATTATGACCTGGAATTGGGCAATGTCATTCTGGCAACTTTTGGCTACTTCTAACAGAAAGAATGGTCCTGGAATACAGAGCATTACAAATTCTTTATCAAATTTTGTCATGATTTCAACAATATTACAAGAAAAGCCAAGTTTTATATGATTTAGATTTTAGCTAGTTATAACATCACAACTTCTACTGGATCCACTAGTAAACCATACTAACACTGGAATTGCTGAATGCTTTCAAATTTAACAAACTGAATACTTACAATGCTCGACATGTCAAATACAACAATTGCTGTTGCTGCGCCACGATAATACATAGGAGCCAAACTATTATATCTTTCTTGTCCTGATATGTCCCATATGTCAAACTTTACAGTAGCTTCAGATAATGATAATATTTGAGTGAAAAAAGTTGCTCCTACAGTTGGTTCCTGTATGTAGATTAATGTCAAGGTTCCTAAACTATAATGGTTGTTGTGCTGTCGGTACACTAATATGAAAGAAGAAAGCAACTTTTGATTAGTGAAATCAAATGGAAGTAAACCTGGTTATGAAAGAATTGGCCTTTTACAAATCTTAATGCTAAACTAGTCTTTCCAGTTCCCGTGTCCCCAAGAAGCACCTACAAGAAGAAAAAAATTACAAGAAATGATTTTACAAGATGACCAGCTTTGGTGTGGTTTGAGAAATGATTCTGCTAAAAAAAATGAAGCATAAAAGTGGCAATGAGAGTGAAGTATAGATGAAATACAAGAAATTGTATATTATGATAAAATGCCTGAGACAAAATATTAATAAAAAATCTCAATCTTACTTGAGGATAGAACAAGGATTTTTTTTTTTTTTTTGGGCTGGTAGAACAAGGATAATTGAGCATAAGCAAGGAAATTTCTCACTGTCAAAATTGAAAGAATTTATACATTCAGAATTATTACCTGAGATAGGAACCCAATGCAAAGCACCACGAATGTCTAAAGTCCTTGCACAGAGCTCAACTCAGTTCCAATTGCAAGCAAACCAAGTGAAGTATGCATTACACAAACATGCCATAAAGTAGGAGAAAATATAATTAACAAAAAGAAAGCCTCTAAGAAACTCCAAATTGAAGCATTACCCATGCATCACCAAATACTGAGAAAAATGGCATTTTATGTGAAAGCATTGAAAGGAATAAGAGATTATAATAAGAAAGAAATTAGTGGCACAGAGATAGAACTCATATCGTTACACTGTATAGAAAGAAATAAAAGCACCGAATCTACTGGCAGCCTGCATAGGTAGAAAGATCGTGCTGCCTGAAGATCAAATCATGAAGGCATTGATCTTTCACAGATGAAACTATCAACTGGCTTCAAAAACTAAAATAAGTTAGAGCAATTTTTAGATCCTACACCGTATATGGAACATAACTATCATGCCTAGCAACAACATTGAAGGGAGAGAAATCTTCTATTGCAGAACATAGTTCACCACCAATCTTATGCACTAAAGTGTAAGATCATTAGCACCTAAAATATAAATAAAATTCATTGTGCATTGCACTGTCTTTTACTTGCACTGTCCCAAACAACATGAGTGAAGCTAAAAATAAAAAAATAAAAAATAAAGTTAATAGGAATAATATGTAAACAAAAGAATAAAACATTTTCGAGAACAGGGGCTGAAACAAATATACAACTAAAATTGAAAGAGAAAGAAAACTTGACAGATAATATGGAACTAGAAGGTTTAATAGGGAAAAGGAAAGTTACTAGACGCTGAAAACTTATATTATGCCACCTTAAGAGGTGCAAATAACATTTATTTGGAGCGCATAGTTGCAGACGAACATGAGAAATTTTTAGGAGCAATTTATGCATTTTGTTGCGAGACAGAATTGTCTTCGTAGCATCTCTAGTGTTCTGCTACTGCCAGAGGCATATTTTAGAAAAACCAATTTTTTTGAAAGAAATGTATAGCTTTAGAATTTTAACTTCATTTTCTTCCCTTTTTTTTTATCATATTAAGAGGATGATTATATCTTATTCCACGTTTTAAAATTTCTAGTTTCCTTTCTCTTTTCTGTTAAAATTCTTCCTATGACAACAAAGTGTGAAGAAAGCAACAGAGACAAGAGAGAAAATCTCATTCAATGAGTGACAGAAAGCTTCCTTTCCCAACGATTCATATATAGGCAGAACTGTCACATTTCTCTTGAAGCAACCCTGAAGTAACAAAAATAGGGACATAGGATCAAAATTTCCATAAAAATTGAAAAAATAAATTGAATCATAAAAAAAAATATAATAATAAATAAAAATCGTTTTGTTTGAAGCATAAAGACAAACATCTGAAGCGCAATAAACCATTCTTTTCTGGTTTCAGCAAAAATAACAACATGTTCTTCCCTGACGTGGCCAAGCCTAACCAAACCAAAGGCGAAACCAGAAACGGCTTCGAACACTTTGCGATAGGTGAGCCATTGGTAACCTCCGAGATGAAGCTTCTCGAAAGATCTTCCATCAGGGTTCGTCTCGATCTCCCTCGAGATCAACTCGCATGTCCCAAGCAACAACCTGCCGTGGTGCACCCTGCATGCACGCCACAATGGTTGAGCCACTGAGGGGTTTTGGGGTAAGATGAACAATGCTGAAAACTCAGTTGATGCTATTCACGCGTAACACAATGGTGATGTCTATCGTGGTTTGGGTCATTTTCGAGAGAGAGAGATAGTGTGAAATGTGTTCTGTGAGAGACATAGACAGAGCTCGTTATAGAGAGGGGCAAAATGCACAAAATCAAAGAGAGAGAGATACATAGACAGGGAAATGTGTTCCGAGAGAGAGTGATTGATTACCGAGAAATTCGGCAGAGCTTATTCTTCATCATCTTTGTTTCAAGCTTAGAGCTCGTTCTTCGTCTTCTTCGTCATTGGGCAGAGAAATTAAGGCTTAGAGTTCACCATGTAAAACTGAAGATTTAGGAGAAATTGGCGGGTTCTAGAAGTCTATGAGTAAAGGTTTTCAGTTTCTTTTTACGATAGTAAAGGTTTTCACTTTTATTTAGGTTTTCAGATAAAAGTGATTGGTTTTTTATATGAGTAAGTTTAGGACTCCGACAACGTTTCTTCTCTTTGATGTGTTTCCTAAACTTATAAACATAGAGCACACTTTAAAAGCGTTGCCTATTAGATTTTAGTCAACATTTATTAAACCTTGTCTAAAATAGTGTTGCCACAACATGTTTAAATTTAAAGAACGGTTATAAAATGTTGCTTATACTTATTATCACAACATTTATTAAACATTGCTTAAAAAAAAGTGACTTAAAGATATAATTAAAAACAACTTGCAAAAAATATTGTTTATACAACTTTAGGCAACGCCTTTTAAGCCTTGTTAAAAACTTGGTTGCCAGAAGTCAAAATTATTGTAGACATCTATGAAATAAAACTTTATAAGAAAACATAATAAAATCAATTGAAAAGTATAGATTTGTAATAAAGTTTGTTTAGAAATATCGCTTAAATACAAATGAACAAAACTTATTATATAATATCAATGTTTAGGAAATGTTTTAAGTAAAATTATTTGTAATAGTTGAGATAAAGATCTTTGTGAACAAGTAAGGCAATAAATTGACCATAACAGAAACATTGATAGAGTAGATGTAATGAGAAAACTATATTTGTATATAAAGATAACAAGATTAGAGAACTTGAAGAAGTCATGTGTTAATAGATTGAATAAAACATATGAATATAATGAGCCATATACTATTAAGAATTTAATACTTTCATATTGTTCAAGTTACTATTTTCATGTTTCATGGTGATAATTATTTTTTATTAAATAAATAAAATATAGCTCCTCATTAAAAGTGATGTTATTATTTTGTAATTAAATATTTTAATTCACGTCACACTAGATTAATAACTTCGCATAAAAATATATTAATATCTAGATGAGTTTGAATATTTTATAAGAAATCATAGTAAAGTTGATTCAAATAAAATTTATTATTAGAAAACTAAATTTATTAATTATTCTTTCAATTTACTATATTTATTTATTCTATATATTTATACTATATTATTTAAAAAATTCAGTATATACATCACACAAGAGTAAAAATTTTACGTGAAAATATAATAAAATTAATTTAATATAATTTGTTGTGAAGAAACTAAGAAATTATTAGGTATTTTTTTATTCATATATATAATATATAATATTTAAATATTTAATATTTATATTTCAGAAGATTAAAAATTTTATATGAAAATATATTAACATTTACATATATGAAATAAAAACTTTACAAAAAAAATGATAAAATCAATTAAAAGATTCAAATTTATAATAAAGTTTATTTAGTAAGATTGTTTAAATGCAATTAAAAATGCATATCATATAACATCAAGGTTTCATTAATGTTTTAAGTAAAATTATTTGCAGGAGTTGTAATAGTTTTTGTGGACAAATAAAGCAAGAAATTGACCTCAACGAGAGCATTGATGAAGCATATATAATAGACAAGTTATAATTGTGTATCATATTGAAATAACTTAGATTTACGAAAGAGAACAAAATTAAAGAACCCAAGAAGTCATATGTCAACTAATTGATTTAACTAATATGTTATTTTATTTAGTCTACATAAATTGTGTAAACTAATGTATATGTTACAAAATTTTAAGATACTTGAATGCATTAGAGTATCATTTGGTTATATTGTTATTGACTTTTTTAATTTTTAGTAGGTTTTCTTTTTATTTGTCATTGTAATATCTATCTATCTAATATTATTTTGTTAATATAATTTGATATCAAGGGTTAGCTTTGTATACTCTTAATAATAAGTTGATAAAACATCCAAATTAATAAAATATAAAAAATAATATTAAAAGAAAAAAACTATAGAATCAAATATTAAAATTAGTTGGAACTATATAAACTAATTATTTATTAGAAGGTCATAAAAAAATTTTATTGGAATGAGTTAAATAGCCTAGTTATCATATAACAGAAAGAGTCATTTAATCAAAATAATATAATAGTTTTGAATGAGTCTCATTGTAAACTTCACTAATCATAACTAAATTAGATTCATCTGAACTATTGGGGATATTTATAAGTTAAGTATATCTTTTTCTTTATTTATTTTAACATTTTTAATTTATTTCGTCTATTGCACGAGTACAAAACGCTAGTTTTAGACATAATAAAGTTGTGTGTAAAATTGAAGTCTTTACAAAATTTAAGTGAATTTAGTTAAATTTATATAAACTCAAAGTAATTAAACAATAGGTTTTATTAACTTTAAGTGATTTTAGTTAAATTTATATAAAACTCAAAGTAATTAAACAATAGGTTTTGTTAATGTGCATCCTTAGGGCATATATTAAGAAATTAGAAATAAAAATTATTAAATAAAAAGTAAAAACATTAATATAACCAAGTCAAAGATACAAGTATTTAATAATTTTTTCTTTATGTAATTAGTAAATAATAATAAATATTTTTTATTTCTGAACATGTATCCTAAGGATACACTTTAATAAAAATATGGAGAAAAGCGTAGAAAGAGAAAAATGTAATTGATCAATATTAAATGTGTATATTACATACACAATTCGAAGGAGTAGGGGTGTTCAAATTTAATACAAACTAAAAACTAAACCGAGAATTCAAACCAAAAAATAAAAATTCAATAAAATTTGAATAAACTTGGTCCTTTTTGGTTTAATTTTTTAAAAACTGATTGGATTGAATCAATTTTCTGTTTTGATTTTCAAAATCAATATCTAATTCAAACTGATTAATGTTATATAATATATTTGTTTCTCACTTATTTTATATTTTTATTTATAGTAACTTTAATTTCTCATACACTTATCTAACTTTATATGATAAAATTTTATTTTAGGTATGTGAAATGTGATTTTTCTATTTTATATTTTCTTTTTTTTCTTTTTAATGGGTTAAATTACTTTTAACTAAGAATTTTTTTTTTGCACAAAAATTGAAAAACCGAATCAATCCAAATATTTTGGTTCAGTTTTCATAATGTAACCACTCAAAACTGATCTATACTGAACCGCAAACAGTTCTAGGTATGTACGCAGATTGAATTGGATCCGTTTTGAGGGATTGTATAACGAATATCGGAACATGTATTAAGAAATTTTAAAAAAATAAAGAATTACAAATAAAAAGTAAATTATTTAATACAATACAAACTTAAAAAGCTTTTATGTTTTTCTTTTATAACTCAACTTTGTACTTAATTGTCTCCTATTCTAGATTGTGAGAAATGACTATACGAGATTTATTTGCTTTTCTCATGCATATAACCAAGTGATGAACATGTTTGTATTTATCATTTTTGTTGTTGTTAGGGTTTTTTTCGAGTATGATAATGACAGATTCACTATTTTCTTGTTTCTCTTGCCCCTATTATAAGAATATTGTTGTCTTTGACAAATTTTGTTGGATAGATTGCATGTAAACATTTTATCTTTTAAGTCTATAGTGCTTTGAGAAATCTTAAGATCGTAAACTCATAAGAGTTTAAGAGTTAACTTGAGAGTTTTACAAATAACAACTATGGTGGTAAATGTTATTTTCTAGGTCCCCATCTGTGACAGGATAATTGTTCCTATTGCAAGGAAATTTACAGGCAACGAAAGAGGCATTTCAGAGTTGCAAAGAATGAGAATTTACCTTTTTATTTCAGTCCTTTGCATGTCAGTAGCTGTTGTTGTGGAGATTATGCGTTTGCAACTTGCAAGAGAGCTTGACCTTGTTGACAAACCTGTCCTTGTGGCCCTTAGCATAATTTAGGAGTCAAAATGAGTTGGGCTAAGTTAAGGTTTGCCGAAATCGACTTAGGCCTGTTTTGTAATATATTGGCCTAAGTTTAACTTGTTATCTGCTATAGGTTTTTTTTAGGGCTCAACATGGCTTATTTATGAAAACATAAAGCTTGATTTGACTCGAATGTCTATTTAAAAACTTACATTATATGAAGGCTTTTATATAAACTAAGAAACTTAAATTTTTTAATATTTAAATAAGTATAACTTTTAACAAAATTATTATATTTTATATAAAATAAATATATTATACTAACATAATTAGTAAATTATGTAAATGTTATAAATTCTTAATTATATATAAATATTAAATAAATATATCAGTTTAATAGGTCCAAATATACTTTTTCAAGCGCTCAAGTCTTAGTTTATATAGTTAAAGAGATATTTCAAAAAATTTAAACTTGTTTCCTAAGTAAGACCGAAAATAGGTTAAGCTTTTGGCTTCTGATGGGTTACCTAGCTTGTTCTCATCTCTATAGTATATTTTGGCAAATTCCTCATTATTTCTTATCGGGTGTAGTAGGGTATTCACATTCGTTGGACAACTTGAGTTCTTCTATGACCAATCTCTAGATGCTATGCGGAGTTTATGTAGTGCACTGGGGAATTATTGAAGCTCTTTCATTCTTACTTTAGTAGCTTACTTCACTATACAAGGCGGAAAGCCTAGATGGATTCCAACTAACTTGAACAAAGGTCATCGATTACTTTTTCTTGCTTTTAGATGAACTTAGCTTCTTAAATATGTTGGTGTACATAGTTGCTGCCACAATGTAGAAGCAGAAGAAGGCTTCTAAAGATTTTTCGAGCATTTATTAGGAGTGGAGGCATGTTTTGATATTTACTTTTGTCATTGTCGTGATGGTTCTGTATATGAAATAAAGATGTTCTGCAATTAGCTACTCTTCTTCCGCTTATAAAGGAAAATCTATGTTATGCCAAGTTCAATAGTCACTAGCCCCTCTCATGAAGCCTACTAGTGAGAAAACTACTTACGGTGCTTAAGGGCGCTTTTGGGCGCACTTGGCACGTGCGCGCGTGTGAGTTGCGGTGGCTAAGTACTAGTCCACGATTCTTGACCCTGGTACTTGATGTGTGACTCGAGTTCTTGATATGTGACTCGAGTTCTGGATGAGTAACTCGAGTTCCTGATGCATGATCCTATAGTGATTGCTTGAGTTAGGCTGCCACTAACTCCACTGAATATCACAACATGGTTGGTGCTCTTCAATACCTCACTTTGACGAGACTGGATCTTTCCTTTGCCATTGACAAGCTCTCACAATTCAAGCATAAACCTACAGTCACTCATCTAGCCATCTTCAACAATTAAAAAGATTAGTGAGGTATCTCAAGTCCACAATGAACTTTGGCCTCCATCTACAAAAGTCCAACTCCTTCAACCTTTTGGCCTATAGTGACGCAAACTAGATTGGAAATTCTGATAACAAAGATCCAACTCCTTCAACTTACATGGTTTTCTTTGGTGGCAATCCAATATCATGGATGTCCAAAAAGCAAAGAATAGTAGGTAGCTCTTCCACGGAAGCTGAATACCGATCTGTTGCATCCATAACTGCAGAACTCATGTGGCTTAACAATCTACTGTTGGAATTTCACATCCCTCAGCCAACAAAACCATAGGTACTTCGTGACAATGTGGGAGTTACTTATGTGTGTTCAAACCCGGTCTTTCACATTCGTATGAAGCATATCGCATTGGACCATCAATTCTTTTGTGAGCAGGTCCAACAAGATCACATTCTCATTAGTCACATTTCCACTCATGATCAGGTGGCTGATGTGTTGACCAAACCACTTGGTGGCTCTAAATTTGCAGAAACTTCAATTTTTTCACATTATTTTTTTAAATATTTTTTACACTAATTAATAAAGTATAATTTTATGATTAATTATGTATATAAGTTAGTTACTAGGTATTTTATTAATTAAATAATACATATAATTCTCGTTAGTCAATTAATATACGTAATTAACTACAAATTTGTATTTCATTAGTTACAATCAAAATGATCTAAAAAAAATGTGGTGAAAGAATTATTTTTTAATTTGCAAAACTTTGAGACATGATAAGAGTCTCCGATGGCAACCCCATCTTACGGGGGTGTGTAGAAGCTTCCTCTGGTTCCAAGCAATCCCAACAAACTAGGATTTCTATCTTATATTAATCTATGTACAGCTGTAGTTTATCTACTTTTCAAATAGTATATAGTTACAAATTCCCTTACATCTCTTCTTCTTCGGAGGAACTCTGCTCTATATATACTGTACATGTAAACAAACTTTTGATTATCGAATACATTTCAATCTTCATCTCTTATACACTTTCTCTACATTGCAAAAATTGCATTTAGAGAATACTCAAAAAGCGTTGCCTGTACACTCTATGGCAACATTTTCGAAACATTGCTTAAAAGACGTTGCCTATACTAAGAATTAGTAACAACTTTCAAAAAGCATTGCCTATACAATTTTAGACAACGCTTTTGAAACGTTGCTAAAAATAGTGTTGTCTAAAGTAAAAAATGTTGTAGTGAGGTTGATACTCCTTTTATGTATTTCATTGTTTATGATCATATTGTTTGATTAATGAGAACAAAAAGCATGGAGAATGATCTACCAAGACTTAGCATAGCAGAATCATAAAATATATACACCGGTGTTATGAGAAAGGTTAATTATTAGTTAATTATTAATAATGGGTGGCATATGAATGCAAATTGTTAGCAGCCATTTTGCCATGTTTCTGGGGTTGATATTTGCGACTATTGAACAATAGAGTTGATTAAGGCCTTGTATGCATGGTTCTAAATTTGCCTGTAGCTATTAAAAATAATTGTCAAAGAATTATAGAACGATGATTTGAGGATTTTCCATTTGTTCCAGTTGACAGAAATAATAGGCAAGCATTAGCAGCGTATGTCGTGGGATGACAATAGTTTATATTAGTATACCAATCCGTGACATTCACAGATTTTTTAAATTTTTTGTTTTAATTACATTTGTTATGTCTTTTTTTTTATTGTTTCTTAAACAAAGAACTTAATGAATTAAAATTATAGATTATCACTTAATATAGGAGATAGTTCAGACACGCACATGCATGTTTCCATCCAAAATGTAACGTCTGTTATCATTTTGTACTTCTTTGCACAAAACGCAAAATAACATGTCATTTTTGCACATTTTTAAAGTAACAGGACCAAAGTGCATATGGCGTATAGTACAATAGGTTTTTTTAGAGTTTTCCCTTTTATTAAGGTTAATTGATTTTGTTAGGTTCGCTTGGCTGGTATTCTAACCCATCAATTTTAAGTGTAAAAATTGATTGCAATGCGCTAAGAGTGCTCACGACTAGATTTGGTTAAGTTTAACTTGATAATTTCATAAACCCAATTTTCTAAACATGGGGTCACCTTAAATTTAATTGAGTCAAGACTTTTAACTTAAGCATACTAAGCATGATTTTGGAGTCAAATAACTTATTTTTTACGTGAATAAAGCTCACACGGTCGTGTGAAAACATGACATAGTCGCTTGAGCATGAAATCATGGCTGTGGGAGGGAGAGGAGAGGTGGGGATCTCACGTAAGATATGCCAGAACGCTTGGCGTATCCAACGTGAATACAACAGAGCGCTTGACATATCCTACGTGAATACATCAGAAAGGTTGGCATATCCACTTGGAAAACGTCAAATGTTCTGGCGTATCTTACGTGGAACAGAAAATCTTAAAAAATTTCAACGTGACAAAAAGGGTGACATTATGATAAATAGTTTTAAAAAAATTACAATTTGATAAATATCTTTGTTACTAAGAATAGTTTGGTAAAAAAACCCTTCCTTTCTGCCTCCTACCCATTCCTCCTGCGCTCCTCCAAACGCCTATTATCATTTCCAAGGCCTAGTGGGGCTTAGGAGATATCCTACAATTACAAAACCAAATTGTAAAAGATTGCAAAGTATCATAACATGTCTTTCTTCAAAAAAATTTAATATTGTCCTTGAACTTAACTTGCAACAATATAACATTTTTTTTAATAAAATTGTTAAATAAAAGAAATCAAGAAAATACCTACATAAAACTGTTGTAGATCAATTAGTCTGTATATAATAATCTTTTTACAACAGCTATAGGGTTGAAGAGCATTTATTCAAATAAATAAAGATTTATATGAACTGTAAAGTTAGACAAAAAATCTTCATAGATAACAAGTTAATCATTTAAATTTTCCTAAAAAAGCTACGTTATTAGATGAAATTAGGGAAATTACAATAAGAAAAAAAAAATCTAAGATAGAGAAGTTACCCATTTATAAATTTCAAATCATTGTCACGTACCAAGGGATCCGTTAAAGGTGTTTGCTGCCATTATGCCATCTCTTGCCCCTTCTTAATTAAAATGATATACTTCTAACCTATTGGACCAAGACCAACCTTTAAAATGGCGCAAATTCAATTATGCCTTCATTTAATCTATTAATAAGTGATTTTTTTCAATAAATTTGCTTGTGGGCATTAAATCATCTCTGAGACTATTTTACCAATATGGTATAGAAGAAACTTTTATTTATTAAATAGGTATAAGTTTCAAAATAATTATTAATATAGTGTAATTTCAACAATAATGAATAATAAGTCGTGATTGTCAACTACGATTTACATGAAATTAATTTTTTATTAATTTTTTTGTGGTAAGTCGTGGTTATCTTCATTTTCTTTTTTTAGTGAAGACTGCCTCTGAGGCACGACTTCTGTGTTATATTTCCACGAGTTTTCCTCAAACTCATCATGAAGCTCGGCAGAAGTATACGAGGTTGATTAATTTGGATGCCTTGCAACAACTAATCAGCTATTCAAGGAGAGACTTGTGAGTCATTTGACGCATATGAGCACAAATCATTCCCGTATAAGGGTATCTGTCTTAAGTTGATTAGCGGAATTGTTCACTTCTTATGCAATTTTTTTTCGTTTTCAAACGTGAAGAAAACGAGAGAAAGACTTTCTTTAAAGTCATTGTTCAACAACGATCACTAGTTGTTGCACTATATTCTAAATAAATATATAGGGACACCTTTAAGATAGCTTTTCGTGAGAGGCACCCTAGCCACCAACCAGCTGGCTATGCACATCATACAAAGTGAATAGAAGTCCTGCTTAGAGGCACGACTTCACTAAAAAAAAAAGAAGATAGAAGTCATACTTTTAAGTCACGATTTCACTAAAAAAAAAAATTATGCTTTGCAAGCACGACTTCAAGAACACGTAATAACAAAAAATAAATAATTGATAAGTCGTGGTTTATAATCGCAACTTATCAAAAAAATAAAAAAAAATTAATTTCATGTAAATCGTGATTGACAGTCATGACTTATTATTTATTATTGTTGAAATTACACCATATTAATAATTATTTTAAAACTTATACCTATTTGATAAATAAAAGTTTCATCTATACCATATTGCTAAAAAAAAGTCCCATCTCCAACCCTTTCTAAATGAAAATTATAAGTTTTTAACTTTTGGATCAACTTGAAAAATGGCACTTTACCATTTAATATATTAATCAGTTATTTCACCATATTATATCAAGTTATATCTCATGTTTCTTTTCAGATCCCCTAATGTGGGCGTCAAATTAAACATTCAGTCACACATGATGAGTCTTCGTAGGGTAGAAATATTAGATTAGAGAAATAATTTTAATCTGGAATAAAGATTCAAATAATAGCTAACAAAGGATAACAACTAATCATGAATGTAAAGGAAAAAAAAAACTAGATAACAATTATAGTACTTCAATAGTGTTTGTCTGGCAGTGCGAAAAATGGGAAAAGCTAGGAACAATTGTACCTCAAGAATACCCTGCAATAAGGTCCCACTAAGACTGATATTAAGTATAGTTACCTGTAAATCAGTTCAAGAAAAAAAAAACAGCATGAAGTAAAAGAAAAAAGAGAGAGAGACAGAAAAATGATTCATTGTGAATAAAAATGAAACAATTTTGTAAAGAGGGTCCTTGGTAGATGATTAACAAATGAGAGAACTCAACTATTTGCTGAAATAGTGACTTGTGCACAAAACACAATCATACCAGTCAAAATAACTCTCATGATAAGGACCCTAGTTAAAAGGATTTGCATGATTCATTCTTTAACAAAGTACAACAACAGCCTATATATACTTACAGATTGAAGATTGAATGATAAAAACTAATCCCTACAAACTAGGAACAGCCGAAGACCAGTATCAAAACTGATGAGGCTATATAATCTCAACAGAGCAAAGTAATTTCAACAATAACAGACTAATTCTAATTTAAACAATCTTATCTCTTTGACTAAGTCCATGCTATCTATTATGCCCCCTCAACATTGGGTCGCCATTAGTGACACCAAGCTTGTCTCTAAGAGGAAGGAATCTGGCACGTGACAGTGGTTTAGTAAGGACATCAGCCAGTTGATCTCTAGTAGAAATATGAGAAACTTGAAGCTGTCCCATTTGAACAAGTTGTCTCACAAAATGATAGTCTAGAGCAATATGTTTCATCCTTGAATGGAATGCAGGATTGGAACAAAGATAAGTGGCTCCAATGTTGTCACAAAATAGAATAGGAGCGGATGTTGAAACAACAAGCTCACCAAGAAGATTGAGTAACCACATAACCTCAGCAGAAGTATGAGCCACAGATCGGTATTCAGCCTCTGTGGATGAACGGGCAACAATTCTCTGCCTCTTAGACAGCCATGAAATAGGATTGCCACCAAGAAAGATTATATAAGTTGAAGTGGAGGTTCTATCATCCAGATTACCACCCCAATCAGCATCACTAAAGGCTTGTAAGTGTAGATGAGAAGGCTTCTTAAGTGTGAGACCATGATTAATTGTGAACTTAAGGTACCTCAACACACGTTTGAGTTGCTGAAAATGAACCTCAGTAGGTCGATGCATGAACTGTGACAATTTGTTAATTGCAAAAGACAAGTCTGGCCGAGTAAGTGTCACATATTGCAAAGCTCCAATAATGCTGCGAAACAGTGATGAATCAGCAGCTGCAGAGCCATCCTATAATTTTAATGGAGTTGTGGTGCACAAAGGAGTACTAGTTGGCTTGGCTCCAGACATGTTGAACTTGTCCAATAAGTCCTGAATATAACCATGTTGAGAAAGAAGAAGACCTTCCCTGAAAGGAATGAGTTCAATACCAAGAAAATAATGTGGGAAGCCAAGATACTTTAGTGAAAATTTATTGGACAGTTCTGCCATGAACTGCTTCAGGAATGATAAATTGCTCTCAGTTAGTAGTAAATCATCGACATAGACCAAGAGAAAGGCCTGCATACCATCTTTAAGATAAATGAACAAAGATGAATCACTCAGGCTAGTTGAAAAACCATAAGAAAGTACAAAGGATTTAAGTGAATTATGCCAGGCACATGGTGCTTGTCTTAGCCCATAAATTTCCTTTTGAAGTTTGCAAACATGATTGGGAAATTCAGTATGAACAAAACCTGAAGGTTGTTGCATATAAATGTGCTCAGATAGCTTGCCTTGCAAAAATGCATTATTGACATCTAATTGATGCATGGACCAGCCATGGGCAAGAGCAACAGTGAGAACTACTTTGATTATTTGTGGCTTCACAACTGGAGAAAAGGTCTCCTTGAAATCAAGACCCGAGGTTTGTGTAAACCCTTTAGCCACTAGCCTGGCTTTGTACCTAGTAATGCTTCCATCAGAATTCCTCTTGATTCTGAATAACCATTTACAGCCAACCACACTTTTTGCTTCATGTCTTGGAACCAAAGTCCAGGTGCCATTATTCATCAGGGCATCAAATTCTGCAGAACATGCTTGTCTCCAATGAGGAATTTGAAGAGCTTGAGTCATAGTCGAAGGTTCAAGATTCTCAGGTATGGCATGTTTAGTAGCAACATGAATTTTCTTTGGTTTGAAAATATTGTTTTGAGACCTAGTAACCATGGTGTGACTACGGGATGGATTAGTGGTAGTAGAAGAATGAAGAGGTAGAGAAGGAGAATTATTACCTGATTGAGAAAGTTGTGAATCTATTGAACTATAATCAGGCACCACTGCAAGGACATCTTCAGGTATGGATGTTACTGAAGCTGGTTCAGGAGATGCGTGTGTGGTTACTGGAGTGGGAAATGGAGAAGAGTTAATAGGAATGAAGGTGTGCAGGGAAGGGTCAGTTGGAGGAATAAGATTGGAAGAATGAGAAGGTTGGATGAGGAAGTGATATGGAAAAGAATTCTCTACAAAATTGACATGTCTTGAGACATAAACGCGACGAGAGAGTGGTTCAAGGCAAAGATAGGCATATTGGGACTGAGAATAGCCTAAGAAAATACAAGGAAGAGATCTGTTTTGGAGCTTGTTTTTAGTGTATGGCCGCAACCAAGGGAAACATAAACAACCAAATGAATGGAGTTTGTTATAATCTGGTGATTTCCTAAACAGAACTTCAAAAGGAGATTGCATGTTAATTGTTGGAGTAGGCATACGGTTTATTAAGTGGGTTGCTGTGGTGAAAGCAAAAGACCAAAGTGTTACGGAGTAAATTTGCATGATGTAGGAGAGCACGGCTTGTCTCCACAATATGTCTATACCTCCTTTTTGCTGTGCCATTAACTTCTGGAGTGTGAGGAGGTGAAGACAGATGAGAGATGCCATGCTTAGTCAAAAAAGGTTTTAGTTTAATGAACTCACCACCATTATCCGAAAACAAAGAAATAATAGGAAAATTGAAATATTTTTCAACAATGGATTTGAATTGAATGAAGATAGAGAATACATCTAATTTATTTTTCATAGGATACGACCATACATATTTGGAGAAATGATCAACAAAAATCAAATAATACAAATAACCATCTAAAGACCTAACAGGAACTAATCCCCAAACATCCGAATAAATGAGCTCCAAACGTTTGGTGCTAGTGAGATGATGATCTGAGAAGGGAAGCTTGTGACTCTTAGCACAATGACAGGAGCTGCATTCATAGGATGAGTGTAACCTTATTGGAATATGATGATTGTCTGCCAGATGTTTGATTATTTTGGAGGAAGGATGACCAAGTTTGTGACGCTAAGTGGAGATGGATCGGATGTTGGTAGTGAGAGCCTGAGGGTGAATGGAAGTGGTGGATGTGGAGGGCAAGTGATAAAGATCTTGTTTAAGTGGTCCTTGCAGCAGAGCTTGACCCGAGTTCAAGTCCTTCACAACAAAACAATCAGGAAAAAATTTAGAGCAGTTGTTAGATTGACATAATTTAGAAACAGATAAAAGATTGGACTGAATATTTGGGACACGTAACACTTGATTAAGATAAAGAGGTTTAATTTGTGTAGGAAGTGCAGTGTGCCCAATATGAGTGACTTTCAAACTTGTGCCATCACCAATCATGACCTGATCTGACCTAAGATAAGGATTGGCCAAAGTTAGTTGCTGAAGGTCCTGAGTGACATGATGAGAAGCTCCTGTGTCCATGATCCAGCTAGAGTTTTGCATTGCAGGCTGATGAGTGGCTATATTTGCAAATGGCCTATTCCCATTGCGTTTAGGATAACCCTTAATTTTGTAGCAGTTACGAGCTATATGACCATCTTTGTCACAGAAGTGACAAGTGATTGTGTTGTTAGAGTTGGAAGCAGTGGAGGATGGACTGCGAAATGAAAGATGTCGTGGACGTTGCTATCCTTTGTTGTGTGTGGCTGCATTGGCTGTAGCAACAATAGAATCTGAAGAAGCAGTGTCCTCACGATGGAGGATAGTTTCAAAATCCATGAGTTTCTCATGGAGTTCAGTAAAATCAATTGGATTTTCCCTGCTGCGAAGAGCTGCTGAGACCTCACAATATTCAATACTCAAACCATTCAAAGTGTGAATAACTAGATCAGTATCATCAAGGGGATGATCAATAATAGAGAGCTCATCAGAAATTGCTTTAATACCTTGAAGATAAGCAGCCATGGATTGATTACCTTTACTGAAGGTTGAGATGCGCTGCTTCAAGGCCATGATACGAACTCTGGATCTGCCAGCATACATTGTCTTGAGAACATCCCAAGCTTGTTTGGCTGTTTTGACAGTACCAAGGTGGGTGACCACCGTGGCGGCAACAGAGGAGACAATGCCATCGAGAATCAGTTGATCTTATAGAACCCAGTGTGTATAAGTAGGATTGACAACAGTAGTGTTGTTCTCCACATGTTTCGGCATGGTGTGCTTCCATCAATATATCCTATGAGGTCGTAACTAGTTAAAAGAGCCAGGAACTGAATACGCCAAGTTGGATAATTGTCTTTAGCAAGTTTGATAAATAACTGAGAGCCAGCATTGAGAGCAACTAGTTTGTCAGTGGAAGTGAAAATGGTGTTTGTGGGGGTAATTTTAGTCTCAAAAGAGGAACTCATAGTGAAAAGAGGATCGAAAAAAAAATTGTTGTTAAGCTTGGATAGCTCTTGATACCATAAAAGGATTTGTATGATTCATTCTTTAACAAAGTACAACAGCAACCTATATATACTTACAGATTGAAGATTGAATGATAAAAACTAATCCCTACAAACTAGGAACAGCCGAAGATCAGTATCAAAACTGATGAAGCTATACAATCTCAATAGAGCAAAGCAATCTCAACAATAACAAACTAATTATAATTTAAACAATCTTATATCTTTGACTAAGTTCATGCTATCTATTACTAGTAACTCTCTGGAAATATTCATCATTTATAATGAATTTATTTCCTTGGGAGTTAGAACCATCTGCTTCATTTGCTGCAAGAAAATTAAACCAAAGCAAGTATATATTTATCTCCGTTAGTTCTAACAGCTTGCTAAGCTGTATAGTTTCCCACTTGACCATTAGCATCTTTTTTTTTTTTTTTGGTACGTAGGAGGAGCTAAGCCCCTAGACCCTAGCAACAACTCTCAATAGAGAGACCTCGCAAGATCATCTAAAAGAATTCTACCACAACCCGGAGGAAGACGATCAAGAACATGCACACCAAGCTCATAAGAGTTAGACAAATTAGCAACGAAGTCAGTAACTCGATTCCCTTCCCGATACCTATGGGTAATACGAACTTGCAAGGTTTGGCCATGAGGTTCCTGATTCTTCCAACAATGGCAGCAAAATGATGCATGCTAGGACAGCCATCCAACACAAACTTCACAGCACAAGTGCTATCTGATTCTATCCAAAGAGCTGGAAACCCTTCTCCCAAGCTAAATTCAGACCTGTATATATTCCCCACATGCAACTCAGCAAGAAGAACATACCAACACCAATATTTCTAGAAAACCAAGGATCCAAGAACCACTACTATCCCGCAAAACTCCACCACAACCAGCCTCTGTACCCCCCAACCTACACGATCCATCAACATTGCATTTTATCCACCCCTCCTTAGGAAAACTCCAACCCACTGCCACTTCACGGTATCTCTCACCGTGCATCGCTTGACAACTCCAAACTTCCTTCCAAACACTCACATGTTGCTCCATACTTCCTGAAATCATCTGGTATATATGCAGACTTAGTGGAAAACTCCCCAGTTGAACAGATTCCACACCATAAATGAGAAGATGATGATTTTTTAGACACCAATGGAATAATTTCATCACCACAATGATACTTGCTCCTAAGAACCCTGACCCAAAGAGGATGTGGCTTATTTATTAATCAGGCCCCAGCCAAGCTTTGAGATAAGAGCTTCATTAAAAGGTCTCAGTTGGTGTAATCCCAGCCCACCATGAAGCTTAATTTGGCTTTGCAACCTCTCTCCAAGCCACTGGCACTTCCTATTTTCAGAGGTAGAACCCCAAATAAAACCATGACTGATCCTCTCTAAACCCTTACAAGTTCCTTTAGGAAGCAATGCTATTTGTATAGTATAAGTAGGAAGAGCTGAGAGAACAGACTTCACCAAAGTAGTTCACCCAGCAAGGGAAAGAAACCGAGACTTCCAAGAGGAGAGACATTTGTTTGTTTTATCAATCCGATATCTATAGGTGTTGGTATCAACCCTTTTATGAATAAGTGGGACACCAAGGTATCGTCCCAAGTCGGTAGTAATCCAGAACCCCACCTCTTCACATAACTCATTCCTCCTATTACGATTCACATTCCGGGAAAAGAAAATCCTGGATTTATTATTATTCACCTTTTGCCCAGTACAACCACAAAAAAAAATCCAAGCATTTCTTTATCACCTCCATTTCGGAAATAGAAGCTTCACTAAATAGAACCAAATCGACAACAAAGAACAAATGGGATAGCGATGAGCCATTTTTCTTCAATTTAATTGGCTTCCAAAACCCCTCAAAGAGAGCCAAATAATCTCTCAATACATAAAATAAAAAGGGTCACCCTGTCTGATTTACCACGAGTAGGAGAGAAACTGACCGATTTACCACCATTCCAAAGAATTTGCATTTCACAAGAAGAAACACAAAGCATAATAAGGTTTAAAAAATGATACTAAAATACCACCTCCTTAAGAATATCTTTGAGGAACTCCCAAATAATTCCATCATTAGCTTTCTCTAAGCCAACTTTTATAGCTATCACCACATTATCCATACTGACTGTTAATATCATTTCTATCACCACCACCTGAGCTATCATCTCAGTTTTCTTCTTGAAATTCAAACAAAACAATCCCACTAGTCTCCACATTGCAAGGAAAAGTAAAATGTACCGTTATCACCAAAATTTTCTCTAATTTGATATTGCTTATAGGTAGGCAACAACAACAGTAAAAAAAGAGCTAAACAAATAAAAAGAATAAAAATGAAAAGATCAGAAAAAATTTGTAGAAGCAAAATTTAAGATGACAAACAGAAAGCAAATTAGAGATTTGAAGATTTGCTTGCAAAAAGAATTTGAAATCACTTCTATCAGGGTACCCAAACCCATACGTAAATCCTGGTTCCGCACCTCCATAAGTCAGCCGCAATCCAAGTCATGGATCACCGAAAAACATATGCAAACCCACCAAGCACAACCTTTGCAAGGAATGAACATAATTTTATTAAGATCTTACAAAGTTAATTAGATAAATACATAAAAGGATTAATTCAACCAAATGCATTAATACAATATCAATATATTTTATTAAGATATTACAAAGTGAATTAGAAAAATACATGAGTGAAAGCTATGAACATAATTAAATATGGAAATTCTAATTTAAACCTATGAACAAATTTGGAAAAATAAAAATAAATCCATATCAGTAAGACTAATCAATATTTGACAAAAACATATTAGTAGAATTTGTTTATATACTGTAAACAAATATTTAAACTATCAATTACGATTTTTCACTACTTTATTCCTCATAACTTTTGCAACTGACGAAATTAAATGCTACACTTAGTACTTCCAATGAGAACCGAAAGTAATAATTGTTGTAGAAAATTACATGCAAAATATAATAAATAATCAATTATTAAAAATACCCCACCAAATAGTTATAGAACCTCATATTTTCCAAGCATGTGTGTACCTAATAAAGAAAAAGAGGATTATTAATAAAAATACATAAAGTCATCAACCTTGTGCTATGTAAATAAAAATATTAAGATGTTCTATAAAAAAACAAAATATTAAGATGTTATGAAACACAAACATCATATTTTATGAGCATTTCTTATTTATTTTTTAATGTTAATATTAAATAATATAATTAAAAGAATTCCTAAAATATGAATAACAATCCATTATTGTTTCAAGTAATAAATAGAAATTGATAATAGATGGTGATTATGAATTTTCAATATCATTAAGCAAACTTTATCAAGTAAATATTTCATTACAGTTTTTTAATCTTAAAATTTCTAAATGAAAATAAAAAAACGTAGTTTTCAATTTTCTTTTTTGAAAAAAAAACATTGAACCGTATTCAGAACATTAATTTATTTGAAGCATATATAATAATAACTTTTTAAGTAAAAGAAATTATTTAACAACAAAAAACACAATGGACTTAAAAAATTAGCTAAATTTCAAATTAAAATAAAGACTAATATGAAACTTGAAATTATTTCCAAATGAAAATTTAAATTATTCATTGTAAATTTTAAAATAGAAATATTTTAAAAAGAGTTTAAAATCTTTATAAGAATGAGTTTATTATTTTTCTTTCAATTCAAACATGATAAAACATTAGCATAGTTCCAACAAAAAGAACAAAAAAATAGCACTTTAATATTTTTGGTCTTACTTCACCTCTTCAAATTTACTAAATAATAAAAAGAAAAAATCACTATAAATATGGAGGAATATTAATATTAAACATGTTCTTTATAAACACTATTTTTTCCTTCTTTTCAATTTATTTTATTTATATGAAATTGTTTAAGTTTCCTTTTGTCATGAAACTTCCTTTTTCCAGCTGCAATTGAATTGGGCTAATATAATGGGTTTGCTTAATAGTATAAGTGAAGTAATAGAAATTCAATTTTTTGAAATTGAAATATGACAGCTAATAAACAATTTATTCTCTATGTAAATGTCATAACAATTATTGGAGTCCTAAAGTAATAAACCAACGAAAAATTACATTGACTGGGGACCAAAAGGAATTAATCTGAGAAAGCTCTCGTAAAATCATCCAAGCAATATATCAATTCAGAAGCCAAATTAATCAAGCAATAGAAATGCCCATATATTGAGTTTGGCAATGTATTTAGAAAGTACAATCCAACATAGTCAAATCGCAACACAACCCACCGACAAAACAAAATTGAGAATGAGGATTTAGTTAAGTTATAATGATAACAAATTTCTCAGTTTTCTTTGCTTCAAGCACAAATCTTTCATCTTCTCCACCAGCAAATTCAATAGAGACTTTTATTGGATCAAATTTGAGTACCTAACATTTTTAGTAGCTTCAAAAAAACCAAAAGTGATTGTCAGGAAAAGTAATGCAATCTAGGTTGCAAAATTAAGTGCATTGATTTGTTAGTCCAACTGGGCAATGTTATACCAATTCACTTCGACGATGTTAATTTATGGATGTCAATAGTTCTCTAATTCAAACAATTGAAAAGCAAAACCATACACCATGTAAAATATCATGAAGAGGCCTATTAGATGCAAACTCACAAGCAAGAACATTGGTCCATCGACACAATAACCAAGCACATCGACACAATAACCAAGCAATTGAACATGTTGCAGTCATGATATCGAGAAATTCTTACATAAATATGATGTATTACAGTTAGGTGCATTAAGTCAATCAAGATTTAATATTTTCATAAATCTTTGTATCTTACAATTAATTTCACAGTACTCTATAAAAATATTAAATCCTGATTGAAGATCATATTTAGGTAAGAATTTCTCCATGATACCTTTGAAATTGAAAGTTCAAAAACCAAGTGATTAATGGGATTTGAACTACTTCAATGACATGACAGTTGTTGATATCTAATTTTGTTCAGGCTCTTTTTATTTTTTATTTTTTTTTATTTTAATCAATGTTTTGTCCAGATTTCAAAAAATAACCAAAATAAAAATAAAAGTTGATTTCATAAAATAAGAAAAAGAAAAAAAAAAGAAAAAAAGTCTGAAACGTGTAAAGCCAGTGGTAAGGGACAAAACCATTCTTGGTTATCTGCAAAAGGTGAAGCAACATCAGCTAAGGGGTTTTTCAAATATCAAAAACCAAACAAGTAAAAGAGTAGCTGCATTCCAAGTGTTGCAGCTCCTCTGCCCCTATGCAATATCAACCATGAAAGAAGAACTAATGGATTATACACATAAAATGCAAGGTGACAACTGAAAAGAAAAAAAGGAAGCAAGTTTGAAAGCAAAAAATAGAAGGTAAAAAAGACTATGCAAATGAATCCAGCCTGGGGATGGCTGGAGGCTTTGGGATATACATCACAACACAGAAAAAGGGGGGGGGGGGGGGGGAGGGTTCTAATTTTACAACACAGAGGCATCACATGAAATTTTTGGCTGCCATCTTCACCACACAAACACGCCACCTTCTATCTTCACCATCATCACCTTTAACTCAAGCCTCCACCTCCATAACCACCCACCAACTTCACCATCTTCACCATTAACAACCACCACCCTCCATCACCAACCTTCATTTTCAACCAAACAACCCACCACCATCATCTTCAACTATACACCCCAACCGAGTCAACTCGGTAAACCAACCCCAACAACTCATCACCACCATTAACATTCACCATCATCACCTTCTTTCATCACCACCACATTTATCTTCTATCAACAACCTACCATAAACCCGTCCATCCACCATAATCACTACCATTAACAACCAAGCCTCCGCCTTCATCACCTACACCACAAACTCCATTAAAACCATGTACCCTCTAAACAACCCATAGCCAACCCCTCTACCAGACCGGCGACGAGACCAGAAGCTGCAAAATCGACACCGCACGACCTGCTCGGAGTTCCATCCAGACCTCGTCGTCGAACCCGCAACGTGCCGCCGCCCCTGAAGCTCGACCTTCAGTCCTAGCTCCGCACCAGCTGCTCCACCCATAGATCCAACTAGTAGCGGCACGCTCACTCCGTCGAAGCCTCTGCCCGTGCCGCCAAACCGCCCCTACGCGCTGCCTTTTCCACCCAAACCTGAGCTCGTCGCGCAGCAGATCTGGCCGGCTCCAAGTATCTCAGGCGAACCCGCGACCCGCCGTGCCACGATCTCGATCCGCGAGACGCCACCCAACGTTGCCGTCAACTGAGCCTTCACCTAGTCACGCACCACGCGAGCCCGTAGCCCTCCACCATAGCCACTGCGACTGAAGCCCAGATCTTGCTCGTCACTGTGAGCCACCCTCACCATTTTTTTTTTCTTTTCTTTCTTCTCCATTTCGTTTTCCTTTCTCATGGTCACGGAGACTAGATGCCTCTTTATTAATTGTTGTTTCCTTATATCTTTCTTCTCATTTTCTATTTTACTTTCTTTTTATTTCTTTCTTTTACGCTGTGTTTGAATGTTTTTTATTAATGGAACAGAACGAAATGGATGGGGATGGATCGGAAAAGAAAGGGAAGGAATGAAATATAATTCCTCCCTCTTTATTTGGAAGATTCATTAATGGAATGGAACGAAATATGTGTTCCTCAATTCCACCAATATTCTGAACAAAAAAAAATTGGACGTTTGAAGAGAAGAAGGGGGAATAATTATCCATGTGTTCCGTTCCGTTCCATTCCTATACATTTTAAAACTTCCAAACACAAAAAAATATATCCATTCTTCTCATTTCCTTTCCTTTCCCCTCATTACTTGTTATCTAAATATAGTGTTAGTTATTATTTAGTTGTTTATTCATTTGTTTCTTTTGGACTGATATACATTGGTTAACTTGGGCCAAGTAAATAACCCAAGACCTGATCATTTTTAAGTGATTAGTTACCTTCTGTTTTGGTGTGGACCATAAGTTTAGTGGGTTTGGATAGATTTTTGCTTGATAAATTGAATCTATTAGTCAAAATAAAAATAGAAAAAATAAAAATAAAAAAATTGATAAAAATGAAAAATAAATAAAAATGAAAAAATATAAAAAATAACATAATTGAACTTTGTTAAGGAGAAACAAAATAAGATTAGCTGAGTTGTGACAGCTTGTTAATCTCATGACTTTTAGAATTATATGAGTTGTGACAACTTGATGATTCGTTTCTTTTCTAAGCATAAAAAAAAAATCATCAATCAAATGAATCTTCAAAGTTTTTTTTAAATTAAAAATAACCAATCGACAATTATTTTTTAAAGAACTACGTGACTTTGAGTTCCTCATTACATCTGAGGATACGTAGGAGCAGAATCTCTATTCTGTCAAGTCAAAAAAATAAATTTTTATAATTTAGTTGTTTCTTTTCTTTTTTAAGAGAGGTAAAATAAATAGATTTGAAATTATTAAAATTTGCACAACTAACTTAAGATATCGTTCTTGGAACGGACAGTGTAGGGTGCTAATACATTCCCTACCTGTAATCGACTCTCGAATTCAAACTTGTTTTCTAAAAAGACCAGTCTTCCTGTTAAAATGATTTTTCTAATATTTTTCTAATTAAAATAAACATTGGTGACAACTTCATTGAATTTCAAATCTCATACTTTTCGATAGTCCCGTTGCGATTTTGATTACGACAATAGTAAGCCAAGGTCTTGTAAGCACATACCTAGGCTAAAAACTCCTCAGCAGTACCTTAAAGACGCTAAGAAAGAAGATTAGGTTTCGCAAAAACATAAATCTAACCTTCATTTCTTTGAATAGGGACTTCCTTTTTACGAGGTTTGCCATGGTAACTCTTCTAAAGGAGAAAGAAAGATGCGAAAAAGAAGAAGAAACCAATAGGGGAGAAAAAAAAATTTGGCAGAAGAATGAAATGAGAAGCTTCTCAAATACACGAAGCATCTTCAGGCAATATATCAGATTGATAGAGTTATAGCTGGTCATTCACTTAAAATGAAAATGATTGAAATTTCTTAAGAAAAATTTACAATTACAAAAACATTGGAAAAACAAAATTGAAAATGTGAGTCACATTGGAATTAAGAATGTGTATATAAAAGATAATAACTAAAATTCATACATAAAAATTAGAATAAGCATAAAAGTTAATTAATGAAAAGTTAAATGATTATATTTTTATTAAATGATTATATTTTTATTAAATGATAAAGAATAAAATTACATAAATTACCCTGTAATAAGTGGAAAAGTTTATCTTAGGACAACTCTAGGACAAAAGATAAATTTTATATATAAATAAAATATGAGTAATACTATATTCTCCTACAAGTTCTTCTTAATAATCATTCTAATACTAAATGAAGAAAATATTAAATAAAAAAATAAATATTTCTAATATCTTGAGAACATAAAAAACATTCAATATTTTCTTCATTTAGTAATTAAGAAGATTAGTAGGAGAATTTGGTAGGAGGATAAAATATTTCTCATAAAATATAAAAGATTTAAATCTTGAATTCTAAATAAGTTGAGACTCACAAGCATTAAATATTAGGTGAGTTAAAATTATAGTGAAAATATAATTAAAGAGGCAGGATCAACTTACACCAGTGTAAGTCTTTTTTGACTTACACTCATTTTCAGCTGTTAGATTCACTTTCATCTAATGGTTACTTTTAACGAAATAATCTCAACTATTAGATGAAAGTGGATCTAATGATTGAAAATGAGTGTAAGTCAAAAAAGACTTACACTGGTGTAAACCGATCCCTCCTCATAATTAAAAGAGTTGTATAAAAATTATAAAACATTAAAATCATAAAAAAAATTATATATAAATTATGAGAGAAAGTGGAAACCATAAGATAACGCAAATTTGATTATTTTTATATAAAAAAAATTACTTGACAATTCCAACAACGATTGATTAGGTGAGTTTGATTAATCAATTTTTGGTTCATATTCTTGAAAATTAGTCCAATATGCCCTATTTGATTATAATTTCGGGGAATGAAATTCTCCTCCAATTTATTATGAATATCTATGCAATATATTATAAGATTATTTTGCCTATGTTGAATGTTTTTCAATTTTTTTTAAAATTTTTTTATAACATTACATATTCAAAAAGTCTAAAACAGTTTAGAAATAACGGGTGTTTAAAAGTTTATAACATGACATGACATCCGATTATTTGAGATAGATGTGAAAATTTAATTATTTTAATAATTAATTATTATATAAATTTTTTTATTATAATTGATTATAACCAATTCATTTTTATGTTTAGATATGTTAGTTGAAAAATGATTTTAAATTAATCTGTTTCATTTAGATAATATAAAAAAATTATTTTTATGCATTAAATTATTAAAATAGATATAAAATAATTAAAAAATTTATTTGATTGAGGATAAAATGATATTTATATTTTAAAGTGTAAAGAATAATCTATAAGTTAGAATCATAAGTTTCAATCTTCAATATTATAAAAAAATTATAATAAATTAAATTTTATACAAAAATTAAAACAAATTTTATCAAACATATTATAACACTATTAAAATAATTTTTTTATAAAAAACTAATTCAAGTTAAAAAAGTTAAACCAAACAAACCCTAACATAGCACTTGAGCTTGGGCATGTTTGATTTAATATGATTCAGTGAAGAGACGAGAATTTGTGCTAAATATCATAGTGTATTAAATTCAAAAGGGTGTCGCAAGTGGATATGGCATCACTAATCTGACCTAATTTGAGTCCATATTAAATTTTCCCAATATTGAATAGTGGGCAATGAGTGGTTGTTATCGTCTAATGAGTTGGGAGAGTGTTTTATGGAATCAATTTTTTTGGGTTTATGAATGGACTTGTTTTGACTATTAATTTATTATTAACATAATTTAATTATTTAGATTAAAATATTAGATTGTTATAAATTTTAATTAATAATATTTAAATTTATATAAAAATTTAATTTAATTATATTTTTTATACAAATAATTATAAATATTAAAAAATTATAAATTTTAATTAATAATTTTTATATACACTTAAATTTATATATAAATACTATAAAATAAAATTTATTTATAAACTTAAACTTGTTGAGTTCATGTAGCATCGTCGGTGTGAGTTAGTTGCTTTGTGTGCTGCACAGTTCACAGCCATGTTTTATTTGGTTTCTTTTCTTGGGTTGCTAACCTTCGAAATAAAAAAACCTGACAATGAATCATCTCATATGTTTTTTAAATGAAAATAGAGATAGATAAAAATAAGATATATGTACAAATATTATAAATAAAGTTTCATTTATTTAAAAATTTTATATTTATCTTTTTTTTTATAAATAGCATTTGACATGGACTTCCTAAAAAGAGGTCCATGTGATGCACCTTTGATTGATTATTAGATCAATTATAATTTTTTATATCACTTTTTATTATATTATTTTTTATATCATTAATTATATTATTTTTTCCATCATTTTTTCTTATTTAATTATAATTATTTAAAAATAATGTAAAAAATAGTGTATTTTAAAAAGTGATGTAAAAATATAATTTTTCTTATTAGATTGCGGTGAATTTCACATAAATTAAAGAAAAGTTGTGAATTATTTACCTATTTTTCAAATAATAAGTTAATTATAAAAGAGCTTGAAATTAAAAATAAATGCATGAAGATAGGGTGATTTTGTGAAAAATAAACGACAACTCCAGCATAGCACATCACCAAACCTCCACCTCCAAACCAAAAGACCACCTCGTCGGTCACTTCACCACCACCGAAAAACCCATCACCACAAACATCACCGTTCTGTTTTTTTTTGTCTGGTTCAGTTTTTCTTTCTTCAATTTGTATTCACATTAATGAAATCTTGACATAATGGACTATTTCTGACTATGAGTGCTCAAAATTTGACTCATCTAAGTGACTTGTTTTGGCTCAAAGTTAATTTGGATTAATTCGAATTTTATAAATTGAAGTTAATATATTTGTAGATTGAGTTAAAGTCATGTTTTAAGTTGTCTCAACTCGATTCAGTGTTATAAAATATTTTAAAGCTTATAATTTTTTTTTTTTACAATTAGTGATAAAGAATAATTTTTTTAACTTAAATTAATATTTTTTACATAGTATTGTAATATATTTATATTAATATAAATTATTTCAAAATATATATTGTAAAATACTAAATACTTTTAGTTTCTTATTTTTAAAATATATTATGATTTCCTTTTATAAATGTCTATATTTACCTAATTTATTTTATTATTGAATCGATTTAATCTTAATTGAGTTATTTGTCGAGTCATAATCAAGCCAGATTGTAACCCCCTTAATAAATTTTAATCTAATAGCAAAATTTCTAATCATGGATATTATCCTTAATCACTCTAATTATAGTCATAATAATTATTTTTCTAGCATATTGATTCATTAACATAATGGAATAACAGTAGTGAGTTTACTCCATAAATAAAAATCAAAATTAAAGAACAAAGATTGAAATTGAAACAACAGAAAGAAACAATAGTAAGTAAATAAACGAAATCAGTAACATGAGTTTTAATTAAGAAATTCATTAATAGAGTCATTATTTAACTTATATATTTCAGAGTCATTATTTTACAAAAAATACATATATTTTTAATAACTCTAATATATATATATATATATATATATATATATATATATATATATATATATATCCTCCTTGGAACTTGAATTCATTCATAATTGATAATGATATCCATAATGCATCTTGTATTAGTCTGAAACTATTACGAACAAAGTGAGAATAAAAGATTATCAGTAGGAAATAAACAGTTATAAAATGTTTGAAAACATGTGGTGAGTTTCAACTGTGTAAAGTACACAGAAAACCACATGACAATCAAAGTATAACAAAAATAAAATGATTCTAGCTGCATTACTGATAACAATATATTTTATACATTTTATAATTCTCTTACTGGGTTTCTTAAGGTTTAATTAGGTTTAATTAAGTTAGTTTTGTCACTTTCTATGATATTGGACCTAATTGGATCATTGAAAGAATTATTGCATAAATTAGCCTTAATTTATCTCTTCGACAGTGTTCAGTAAATTGGCTATAATTTGAGTTACATATATCAGATTCATGTGATTTTGGTATTGTAGGAAAGTTAAGATAATTTCCTACAACTTTCATGAAGACTTCAAGAGTCATATCACAAACTTGGATAACTCAAATTGGATTTGAAGCAAGAACTAGGGTGCTGATCTTGACAGATTGACCTCTATGTACTCATCAGGCCATATCTCGGGCTGTAGGAATGATGATAGGTTGAAATTTTGATAGTTGATAGTTAAGACCCAAATCTATAACTTTCATGAGAATACTTTTGGATATTTTGAGGTCTAGTAGGTCATATTGGGCTTGCAAGTCAGAATAGAGGAGTTGAAATTAGGCCTGAGCAGTTGCAATGATTGGGTCATATCTTGGGCTGTAGGAGGCCAAATTGGATGATTCAAGTGGATGTTTGATAGCCAAGACAAAGGCCTACAACTTTCATGAAGGCCACTTTCTGAAAATCTGTCGACAAGCACGAGTTTAGCACCAAATTATTTTATACAAGTAAAGACAATCATTTTTTGGCAATCATCCACCTACTCCTTAATCATCCATCAACTCCTTAATTATCCACCCACTCTTTGTCCCACTCATTGTCATCTTTTACTTGTGATGCTCTATAAAAGGTAGCCTTGGCTGCCTATTTAGGTAATCTTAGTTCTAGATCAAGATCATGCTTATGTTATTTACTTGTTGTAATTTTCTTTTGTTGTAAATAGAAGTTATGATTATCATCATCATCTTCTTTCTTTCTTTCTTCTTGTTCATAGGTAACTATTTTTCATCTTGTTTGGGTGAAAGAGTGAAGCTTTTGGTAATAAAATAAGGTTAGATTAATTTTTTTCTTGTACTTAAATGATATATTATCAAGTGGTCATTATATGTGTTGTATTTTGTTTCCAATCAAATTAGAAGTCCTCCTTGTAAAGTGGAGTTCTTGATTCATTATAGACAAGTGGTTTAACACAATGAATGCTTGAACTCATTTACAAGTGTTAGTGTTAGTAATAATTAAAGGAACCATAATATAATTACGTATATAATTCTAAATAGACTTTGAATGTTTTATTTTTCGATTGGAATCTCCGTTGTGCGTGGATTTCAATTGAGTTATAAAAAGAATTAATGTTGTCCTTAATTTATTACCAAAAGTGGATCTCTTAACCCAAGTAAATTCTTTAATTTAATTGTGAACAAATTTTATTATCTTTATTATTGTGACAAAACCTTTCTTTACCTCAAAGAATTTTTCTTCATCAATTCCCTGTGGATCGACCTCGGACTCCCGAGAAATTTATTATTTGAGACAACCTGCACTTGGGTTTGCATCCTTTAATCCACATCAATAACAGAACGAATGCTAAATAAATCATACAATACAACATTATATTCAAACATCAGCAAACAAGTTCTTCATCACAGGAAATTCACCATTTTCTTTTCTTTTTCTTTCCATGTCTGCTTGTAGCACATTTTACTTAAAGACCTTCATTTTCATAGAGAATTCACCTTATTTCTGGTATTACTTTAACATCGTGATAACAAAATCAGACATACTCGCACTAACCAAAGCAGGTAACATAAAATGATATATATCCTTTAGCCTTCGCAACGGTTATGTGCAAACTTTTACTTGAATCACTTGTTTGTCGTCACACACAAACATAAGCATTACAAATTACTAATATATCACAAATAAATTCATCATATACAAGTCTATTTTCAAATAAATCATGACAATTAAATGAAATTCACAAAACTTAGAGTCATCAAATTTAAATGTCAATTTCTTAAGGGGGTAGTTTTGATTTAAAATTAATTTAATAATTTTTTTTGTTTCCCAGAGTATCTCCTCACCTGATAGGTGAGAAACTAATCTCCTAAGATATTTAATAATTTTTTAAAAGTCCACATCATAGTCCATTTATAGTGCATAGTTTATTAGGTCTTCATTATAATTCATATTTTGTCCTGATCTTGATAGCACATTTATTACACAAAAATTCTTTCATTCCAAATATCAATATAAATGTCATAAAATTACTCTCAAATTAAAATAAATGTGAAAAAGTCCATGTAAACTAAACATATATGTTCATTACACAATAGTTCTTTCCTTTCAAAGGTCATAAAACTTCCTCAAGCTAAAATAAATATAACTCAATATAATTAAAAAAAATTATTTAAGTCTTGAGTAATGTTTTAATTTTTTTTATAGTTTAATTATATTAATCCATGAAAGAGTCAATATTCAAATTATAAAAACTCTAAATTTTGTCAAATATAATAAACATTTTAAAGTCAAACAAATATCATATTTTTCATAATCTAACAATATTATATGTGCATAATAAATTTAACAAGAATAATAATATATACAAAATATTAAAATAATAAAATATATACTTATTGCCATAACTTTATTTTTTAAAAAAATATTCAATTTATATCTCTTAAAAAATCTTCTTTATTTCTTTTCTACATTCTCTCTTTTCTATCTTCCTCTTTTCTTTTATCTTTCCTCTTTCTTTCATTTTTTTCCTCTTTCTCTCCCTTAGTTATAGATAGGAGTGTCAAAATAAGTTAAATTTGATAGACTACTGACCCAAATAATCTGATAAAATAGATAAACTGAACTAGCACGAATGAGCTAAGCCTGAATAGATTGGACTAATCCGCTAATTTAATACTACGTATGACTAAATGAATTAGGCTGAATTAACAAAATATCAATTTAAAACTTACATAATCTAAATAAGTCAACTCAAAAATGACTCAACTCCAAATAAATCGTCCAATTTTGACACCTCTAGACTTAGGACACCTCCATCTCTTTCTCTATTTCTTCTTTTTTCCTTTTCTTTCTCTCTTTCTTTTTCTCTCTTTCTCGGTTTCACAGCATCCTTTCACTTTTTCTTTTCTGTCTTCCTATTGCTACGTTTCCTTTTTATTTCTTTACTTCATGCACCTCCCTCTCTTCTTCTCTTTCTTTCTTTTTTCTTTTCTTTTCTCTCTTTCTTTTTATATCGGTTTCAGAGTATTCTTTCACCCGATTGATAAAAAAAAAAAAAGCATCATTTCACTCTTTCTTTTCTCTCTATTGTTATTAGGTTTCCTTTTTATTTCTTTACTTTATATACCCACGTATATACCCACCTATTTATAGCCACTTCTAGTTCTTGTGACTGTTATTAGTGCACGTTGCACCTTTTGAATAAGATACACTTGCATGTTGACATTTATTTTTATTTTTTAAATTAAATAATAATTATATTTAAATTTTTAAAATAAATTTTTATATTATAATAATAATTAATTTATAAATATTTTTTAAAAATATTTTTTAATATATTTATATATTTATTAAAATACTTTTAATTTTTATTATTAAGATTAAATATAAAATTGTATTTTAATAAATTTTTATTTTTAATTTTATAAATTATTATTAATCAAATTCTAATAAATTTTATTTAATTTCTTTTGACTAATAATAATTATTGTAAAGTAAAATTAAATAATATATTCAAATTAAAAAATTTAAAATTTAGGCCGCTGATTCATTACCTTAAACTTTTCACTTTTACTATTTCAATTTACAACAACCTCAAGTGGATTAGGAGAGGACAAAAGTTCAATTCTTACGGATACCATTTGTGGGGAGTGCATAACCATGTCTTTCTATGTGCTTAGGTTTTTGTAGAGAAGAATGGTTATATGTGCTCGCTCTGTTATGTTCCATGAAATTAAGCATTGGCCTTCGTGCTTTGTTGCTTAGTCAATGACTCATTCACACTCATATTACGTTAACACCATTGTATATTACCCTTCATTTCAATTATTATTATATTATTATATAGCAGCATGATGACGATGCTCATTCCGAGGATCTTTGAATATTCTTTAATTTATTTGCAATATGTCCCACTCTCACTTATATTCTCATTTTCTCAACCCAAGGATACACAGAGGCTCTCTACACAAAGACATGGGTTCCATTGAGGATGATACATCGCTTGTGGAAGATGCTCTTCTTCAGGTTCTCCCTTTCTCTTTATCTTTTTACTTTTTCCATAAACTAGTTTTGTACTTTTGTTAGCTGAAAAGTTCTATCTTCTTGTTGTGGTGCTAGTTTGTATACAAGCTATGGCATAAAAGATACCCATAATAATAGTACCAAATAGGACAAAGTTCAATGGTGTTTTTATCCAAAACTCCAACTACTTCATGTTTGTTATGGGGATAACTGGATAAGGATTATTAGCAAACTGGTTCGTTTTAACTGTAATTTGATAGTATATCCAAACCAGTGCTCAGTCACTGTTTCTTCAAATCATAATTGTTTGGAAACTTTAGGATAAAAATAAGTGGAAGATGAATTGTTGAAGGACACTTCTTCAACTATGATAATGAAGAGATAAACTGGGCTGTGAGGGGGTGAATTTAAGCTGTTCTTATACAAGTTAATGTGGTAAAATGGTGTGAAAGGTTTTTCTAGTAATTTGTACATGTAAATAATTGCTATACCTTTCAATTTGGTCCTAGGCACTTGATTTAAAGCTATATATAGTCAATTTTCATACAGTGTTTATGAGGTGATTGTATTTCTAACCCAAATAAATTGATTTTACTGATTTGTCAATATATATATATATATATATATATATATATATATATATATATATATATATATATATATATATATATATATATATATATATATATATATATTCCCTTTTATCTGGAACCTAATGACCTATTGGTCATATGTTTTAGTCTATTTAAAATTAAAATGGACTTAAAACTAAAAAGACTTTTTGAGGACATGATTTATGACAAAATATTCATGTAACCAACTCCACCTAATGGGAAAAGGCTTTGGTTGTTGTATATGAGCATTCAATCACCTGTTTTCAATCTATATTTTGAAGTTGTTAATTAGACATGACAATGAATTTTTTTCTTTTTTTGAGCCTCAAACTATGTTGCTTGATTTGGTTAAGTTTGACATAAAAGCAATGTCAACACTCAACAGCAGTACTTTGACATTCAAATATCCTATCTACTAAATTGTCCATCACTCTGTTTTTACCTTTTCCTATACCTATTGATAGTTAAACATCAAATGTCAATTTGTGAGATTTAATTTTTGGTTTTCTCATAATTGTCTTGCTTATAGTCAGCAAAACAAAATTACCCTTTTTAGCAATACTAGAGAAAACAAAATGGAATGTTTCCAATTGTTATTGCTTTTCTTGTTTCTTCCCCGTTTGAGTCCTTAGAGTATGCTTGGATGGAGGGGTTAGAAGCAAAGGGAAGGGAGGGTTAATTTTTCATTTTGAGTAAACATTCTCCTTCTCTTGAGAATTTTTTAAAATGAAAGGAATAATTGAGATTATCATGTAACCTTTCAACCATCCCTTATTTATTTTCATAAACATTTTATAACTCTCTCAATTTAAAAACGAAAATTTAACCTTCCATTTCCTTTCCATCCAAACATGGCCTTGGGAAAAAAAAGTGGTATTTTGCTATGTGATGTGATTGTTTATTTTATTTTGGAGGATGAAGGGAGCAAACAATACACAGGAGATGGATCAGTTGACTTTGAAGGCAGGCCTGTTCTTAAGAAGAATACTGGCAATTGGAGAGCTTGTCCATTTATCCTTGGTAAGCTTATATATTGTTCTTATATATCAAATAATCTATTTTGTTTATATCATTTTTATGTAATATCAATCACAGGCAATGAGTGTTGTGAACGTTTGGCTTTCTTCGGCATTACAACAAATCTTGTTAACTATATTACCACCAAACTACATGAAGGAAACGTCTTTGCTGCAAGAAATGTCAGCATTTGGCAAGGCACTTGTTATCTTACACCTCCCATTGGAGCTGTTCTAGCAGATGCTTACTGGGGAAGATACTGGACAATTGCTGTTTTTTCCACAATTTATTTCATTGTAATAAACTAAGATAGCTTTCTTCTCCTAGTCAAATATTTTTCCCCACACATCTCTTTCTTGACAATCATTATGAAAGGAAGCTCATATCTTTGTTACGGTTTCTTTTTTGTCTAGTAGTACTTGAGTCATAACTCATGAGAGATGAAGAATATGGGCATGTCATTCTTGCCTGATTCTGTTTTGGATCAGCTATACAATGTACATATTTTCATCTTCATGCTGGTAGAAAGCATGATGGTTGTTGACCAGAGATCTGAGGCTAAATTATTGAGTGAAAGATTATTTTTCAGAGTTTTGAATAATTAAGGTTTGCATGAATAGATTTTATTACCTGATACACTGCTTGAAATGTCCTGCCCAACTTCTTAGAGAGCTGAAGAAAACTACAAACTTGCATTATGCCAAGGTTTCATCTTACCATAAGATTTGTGGGTGCATTCAAGGCATATGCATTACACAGTATTTTGCATGATGTAATTCTTAATGTTGATGGGATGTTATTGGATAATTTATAAGTCCTGTTTGCATGTGGAGGATGAATTATTTTATGTCATTGTAAATAATTTGAAAAAGGTGAAGGATATGGAAGAAAAGCAAATATTATGCTTTCAAGAAATTTTGAAAAAGGAAAATCAGAAGATCAGTTTTGTGTGTACTATGATCCAAACTTCTTTTTTCCTTTGCACTTCTTCTACTCCAAATTTAAGTTTCTTACTATGGAAGAACATTTCACTGGACCCAATTCAGAATTAAGGAATTCCACTTTGAGCACTGAATATAATTCCCAAATGCATCATCACTTTTGAAAAGTTATGGGTTCAATATTAGGAACAATTGGTGCTTATATCAGCATGTTATGCTGGTATTATTTTTCATCATTTTATTTTCTGTGCATCCTTTGCTATATGCATTGTTGTTTAATTTTCTTTACACGTTGTGATGTGTGATATGACTGTTTCATGCAGGGCATGTGTACATTGACACTTTCTGCATCTGTTCCAGCATTGAAGCCTGCTAAATGTTTGGGTTCTGTATGCCCTCCAGCTACTCCTGCACAATATGCTGTCTTCTACTTTGGTCTCTACGTAGTTGCACTTGGGACTGGTGGTGTAAAAACATGTGTGTCATCTTTTGGGGCAGATCAGTTTGATGATACTGATACCAAGGAAAGGATTAAGAAGGGATCCTTTTTCAACTGGTATTACTTTTCTATCTACCTAGGTGCAATTATATCATGCAGCTTAATTGTGTGGATTCAAGACAATGTAGGATGGGGTCTTGGATTTGGCATTCCTGCTTTATTTATGGGATTATCTACTGGAAGCTTCTTTTTAGGTACACCCCTCTACAGGTTTCAAAAACCAGGGGTGAAGCCCTATTACAAGAATGTACCAGGTTGTGGTAGCATCTGTCTGGAAGCGGAATCTAGTTGTCCCTGAGGATAGTAGTCTCCTGTATGAGATGCCAGACAAGAGATCTGCAATTAAAGGGAGTCGCAAACTGGAGCATAGTGATGATCTGAGGTAACTGTCTTTACTTTGAGTTTTCTGTCAGTGTTATTAGCTTCTATAATGTCACAATATAGGCAAAGCAGTATCTTATTATACATGTTGACTTTCTATCTAATATTGTTGTTAAAGTGCAATTTGTATTATACCAATTTGGAAATTGGTTGTTTATGGGAAAAATGTAAGATATGACCCCTACTCCAATGTCATAGAAGTTGTATGTGTTAGGGTCTAACTGACCAATTACAGATTAGCTAGACCTTTAGGCCTCGTTTGACACACCATATAAGGCCTGATAGGATAGGATAGGATAACTAATATTATTCAGCTTTATATGGTGTTTGGAACGCATAACAGAACACTATTCGATCCCCTCCTTTTATCAGCTGATTTTTGTATGACACTATTGCTGTAGTATCGGAGGGCAATTGCAATTTTATTTTGGATTTTGACAATTTTGCTGTTATTTTTTAATGAATCATTTTTTGATATTTGATTTAGTTGATTAGGTAAATTAAGGTAATTGCAGTAGAATTAGAGTCCAGTTAGGATATTATATGGATCAAGAGTTATCATCTATATTACTTTGTTATCTCTAATGTTTATTATTTGAATTAAAGCCAATGATGTTGTTCTGAGTCATTTAAGACGTCAGTGACTAGCACGTGACCACCACATAAAATTTTAAAACCCATAGCAAGTTAATCCTTTTATTATCTCTCATTAACTAAATTAAATGGTAACCCTGATGTGGCATGTTAACTGCTTACGTGTACTGTTAAATGCCACATGGTAGATTACTCCACATGCGCAGCCCTGCCACCTTCAGCCACGACGTTGCTTAGGTAGGAAATTTGAAACCCTAACCCCCTTAAGAAAATTTCCATTGTTTTTCTCAAATTCGTGGTCCATTGTTTTGGTTCCTAGGTGTATGTTTGGATGGAGGAGTTTGGAGGAGAAGGAAGGTCGGGGTTAGTTTCTTATTTTTAAATTTAGAGAATTATAAGAAGTTTATAAAAAAAAATAAGGGATGATTGGAATACTACAAGTGAATCTTTCATTTAAAAAACAATCTCAGATAAGGGGATTGTTTACATAAAATGAAACATTAACCCTCCCTTTCCTCCCCTCCAAATTCTTCTATTCAAACATACCCTAAAGAAACTGTTATAGCATAATAAGATTTGCAGCATATGCTAGAACACTTAAGATCATTATTCTAAATTTATATTTGTTTTTATGTTTGCTTTGAAGTATCTTTCTTGAAAGACATTGGCATCCTGCAGATTGCATCAACTTGGCAATGTTGCTAAACAGAATGCAGCATCCTGTAGATTGGCATCAACTTGTACTACAAAGTTCAAACTTGTCAGTAAATTAGGATTTTAGCCTTAGACAAATTTTACGTTTAGACAAATTTTATGTCTTTGCTTCAATATATCAGAATGTGAAGGCCATGTTTAATGCTGCAATCAAGGTTGTTTCACAACCACCTAAGCCGTAGAAAAAACGAAAGAACAGACCATGCATTTTCTTCTAATTAGTGTTCTTCCCAAGTTCTTTTATTTTTTATTTGATTGCATGAATTCTTTTGAACGTATGTACTGCAAATTCTTTAGTTGATCTTTCTGCTAAATCATTCCAGGCAGCATACTTTCTACAAGCCCAAATGTGCAGATTAATTGTTTGAACTACAAGGTTTCAACAAAATTTCATAAAGTATTTTTAGTAAGGATAAATATATAAAGAAGGCACTTGATTTAAAGGGAGTGAAGTAGTAGTTTGTTTCATTTAATAGCAAATCAAACAACTTAGTAACAAAACTTAGTATTTTACATGGACTGATGACTTGTGCTTGAATGATATCAAGTACTTATTCATCATGTGAGTATTGAATAAGTATTCATATGTATCCAATAAGTACTCGTACCAGGTAAGTACCCAATATGAGTACGGCAACCATTTTGGGGTACCAAGCATCATAGTGTTTGATTAACAAAAACAAATGCAAGTAGAATGATCAGTGCAAAATTGACTCTTGAACCTTGTCTGGTTTGAAAGGTCATTTTTTTCAAATTTTACCAATCATTTTTCCTATTCAATAAAAGATTGGCAGCGACTCCGTTTATCAAATTTTTTTCTGTCATTCCGTTATAACTTCGGTGGTGACACAGCTGAAATAGAAACAGAACAGAGGAGAAGAGAGGATATTATGCAGCAAAGGATTAACACATTTATTGATTTTTGCTGCATTATATAAACAAGAGTTTTCAATACAAAATAAACAAGAGTTTTCAATACAAAACTAGTAACTTCTTTCACAAAACATAGATAAACAATGCTACTCAAAACTACACACAAACACAACATCTATTATAAATAATACACAAATTCAGATTTTAAATAAAGTAACACAAGCTGAAGTAATCATTTGACACTAGAAAAGTCTCAACATCTAACAACGAAAAGGGAGATCAAAGGAGGAAGAACACAAATCCAAAATCCTTAAGGATTCAGATACAAACTTATTCTAGCTGTTCTGTTGACAAATGCTTTAAATTAAATGGCCACCTTTCCTCGAGGAACCACCATATTCTTGTTTGCTGGAAATGCATTTAGTGTAATATCCACCGGTGCCTTGAAGATATATGGTTCATACATGGATAGCTCCAAAAGAACTTCTGTTAAGTTGGATAAACTCCTTCATCAGTCTATGCATAAAGTTCCCATAATTGAACTGGCAAATAAAAGCAAAGAGTTGATTGACAAATTAAAGTAAATGAAAGAAGATTAGACATATCCTAGTGAATGAAGAAGAATATTTCCATAGATAACTCAAATAAGAGGAGCAAGACAGATGCGGATGCATGAGAGAAAATTTATCCAAGGTCCATTTGATAGAAAGAGACATGTGCAATACACAAGAAGACTATAAAAAACCACATGATGTAAAATGTAACTTTTAAAGTTGATAAACAATGTTAATGCACAGAGCGCTAGATATGTAGACACGAAAAACATGAAGAAGAAGGTTAACTGCAACATGTATCACAGCAAAAATGGATACCAAAAGGAAGAAATACGCAAAATTTGACAACTGTGACATTATGATCACCTCAACTATTTCAAGCATAAAAAATGAGATTCAATCGGCAGTAGTCCAGCTTCCTTCCAAGCCAACCATTTTGTTTTTAATAAACTTATTTCCGTTGTATATACAAAGACAATAAAGAAAGACAATATCCATCTCTGGGGGTACAAAGTACTCTTATGCTTATCCCACTCATCCTAAGATGGATAATAAAGAAAAGTTTTAATTTGAGTAGAAACTCCTTTCTCTGATTTATCATAAGTTAAAGTTTACATCCTTTAAAATTAAAGGAGCTTCTATCTTCTACTTAAAACATTTTACAAAAGCAACCTATTGGTCTTGATTTTGTAAGAAAAAGAAATAAAACCATATTTGACTCCAAGAATGCTTGACACAAAAGACTTGGAAAAGAGGATACTCGTTGAAAGTCATTTAACAAATCAAATATGCCTAAAAAGGGAAAATTATGCAAAAACGTGAAGACTGAAGAAGTTTGTTCCATGTGTTGTCCGAGCCAAACAATTCTAAATCAAAGAGTCTTAGGTAAAATCATGACAAATCAAAAATTTTGCAATGGAACAGTAATGCACCTGTTTAGAGGAACAAACACTTTTAGGGAAAAAAAAATAGACAATTGGTTCAAATTTTTCAAAATCTGTCGACAAATGAAAAAAAGAAATCACAAAAGGAAAAAAAAAACAAGTAGAAAAAATGTTGCTGAAAAAACATGTGATAAACTTTTTATTAAGTTTAAATAAAAGGATTAGTATATCCTTATTATTCAAAAAATTTTATGTCTGTTGTTACATCATCAAGCTTCCAGAAGTTTTATTTTGTTTTTTATTTTTCTTTTTTCTTTCAATAGTCATACATAAATGCTATTCACTAATGACGCATATTTAAGAAAAAAGAAGTTCATAACTAAGGGATTTATCTATAATCTATCTATAATATTTATCTATAATTTATAATATCTGTAATATAAAAGTTCTTTCACTTTCAAAGCCACATTTCATCTTTAAATACTACTTCCTGTTCTTTATTGCCATGTCATTTACTTTTTTTTTGTATAAAAATGGGATTCCAAGGTGATGGCTTGGACTACAAGGGTGAACCACCACCTACCCGTTAGAGGTGTTGTTCCAGGTCCAAATCTATAGTGTCTAAGTTTACTACTCACCATTGACTTTTAATGGGATGTATTTAACCTCATTGAGGACTAGTCTCAAACATGTCCACCAAGTAATTGAACTCAAGATTCAAACCCAGGCCATTACAAACTTGACGTAGGCTATCGCCACTTCCACCATAACTCTCGGTGGTGTCATTAACTTATTTAATTATTCATTTACTTGGATTTTGATTCCTCTTCTATTTCCATAGTCACATATCATCTTCAAATGCTACTTCTTGCATTTCAATTGCCATGCTATCAACTTATTTAATTATTCATTTCTTAATAACTATATATTTAGTTTCTTTAGTGTCTATTTCAATGACTTTAGTAATATATTAATTTTAAAATCCTTAGGTGAAATATAGGAAAATGAGCTATAATAAAATACCTTTATAATATCCCTTAATAATACTATAATTTTAAAGTATTCTAATTTTGATTTTCTTTTTATGATTTTAATTTTGATTTTTCAAGTTGTAAAGATAGTGAAAAATTATTTTAATTGATGTTGAATTATTTTATTGGATAGAATAATAAACTTATTTATAAAACAACTAAAATAGTAGTAAAGTTAGAGTGCTAGAATTTAATTCAACCAATAAAAGTAGATGCTTATACTGACTTAACAAGTCATTTTTTTAAATCAAAAAATTATACTTACTTAACAAGTAATTTTTTTAGTCTAAAAATTAAACTTCTATTCTAAGGAAATACCTAAACTCAAAAGAGGAGTAAGCAAGTATATAAGGTATCTCGAATCACATCATGCGTTGCAGCCGCGACATCTTGGTCACAGTGGCCGCCGCAACCGCATCACACCGTGATTGCGGTCTACATTGGCCCGCATTGGTCCGCATCAGCCCGCAATAGCTACAACACTATCGTGACTGCAATGCGACCACAATTACAATTTAAAACTCTACAAATATCTCTTTCCTAACCATTAAGTTTTTATCACTTTTGCAATATCGATCAACAAGAATCAAGGATATATGTTTCTCATGTTGAATTATATTTTCTTTACTGAATTTTTAGTTATGGCTCAAAATAGATTAAAAAAGTTAATTTATAAAGAGGAAGAACAACCATATAATATACTATAAATTCGTGTACTATTTAGAGATATATCTAACAACATCAACTTAGTAAGTACATTAAATTATATTAAACTATTATATATATTTCAAGTTTAATATCAATGTTTAATGGCGGAGTCAAGTCCCAAAAGTTAGGAAGAACACTAATAATTATAAAAATATATTATATAAATCTATTAACAACATCATGACATGTAAAAGATAAGCAATAATTAACTACTGCTTCATTCAAACATGAGGCCTCATTCAAACATGCTTTCTTGGAGAGTTTCTTTGTGTGCTACATTGAAAAGTAGGCATGCCCAAGATAGATACATGAAGCTAGCAGCCTATACGCTTTGGAGGCTATAAATGAATAGAAATAATCATATTTTCAATGCAAAAGGTAGTCACCACTATCACCACAGGAAATTGTTTTTGAAAGTCAATAAAGAATGACAAGATTTTTGGATAGATAAGCTCTCTGCATGATTCCTTATATACTGGTATATTCTTTTGGCAACCACTCTCTATGATAAAGAGTATTATTGGGTTCAATACCTTTTTTTTTGGAAGTTAATACCCTTTCTTTTACTTATACTATCATAATAATAATTATATATTGTTTTTATCTTAAATGATAACTTCTTATCATTTTTGGAAAAAAAAAACTATTGCTCGTTGAATTAAAAGAAAATTCACCAATATTTATAACTATCGAAAATTTAGGAAAATCTTAAGATATATTTACAATCTAGGAAAATCTTCAGTCAATTATCTTTAGGTTTAAAGGACAAAGGATTTTTTTTAAAGGGGCACTAGAATTTTCTAACAATGTTTTTAATATGTCATTAATGTTATTATTATTTTAAAATTCTATGTGTGCTCCCCCTCATTTTGTTTTTGTTTTTGTTTTACCATTAAATATAGCAAATTATTGAGAAATTATATAAATTTCAAATGGTAATTAACTCTCACATCCAAATGCACACACACACCAACACACAAATTACATCCGGAGAGGGCTTGGTCATTTTTTTAAAAATTCTCATTTATATGTGGCACCACCACTATTAATGTTATTATTTAATAATAATAATAATAATAATAATAATAATAATTATTATTATTATTATTATTATTTAGAATTATATTCTTTTGTATCATAATATGTCAAAATCAATATATATATATATATATATATATATATGATCTTACTTAGGTGAGAGGAGTATTTATTATGAGAGGATGAGATGAGTGAATCTTGATCATTAGATCTTACATGAATGATCAAGATTAGAACATAAATGCATGTGACTTTTTTAAGTGGTCACATGACCTTTAAGTAACTTTTAATCTTGACCATCCATGTAGTGGTTATTGTGAGAGGGTGAGAGGAGTGGTTATTGTGAGAGGGTGAGAGGAGTGAATCTTGACCATACAACCATACATGGATGGTCAAGATTAAAAGTCACATGCATTTATGTTCTAATCTTAATCATTCATATAAGATCTAATAGTCAATATGTATTCTTCTCACCTCTTACAATAAACACTCCTCTCACCGAAAGAAGATCCTATATATATATATATATATATATATATATATATATATATATATATATATATATATATATATATATATATATATATATATATATATCAATGGGTAAAATACTCGTATGTATATGAAATGAGAGGCAGAAAAGGTAAGCTTCATACCGATTAATTAAGGAGTTGGTTCAGAATCTATATCTTATTTTTCAATTCAATCTTCAATTTCTTTGCCGGAGGAAGTGCTTCAATGGCTAACAACTCGTCAGCATCCCTGTGCCTCTTGGTTTTAGTACCCAATGTCAATTGGTTACTAAAATTGAAAAGGTCTGAGCCATATATAGGGTAGATCCCCCACTCTTTTATTTTTATTTCCTCCTCATCAGCAGAGATTGTAAAAGAAAGCTTTGGATTATATGTTCTGCACTGATTATCGGCACCGCTTTTTATAACAAAGTGGGAATAGCTCTCGAGAAAGTTTGGATCATTCCAAAGCAACACGTGATCCGAATCACATTGGACTTCTTCCACAAAAGAAAGTTGGGAAGAAAGTTGCTCCGAGTAGAATATAGCCTCTTGACCATTGCTTGTTTGGAGATAACATTCAACTGAGGCTAATCGGCCCTCCAATTGAAATTGGCATCGTGGAATGACCAAACAGAAAATGACACCCAGGAAATTGGAATGGGAAGAAAGTTGGATAGTCATTGTAGCTTCTGTCGTTGTCCTGTAGTGGTATTTGTCTGCAGGTACTTTGCTTCCTGGTAAAATAAACTCAACAGCATGAAAATCGTCTTCAAGCCTTCCGATATATGCTGCTTGCTTGAACATGACATGGGCATCTGACATGATAGTGTTGAGTGTCTGTTGATTCAATCTCCAACAATTCCTGAATACATACTGATTATTCCAAGAGTAATGATTAATGGTTGAGATTGACACTTCTTGTAGAGATACGCAGTTGCCAACGTCTAGCTCACAAATGGATGGTGGAAGCTCCGGTAGAAATCGAAGCTTCGTGCAATCCTTCAATTTAAGAGAACGGAGCTTCGAAAGATGCTTGATGCTTGCAGGCAAGCTCTCGATATTGGTTCCACTTAGCAAAAGGAATCCTAACCATTGAAAGGAATAACTTGGAGCAAAAAAATCCAATGTGAGTTCCCTCAAGTGCCAAAGATCAAGTACTTGAAGGAAGTTTTGTGGAAGACTTTTCAAGAGCTCACAATTCAGAAACTCCATTCTCTCTAACATTACTGGAAACTCATTCATACTTGAACAGCCCTCCGCGTGGAGAATGGATAGGGATTTTAAATAAATGTCACTCCGAAGACTCTTAAGCTTTTTACACCCATTTAAATACAATCTCCTAAGATTCTGGAGGGATAAAATAGATGGATGAAGATAACACAAACTAAGACAGTTAGAGAGTTCCAACACTTGAAGATTTAAAGCCTCAGAGAAATTAGGGAGCTCCATTAGCTGCTCACACCCATTCAAATACAGTTCCCAAAGATTCTGGAGGGATAAAATAGATGGATGAAGATAACACAAATTACGACAGTCAGAGAGATGCACAGATTGAAGATTTAAAGCCTTAGAGAAATCAGGGAGCTCTGTTAGTTGCTCACAGCTGACAAGCCTAAGATAATTTAAATTGACAAGATTCTGCAACAATTACAAGGCACACGACGTTATAAGCATTAATTTGTAAAGTTGTCACTGCAAACCATATATAAATAGATTAAAGAGCAATTAAAGCATGCATACCTGCACCCCATCCCAAAGTTTCTCCAAGCAGCTATAAGAAAGGTTAAGTTCAAAAAGATTCTCTGCACAAAATGACGAAGGCAAGGATTTCAGTGGGCATCCATTCCAACTTAGAAGCCTTAGGCTATTTGGCATTGATTCCAGATCTTTTGGAGCAAACATTTTTCTTTTTCGTAATCTATCATCATATGTGTCGAGTTTCAAAAATTTTAAATTGAACATCCCATTGAAGGCTTTGGGATTCAAGTGCAGCTCCTTACTTGTATGCTCCATATCTAGAGATAAGCTTTGAATGGCTCCAGTCCCCTTAGCATTAGCAAGCAAACATTTTAGATAAGTCATAATAAAAATATAGTTAAATTACAATTACGCGGACAATCTACATATATTATAAATGATAAATTTAAAAATTTGATTCTTACCGTGGCATTCTCAAGTACTTGATATACATCATATGTGTCCCATAAATGACGACGATTCCATGGATCTCTAGATTCTCTATAAACAATTTCTTGACCCATAACTCTTATCAAGTCATGCATTTTCCACTTGGACCACCAATCGAGATCAAAAGCATCACCAACTAGAAGAGCTTTATTAAAAAGTTTGGTTAACCCAGCTCGGGTTGAGTAACCGCAATCATTTAGCATAATAACATCCAAACCTAGATTCCAAAAACCATCATAATTAATGACACTACGTGTTGGGGCAAAGCATGCAAAATATAGAAAAATGTCTTTGCACGTAAAGAATGTCTTTAAGATTTAAGAAATGAATAAAGTTATAAAAGTAAAGAAAGCTATAGAAAAGAGATAATATGGAGAATTGTATTGATACTCAATCAGTCTCTTTACATCAGGCTGATGCCTGGTATTTATATACAAGGAAAGGTGCAAAAGGTCGTTAGAAGGGAGAAGGTAGTTAGAGGGGAGAGAATAATGGATGATTCTGGCTGGAAAGTTTGTTGTTGAACCTGCTGAGTTGGCATTCTCAATTACTCACCCTTTTTGTCCTTTCTGCTCATTTATCCGTGTGATCTGCTCATGTGCATTTGCATTATTTGCATCATCATTCATTTGATAATTTAACATCCCCCCACAAGCTGGAGCATGGTAAATGTCAATCATGCCCTGCTTGGAAATGAATGGAACAAAGGATGGAGGAGGTAAAGCCTTGGTAAAGAAGTCAGCTAGTTGCTCTTTGGATGAGATTGGCAGCAAGCGAAGTACACCCTCTTGGATCTTATTTCGAACAAAATGGCAATCTATCTCTAGATGCTTAGTCCTTTCATGAAACACCGGGTTGCCGGCTATGTGCAAAGCACTTCGGTTATCACAATATAGGACAGGTGCTCTTGTACAAGTAATGTGTAAATCATGCAGAAGATATAGCAATCATTGCAGTTCACAAGCAGCAACAGAGAGCGCCCTGTATTCTGCCTCAGATGAAGATCTTGATACTGTTTGTTGCTTCTTAGCTCTCCAAGAAATCAAAGATGTACCCAAGAAGAAGCAATAACCTGAAATGGACCTTCGAGAATCTAAGCAACCAGCCCAATCTGCATCAGAAAATCCTAGCAGCTGAATTTCTGACTTTCTTGGGAAGAACAGGCCTCGGCCAGGGCTGCTTTTGAGATATCTAACAACCCTGCATGCAGCATTGTAGTGTGTCATGGTAGGTTTACTTAAGAATTGACTGAGTTGTTGGGTAGCAAATGTGATATCAGGCCTAGTGGTGTTCAAGTAAAGAAGTTTTCCAATCAATCTTCTGTAGGATGCTACATCTTTGTATGGTCTCACACAAGCAAGCAGAAAATGGTATGAAAAGCTCACTTCACTACTGTTAAGTCAAGGCTATCAATTGTTAAATTATCAAATGAATGATGATGCAAATAATGCAAATGCACATGAGCAGATCACACGGATAAATGAGCAGAAAGGACAAAAAGGGTGAGTAATTGAAAATGCCAACTCAGCAGGTTCAGCAACAAACTTTCCAGCCATAATCATCCATTATTCTCTCCCCTCTAACAACCTTCTCCCTTCTAACAACCTTTTGCACCTTTCCTTGTATATAAATACCAGGCATCAGCCTGATGTAAAGAAACTGATTGAGTATCAATACAATTCTCCATATTATCTCTTTTCTATAGCTTTCTTTACTTTTATAACTTTATTCATTTCTTAAATCTTAAGATGGTATCAGAGAGCGTCTAAGCTCTCGGCCGCGCTTACTACGATGGTTCGTGCGGGTGGTTCGGCACCAACAATGGGGGTGGTCCTACGAGACCCATCGCAAGACCCCTCCGATCCTTATTATGTTCATGCAGGAGATGGACCCTCATCTGTAATGGTCACTCCTGTGCTGAATGGCTCTAATTACCATGCGTGGGCTCGATCTATGAGACGTGCCTTGGGTGCTAAGAACAAATTTGAGTTTGTTGATGGGAGTATACCTATTCCTGGTAGCTTTGATCCAAGTTATAAAGCTTGGAGTCGTTGCAACATGATTATACATTCATGGATTGTGAACTCAGTAGCAGAATCAATCGGTCAGAGCATAGTATTCTTGGAAAATGCTGTTGATGTTTGGAACGATTTGAAGGAGAGATTCTCTCAAGGAGATCTTATCAGAATTTCTGAGCTCCAACAAGAGATTTATGGCCTCAGGCAAGGTTCCCTCTCTGTCACTGAATTTTATTCTGAATTAAAAATACTTTGGGAAGAACTTGAAACATATATGCCTATTCCATGTTGCTCCTGTCCTATTAAATGCACCTGTGCTGTGATGAAAAATGCTAGACATTTTCACACTCTTAATTATGCTATAAGATTTTTGACTGGTTTGAATGAGAATTTTTCAGTAGTGAAATCTCATATCCTATTAGTGGATCCACTACCTAGCATGAACAGAATTTTTTCTATGGTCATTCAACATGAAAGACAAGGAAACTTTGTTATTGGAGATGACCCTAAGGCTCTTATAAATGCTGTTGAATATAAGAGGCCACAAGGAAGAGGGAAAGGTTTTATACAAAACTCAGGATCAAGGAGAATTTGTACTTACTGTGGAAGGACAGGGCACACAGTGGAGACCTGCTATAGGAAGCATGGATTCCCTCCTCATCTTCAAAAGGGAAATGCCTCAATGGCAAACAATGCTTGCAATAATGCTGGAGATTCGAAGGAAGATTTCTCAACTAATGGAGATATACATACTGTTCCTCCCAGTTTCACTCATGAGCAATATGAGAAACTGCTTAGTCTGATTCAAGGTTCTGGTATTAATCAGCATTCTGCTACCATAGCTAACCAGGTTAGCACTGTCACTCAGGTTGGTCATTCACCAGCTGAAAATCACAAATCAGGTAAAGTTAACATCTCTTCCTCCTTTAATAGTTTCTCTCTTGGCTCTTGGATCATAGATTCAGGTGCTAGTGATCATATATGTGCTTCATTAAAAAGCTTTCAGACTTTCAATGAAATAAAACCAATTAGCATAAGATTACCTAATGGTCAATTTTCAGTTGCAAAGTATACTGGTACTGTCACTTTTTCCCCTGGCTTTTTCATTACAAATGTATTGTTTGTACCTGATTTTTCTTTAAATCTGATTTCGGTGTCAAAATTGTCTTCTACCTTGAATTGTGTTGTCTCCTTTAATGATTCGATTTGTCTTATTCAGGACCAGAAATCTCAGAGGACGATTGGTTCTGAAAGGTTTGAAGGGCTATATGACTTAAATTTTTATGCCAAGCATGCCTCTTGTTCCAAGATCCAAGCAGCTGATACACAGAATATAGCAGAAGAAGCCTTATGGCATTTTAGACTAGGACACTTGTCTATTTCTAGGATGATCTCTATGAATTCTGAATTTCCTTTTATTGTTGTTGATCCAAAGGCAGTTTGTGATGTATGCCATTATGCTAGACATAAGAAATTACCATATAATACTAGTTTAAGCAAAGCTGATTCACCTTATGAACTCCTTCATTTTGACATTTGGGGACCTCTCTCCATACAATCTATTCATGGTCATTCTTATTTCTTGACTGCAATTGATGATTTTAGTCGCTTCACATTGATCATTTTGTTAAAATCTAAGGCGAAGTGAGGCAGTATGTCCAGAATTTTATCAAATTAATTGAAAATCAACATAATACAAGAATCAAGGCTATAAGGACTGATAATGGTCCTGAATTTATAATGCCACAATTTTATGCCTCAAAAGGCATAGTCCATCAGGCAAGTTGTGTGGAATCCCCACAACAAAATGGAAGGGTTGAAAGAAAGCATCAACATGTGCTCAATGTGGGGAGAGCACTTCTTTTTCAATCAAAATTACCAAAACAATTTTGGTCCTATGCAATTCTTCATGCTACTTACATAATAATCAGGGTGCCTAGCACTCTCCTTAGAAGCAAGTCACCTTATTTTCTTTTATATAAACATGCACCTAATTTACATGATTTGAAAGTCTTTGGTTCCTTATGCTATGCATCCACACTACAGTCACACAGAACAAAACTTGCACCTAGAGCTAGGAAATGCATTTTTCTTGGTTATAAACGTGGTGTAAAAGGAGCTGTCTTGTTGGATCTCAGCAATAAGGAAATTTTCATTTCTAGAAATGTTACTCACCATGAACATATATTTCCATATAAATCCTCCTCATCCTTGTCCACGGACTTATCATTCCACACCAAATAACACTCCACTTCTCATTCCTCAACCTACACCACCATCCACTCCTATAATAGAGCCTACATCACCTACCACCATCCATATAGAACCTGCTGAAACTGGAATCTCTGACCCTAAACCTGTTGCTAAACCTGCTGAGTTGGCATTCTCAATTACTCACCCTTTTTGTCCTTTCTGCTCATTTATCCGTGTGATCTGCTCATGTGCATTTGCATTATTTGCATCATCATTCATTTGATAATTTAACACTTCATTTTCTTCCCTTTTTTTATCATATTAAGAGGATGATTATATCTTATTCCACGTTTTAAAATTTCTAGTTTCCTTTCTCTTTTCTGTTAAAATTCTTCCTATGACAACAAAGTGTGAAGAAAGCAACAGAGACAAGAGAGAAAATCTCATTCAATGAGTGACAGAAAGCTTCCTTTCCCAACGATTCATATATAGGCACAACTGTCACATTTCTCTTGAAGCAACCCTGAAGTAACAAAAATAGGGATATAGGATCAAAATTTCCATAAAAATTGAAAAAATAAATTGAATCATAAAAAAAAATATAATAATAAATAAAAATCGTTTTGTTTGAAGCATAAAGACAAACATCTGAAGTGCAATAAACCATTCTTTTCTGGTTTCAGCAAAAATAACAACATGTTCTTCCCTGACATGGCCAAGCCTAACCAAACCAAAGGCGAAACCAGAAACGGCTTCGAACACTTTGCGATAGGTGAGCCATTGGTAACCTCCGAGATGAAGCTTCTCGAAAGATCTTCCATCAGGGTTCGTCTCGATCTCCCTCGAGATCAACTCACATGTCCCAAGCAACAACCTGCCGTGGTGCACCCTACATGCACGCCACAATGGTTGAGCCACTGAGGGGTTTTGGGGTAAGATGAACAATGCTGAAAACTCAGTTGATGCTATTCACGCGTAACACAGCGGTGATGTCTATCGTTGTTTGGGTCATTTTCGAGAGAGAGAGATAGTGTGAAATGTGTTCTGTGAGAGACATAGACAGAGCTCGTTATAGAGAGGGGCAAAATGCACAAAATCAAAGAGAGAGAGATACATAGACAGGGAAATGTGTTCCGAGAGAGAGTGATTGATTACCGAGAAATTCGGCAGAGCTTATTCTTCATCATCTTTGTTTCAAGCTTAGAGCTCGTTCTTCGTCTTCTTCGTCATTGGGCAGAGAAATTAAGGCTTAGAGCTCACCATGTAAAACTGAAGATTTAGGAGAAATTGGCGGGTTCTAGAAGTCTATGAGGAAAGGTTTTCAGTTTCGTTTTAAGATAGTAATTAGTTGTTTTTACTTTTATTTAGGTTTTTAGATAAAAGTCAATTTGTTTTATGAGTAAAGTTTATGACTTAGACAATGGTTCTTGTCTTCAATGTGTTACCTAAACTTATAATTATAGAGCACACTTTAAAAGCGTTGCCTATTAGATTTTAGGCAACATTTATTAAACCTTGTCTAAAATAGTGTTGCCACAACATGTTTAAATTTAAAGAACGGTTATAAAATGTTGCATATACTTATTATCACAACATTTATTAAACATTGTTTAAAAAAAAGTGACTTAAAGATATAATTAAAAACAACTTGCAAAAAATATTGTTTATACAACTTTAGGCAACGCCTTTTAAGCCTTGTTAAAAACTTGATTGCCAGAAGTCAAAATTATTGTAGACATCTATGAAATAAAACTTTATAAGAAAACATAATAAAATCAATTGAAAAGTATAGATTTGTAATAAAGTTTGTTTAGAAATATCGCTTAAATACAAATGAACAAAACTTATTATATAATATCAATGTTTAAGAAATGTTTTAAGTAAAATTATTTGCAATAGTTGAGATAAAGATCTTTGTGAACAAGTAAGGCAATAAATTGACCATAACAGAAACATTGATAGAGTAGATGTAATGAAAAAACTATATTTGTATATAAAGATAACAAGATTAGAGAACTTGAAGAAGTCATGTGTTAATAGATTGAATAAAACACATGAATATAATGAGCCATATACTATTAAGAATTTAATACTTTCATATTGTTCAAGTTACTATTTTCATGTTTCATGGTGATAATTATTTTTTATTAAATAAATAAAATATAGCTCCTCATTAAAAGTGATGTTATTATTTTATAATTAAATATTTTTAATTCACGTCACACTAGATTAATAACTTCGCATAAAAATATATTAATATCTAGATGAGTTTGAATATTTTATAAGAAATCATAGTAAAGTTGATTCAAATAAAATTTATTATTAGAAAACTAAATTTATTAATTATTCTTTCAATTTACTATATTTATTTATTCTATATATTTATACTATATTATTTAAAAAATTCAGTATATACATCACACAAGAGTAAAAATTTTACGTGAAAATATAATAAAATTAATTTAATATAATTTGTTGTGAAGAAACTAAGAAATTATTAGGTATTTTTTTATTCATATATATAATATATAATATTTAAATATTTAATATTTATATTTCAGAAGATTAAAAATTTTATATGAAAATATATTAACATTTACATATATGAAATAAAAACTTTACAAAAAAAATGATAAAATCAATTAAAAGATTCAAATTTATAATAAAGTTTATTTAGTAAGATTGTTTAAATGCAATTAAAAATGCATATCATATAACATCAAGGTTTCATTAATGTTTTAAGTAAAATTATTTGCAGGAGTTGTAATAGTTTTTGTGGACAAATAAAGCAAGAAATTGACCTCAACGAGAGCATTGATGAAGCATATATAATAGACAAGTTATAATTGTGTATCATATTGAAATAACTTAGATTTACGAAAGAGAACAAAATTAAAGAACCCAAGAAGTCATATGTCAACTAATTGATTTAACTAATATGTTATTTTATTTAGTTTACTTAAATTGTGTAAACTAAATATATATGTTACAAAATGTTAAGGTATTTGAATGCATTAAGTATCATTTGGTTATATTGTTATTGACTTTTTTTAATTTTTAGTAGGTTTTCTTTTTATTTGTCATTGTAATATCTATCTATCTAAAATTATTTTGTTAATATAATTTGATATCAAGGGTTAGCTTTGTATACTCTTAATAATAAGTTGATAAAACATCCAAATTAATAAAATATAAAAAATAATATTAAAAGAAAAAAACTATAGAATCAAATATTAAAATTAGTTGGAACTATATAAACTAATTATTTATTAGAAGGTCATAAAAAATTTTATTGGAATGAGTTAAATAGCCTAGTTATCATATAATAGAAAGAGTCATTTAATCAAAATAATATAATAGTTTTGAATGAGTCTCATTGTAAACTTCACTAATCATAACTAAATTAGATTCATCCGAACTATTGGGGATGTCATATTTATAAGTTAAGTATATCTTTTTCTTTATTTATTTTAACATTTTTAATTTATTTCGTCTATTGTACGAGTACAAAACGCTAGTTTTAGACATAATAAAGTTGTGTGTAAAATTGAAGTCCTTACAAAATTTAAGTGAATTTAGTTAAATTTATATAAACTCAAAGTAATTAAACAATAGGTTTTATTAACTTTAAGTGATTTTAGTTAAATTTATATAAAACTCAAAGTAATTAAACAATAGGTTTTGTTAATGTGCAACCTTAGGGCATATATTAAGAAATTAGAAATAAAAATTATTAAATAAAAGTAAAAAGTAAAAACATTAATATAACCAAGTCAAAGATACAAGTATTTAATAATTTTTTCTTTATGTAATTAGTAAATAATAATAAATATTTTTTATTTCTGAACATGTATCCTAAGGATACACTTTAATAAAAATATGGAGAAAAGCGTAGAAAGAGAAAAATGTAATTGATCAATATTAAATGTGTATATTACATACACAATTCGAAGGAGTAGGGGTGTTCAAATTTAATACAAACTAAAAACCAAACCGAGAATTCAAACCAAAAAATAAAAATTCAATAAAATTTGAATAAACTTGGTCCTTTTTGGTTTAATTTTTTAAAAACTGATTGGATTGAATCAATTTTCTGTTTTGATTTTCAAAATCAATATCTAATTCAAACTGATTAATGTTATATAATATATTTGTTTCTCACTTATTTTATATTTTTATTTATAGTAACTTTAATTTCTCATACACTTATCTAACTTTATATGATAAAATTTTATTTTAGGTATGTGAAATGTGATTTTCCTATTTTATATTTTCTTTTTTTTTTTCTTTTTAATGGGTTAAATTACTTTTAACTAAGAATTTTTTTTTTGCACAAAAATTGAAAAACCGAATCAATCCAAATATTTTGGTTCAGTTTTCATAATGTAACCACTCAAAACCGATCTATACTGAACCGCAAACAGTTCTAGGTATGTACGCAGATTGAATTGAATCCGTTTTGAGGGATTGTATAACGAATATCGGAACATGTGTTAAGAAATTTAAAAAAAATAAAGAATTACAAATAAAAAGTAAATTATTTAATACAATACAAACTTAAAAAGCTTTTATGTTTTTCTTTTATAACTCAACTTTGTACTTAATTGTCTCCTATTCTAGATTGTGAGAAATGACTATACGAGATTTATTTGCTTTTCTCATGCATATAACCAAGTGATGAACATGTTTGTATTTATCATTTTTGTTGTTGTTAGGGTTTTTTTCGAGTATGATAATGACAGATTCACTATTTTCTTGTTTCTCTTGCCCCTATTATAAGAATATTGTTGTCTTTGACAAATTTTGTTGGATAGATTGCATGTAAACATTTTATCTTTTAAGTCTATAGTGCTTTGAGAAATCTTAAGATCGTAAACTCATAAGAGTTTAAGAGTTAACTTGAGAGTTTTACAAATAACAACTATGGTGGTAAATGTTATTTTCTAGGTCCCCATCTGTGACAGGATAATTGTTCCTATTGCAAGGAAATTTACAGGCAACGAAAGAGGCATTTCAGAGTTGCAAAGAATGAGAATTTACCTTTTTATTTCAGTCCTTTGCATGTCAGTAGCTGTTGTTGTGGAGATTATGCGTTTGCAACTTGCAAGAGAGCTTGACCTTGTTGACAAACCTGTCCTTGTGGCCCTTAGCATAATTTAGGGGTCAAAATGAGTTGGGCTAAGTTAAGGTTTGCCGAAATCGACTTAGGCCTGTTTTGTAATATATTGGCCTAAGTTTAACTTGTTATCTGCTATAGGTTTTTTTTAGGGCTCAACATGGCCTATTTATGAAAACATAAAGCTTGGTTTGACTCGAATGTCTATTTAAAAACTTACATTATATGAAGGCTTTTATATAAACTAAGAAATTTAAATTTTTTAATATTTAAATAAGTATAACTTTTAACAAAATTATTATATTTTATATAAAATAAATATATTATACTAACATAATTAGTAAATTATGTAAATGTTATAAATTCTTAATTATATATAAATATTAAATAAATATATCAGTTTAATAGGTCCAAATATACTTTTTCAAGAGCTCAAGTCTTAGTTTATATAGTTAAAGAGATATTTCAAAAAATTTAAACTTGTTTCCTAAGTAAGACCGAAAATAGGTTAAGCTTTAGGCTTCTGATGGGTTACCTAGCTTGTTCTCATCTCTATAGTATATTTTGGCAAATTCCTCATTATTTCTTATCGGGTGTAGTAGGGTATTCACATTCGTTGGACAACTTGAGTTCTTCTATGACCAATCTCTAGATGCTATGCGGAGTTTATGTAGTGCACTGGGGAATTATTGAAGCTCTTTCATTCTTACTTTAGTAGCTTACTTCACTATACAAGGCGGAAAGCCTAGATGGATTCCAACTAACTTGAACAAAGGTCATCGATTACTTTTTCTTGCTTTTAGATGAACTTAGCTACTTAAATATGTTGGTGTACATAGTTGCTGCCACAATGTAGAAGCAGAAGAGGGCTTCTAAAGATTTTTTGAGCATTTATTAGGAGTGGAGGCATGTTTTGATATTTACTTTTGTCATTGTCGTGATGGTTCTGTATATGAAATAAAGATGTTCTGCAATTAGGTACTCTTCTTCCGCTTATAAAGGAAAATCTATGTTATCCAAGTTCAATAGTCACTAGCCCCTCTCATGAAGCCTACTAGTGAGAAAACTACTTACAGTGCTTAAGGGCGCTTTTGGGCGCACTTGGCACGTGCGCGCGCGCGAGTTGCGGTGACTAAGTACTAATCCACGATTCTTGACCCTGGTACTTGATGTGTGACTCGAGTTCTTGATATGTGACTCGAGTTCCTGATGCATGATCCTATAGTGGTTGCTTGAGTTAGGCTGCCACTAACTCCACTGAATATCACAACATGGTTGGTGCTCTTCAATACCTCACTTTGACGAGACTGGATCTTTCCTTTGCCATTGACAAGGTCTCACAATTCAAGCATAAACCTACAGTCACTCATCTAGCCATCTTCAACAATTAAAAAGATTAGTGAGGTATCTCAAGTCCACAATGAACTTTGGCCTCCATCTACAAAAGTCCAACTCCTTCAACCTTTTGGCCTATAGTGACGCAAACTAGATTGGAAATTCTGATAACAAAGATCCAACTCCTTCAACTTACATGGTTTTCTTTGGTGGCAATCCAATATCATGGATGTCCAAAAAGCAAAGAATAGTAGGTAGCTCTTCCACGGAAGCTGAATACCGATCTGTTGCATCCATAACTGCAGAACTCATGTGGCTTAACAATCTACTGTTGGAATTTCACATCCCTCAGCCAACAAAACCATAGGTACTTCGTGACAATGTGGGAGTTACTTATGTGTGTTCAAACCCCGTCTTTCACATTCGTATGAAGCATATCGCATTGGACCATCAATTCTTTTGTGAGCAGGTCCAACAAGATCACATTCTCATTATTCACATTTCCACTCATGATCAGGTGGCTGATGTGTTGACCAAACCACTTGGTGGCTCTAAATTTGCAGAAATTTCAATTTTTTCACATTATTTTTTTAAATATTTTTTACACTAATTAATAAAGTATAATTTTATGATTAATTATGTATATAAGTTAGTTACTAGGTATTTTATTAATTAAATAATACACATAATTCTCGTTAATCAATTAATATACGTAATTAACTACAAATTTGTATTTCATTAGTTACAATCAAAATGATCTAAAAAAAATGTGGTGAAAGAATTATTTTTTAATTTGCAAAACTTTGAGACATGATAAGAGTCTCCGATGGCAACCCCATCTTACGGGGGTGTGTAGAAGCTTCCTCTGGTTCCAAGCAATCCCAACAAACTAGGATTTCTATCTTATATTAATCTATGTACAGCTGTAGTTTATCTACTTTTCAAATAGTATATAGTTACAAATTCCCTTACATCTCTTCTTCTTCGGAGGAACTCTGCTCTATATATACTGTACATGTAAACAAACTTTTGATTATCGAATACATTTCAATCTTCATCTCTTATACACTTTCTCTACATTGCAAAAATTGCATTTAGAGAATACTCAAAAAGCGTTGCCTGTACACTCTATGGCAACATTTTCGAAACATTGCTTAAAAGACGTTGCCTATACTAAGAATTAGTAACAACTTTCAAAAGCATTGTCTATACAATTTTAGACAACGCTTTTGAAACGTTGCTAAAAATAGCGTTGTCTAAAGTAAAAAATGTTGTAGTGAGGTTGATACTCCTTTTATGTATTTCATTGTTTATGATCATATTGTTTGATTAATGAGAACCAAAAGCATGGAGAATGATCTACCAAGACTTAGCATAGCAGAATCATAAAATATATACACCGGTGTTATGAGAAAGGTTAATTATTAGTTAATTATTAATAATGGGTGGCATATGAATGCAAATTGTTAGCAGCCATTTTGCCATGTTTCTGGGGTTGATATTTGCGACTATTGAACAATAGAGTTGATTAAGGCCTTGTATGCATGGTTCTAAATTTGCCTGTAGCTATTAAAAATAATTGTCAAAGAATTATAGAACGATGATTTGAGGATTTTCCATTTGTTCCAGTTGACAGAAATAATAGGCAAGCATTAGCAGCGTATGTCGTGGGATGACAATAGTTTATATTAGTATACCAATCCGTGACATTCACAGATTTTTTCAATTTTTTGTTTTAATTACATTTGTTATGTCTTTTTTTTTATTGTTTCTTAAACAAAGAACTTAATGAATTAAAATTATAGATTATCACTTAATATAGGAGATAGTTCAGACACGCACATGCATGTTTCCATCCAAAATGTAACGTCTGTTACCATTTTGTACTTCTTTGCACAAAACGCAAAGTAACATGTCATTTTTACACATTTTTAAAGTAACAAGACCAAAGTGCATATGGCGTATAGTACAATAAGTTTTTTTAGAGTTTTCCCTTTTATTAAGGTTAATTGATTTTGTTAGGTTCGCTTGGCTGGTATTCTAACCCATCAATTTTAAGTGTAAAAATTGATTGTAATGCGCTAAGGGTGCTCACGACTAGATTTGGTTAAGTTTAACTTGATAATTTCATAAACCCAATTTTCTAAACATGGGGTCACCTTAAATTTAATTGAGTCAAGACTTTTAACTTAAGCATACTAAGCATGATTTGGGAGTCAAATAACTTATTTTTTACGTGAATAAAGCTCACACAGTCGTGTAAAAACATGACATAGTCGCTTGAGCATGAAATCATGGCTGTGGGAGGGAGAGGAGAGGTGGGGATCTCACGTAAGATACGCCAGAACGTTTGGCGTATCCAACGTGAATACAACAGAGCGTTTGACATATCCTACGTGAATACGTCAGAAAGGTTGGCATTTCCACTTGGAAAACGTCAAATGCTCTGGCGTATCTTACGTGGAACAGAAAATCTTAAAAAATTTCAACGTGACAAAAAGGATGACATTATGATAAATAGTTTTAAAAAAATTACAATTTGGTAAATATCTTTGTTACTAAGAATAGTTTGGTAAAAAAACCCTTCCTTTCTGCCTCCTACCCATTCCTCCTGCGCTCCTCCAAACGCCTATTATCATTTCCAAGGCCTAGTGGGGCTTAGGAGATATCCTACAATTACAAAACCAAATTGTAAAAGATTGCAAAGTATCATAACATGTCTTTCTTAAAAAAAAATTAATATTGTCCTTGAACTTAACTTGCAACAATATAACTTTTTTTTTTATAAAATTGTTAAATAAAAGAAATCAAGAAAATACCTACATAAAACTGTTGTAGATCAATTAGTCTGTATATAATAATCTTTTTACAACAGCTATAGGGTTGAAGAGCATTTATTCAAATAAATAAAGACTTATATGAACTGTAAAGTTAGACAAAAAATCTTCATAGATAACAAGTTAATCATTTAAATTTTCCTAAAAAATGCTACGTTATTAGATGAAATTAAGGGAAATTACAATAAGAAAAAAAAATCTAAGATAGAGAAGTTACCCATTTATAAATTTCAAATCATTGTCACGTACCAAGGGATCCGTTAAAGGTGTTTGCTGCCATTATGCCATCTCTTGCCCCTTCTTAATTAAAATGATATACTTCTAACCTATTGGACCAAGACCAACCTTTAAAATGGCGCAAATTCAATTATGCCTTCATTTAATCTATTAATAAGTGATTTTTTTCAATAAATTTGCTTGTGGGCATTAAATCATCTCTGAGACTATTTTACCAATATGGTATAGAAGAAACTTTTATTTACTAAATAGGTATAAGTTTCAAAATAATTATTAATATAGTGTAATTTCAACAATAATGAATAATAAGTCGTGATTGTCAACTACGACTTACATGAAGTTAATTTTTTATTAATTTTTTTGTGGTAAGTCGTGGTTATCTTCATTTTCTTTTTTTTAGTGAAGACTGCCTCTGAGGCACGACTTCTGTGTTATATTTCCACGAGTTTTCCTCAAACTCATCATGAAGCTCGGCAGAAGTATACGAGGTTGATTAATTTGGATGCCTTGCAACAACTAATCAGCTATTCAAGGAGAGACTTGTGAGTCATTTGACGCATATGAGCACAAATCATTCCCGTATAAGGGTATCTGTCTTAAGTTGATTAGCGGAATTGTTCACTTCTTATGCAATTTTTTTTTCGTTTTCAAACGTGAAGAAAACGAGAGAAAGACTTTCTTTAAAGTCATTGTTCAACAACGATCACTAGTTGTTGCACTATATTCTAAATAAATATATAGGGACACCTTTAAGATAGCTTTTCGTGAGAGGCACCCTAGCCACCAACCAGCTGGCTATGCACATCATACAAAGTGAATAGAAGTCCTGCTTAAAGGCACGACTTCACTAAAAAAAAAAAAAGATAGAAGTCACACTTTTAAGTCACGATTTCACTAAAAAAAAAAATTATGCTTTGCAAGCACGACTTCAAGAACACGTAATAACAAAAAATAAATAATTGATAAGTCGTGATTTATAATCGCAACTTATCAAAAAAGTAAAAAAAAATTAATTTCATATAAATCGTGATTGACAGTCATGACTTATTATTTATTATTGTTGAAATTACACCATATTAATAATTATTTTAAAACTTATACCTATTTGATAAATAAAAGTTTCATCTATACCATATTGCTAAAAAAAGTCCCATCTCCAACCCTTTCTAAATGAAAATTATAAGTTTTTAACTTTTGGATCAACTTGAAAAATGGCACTTTACCATTTAATATATTAATCAGTTATTTCACCATATTATATCAAGTTATATCTCATGTTTCTTTTCAGATCCCCTAATGTGGGCGTCAAATTAAACATTCAGTCACACATGATGAGTCTTCGTAGGGTAGAAATATTAGATTAGAGAAATAATTTTAATCTGAAATAAAGATTCAAATAATAGCTAACAAAGGATAACAACTAATCATGAATGTAAAGGAAAAAAAAAACTAGATAACAATTATAGTACTTCAATAGTGTTTGTCTGGCAGTGCGAAAAATGGGAAAAGCTAGGAACAATTGTACCTCAAGAATACCCTGCAATAAGGTCCCACTAAGACTGATATTAAGTATAGTTACCTGTAAATCAGTTCAAGAAAAAAAAAACAGCATGAAGTAAAAGAAAAAAGAGAGAGAGACAGAAAAATGATTCATTGTGAATAAAAATGAAACAATTTTGTAAAGAGGGTCCTTGGTAGATGATTAACAAATGAGAGAACTCAACTATTTGCTGAAATAGTGACTTGTGCACAAAACACAATCATACCAGTCAAAATAACTCTCATGATAAGGACCCTAGTTAAAAGGATTTGCATGATTCATTCTTTAACAAAGTACAACAACAGCCTATATATACTTACAGATTGAAGATTGAATGATAAAAACTAATCCCTACAAACTAGGAACAGCCGAAGATCAGTATCAAAACTGATGAGGCTATATAATCTCAACAGAGCAAAGTAATTTCAACAATAACAGACTGATTCTAATTTAAACAATCTTATCTCTTTGACTAAGTCCATGCTATCTATTATGCCCCCTCAACATTGGGTCGCCATTAGTGACACCAAGCTTGTCTCTAAGAGGAAGGAATCTGGCACGTGACAGTGGTTTAGTAAGGACATCAGCCAGTTGATCTCTAGTAGAAATATGAGAAACTTGAAGCTGTCCCATTTGAACAAGTTGTCTCACAAAATGATAGTCTAGAGCAATATGTTTCATCCTTGAATGGAATGCAGGATTGGAACAAAGATAAGTGGCTCCAATGTTGTCACAAAATAGAATAGGAGCGGATGTTGAAACAACAAGCTCACCAAGAAGATTGAGTAACCACATAACCTCAGCAGAAGTATGAGCCACAGATCGGTATTCAGCCTCTGTGGATGAACGGGCAACAATTCTCTGCCTCTTAGACAGCCATGAAACAGGATTGCCACCAAGAAATATTATATAAGCTAAAGTGGAGGTTCTATCATCCAGATTACCACCCCAATCAGCATCACTAAAGGCTTGTAAGTGTAGATGAGAAGGCTTCTTAAGTGTGAGACCATGATTAATTGTGAACTTAAGGTACCTCAACACACATTTGAGTTGCTGAAAATGAACCTCAGTAGGTCGATGCATGAACTGTGACAATTTGTTAATTGCAAAAGACAAGTCTGGCCGAGTAAGTGTCACATATTGCAAAGCTCCAATAATGCTGCGAAACAGTGATGAATCAGCAGCTGCAGAGCCATCCTATAATTTTAATGGAGTTGTGGTGCACAAAGGAGTACTAGTTGGCTTGGCTCCAGACATGTTGAACTTGTCCAATAAGTCCTGAATATAACCATGTTGAGAAAGAAGAAGACCTTCCCTGAAAGGAATGAGTTCAATACCAAGAAAATAATGTGGGAAGCCAAGATACTTTAGTGAAAATTTATTGGACAGTTCTGCCATGAACTGCTTCAGGAATGATAAATTGCTCTCAGTCAGTAGTAAATCATCGACATAGACCAAGAGAAAGGCCTGCATACCATCTTTAAGATAAATGAACAAAGATGAATCACTCAGGCTAGTTGAAAAACCATAAGAAAGTACAAAGGATTTAAGTGAATTATGCCAGGCACATGGTGCTTGTCTTAGCCCATAAATTTCCTTTTGAAGTTTGCAAACATGATTGGGAAATTCAGTATGAACAAAACCTGAAGGTTGTTGCATATAAATGTGCTCAGATAGCTTGCCTTGCAAAAATGCATTATTGACATCTAATTGATGCATGGACTAGCCATGGGCAAGAGCAACAGTGAGAACTACTTTGATTATTTGTGGCTTCACAACTGGAGAAAAGGTCTCCTTGAAATCAAGACCCGAGGTTTGTGTAAACCCTTTAGCCACTAGCCTGGCTTTGTACCTAGTAATGCTTCCATCAGAATTCCTCTTGATTCTGAATAACCATTTACAGCCAACCACACTTTTTGCTTCATGTCTTGGAACCAAAGTCCAGGTGCCATTATTCATCAGGGCATCAAATTCTGCAGAACATGCTTGTCTCCAATGAGGAATTTGAAGAGCTTGAGTCATAGTCGAAGGTTCAAGATTCTCAGGTATGGCATGTTTAGTAGCAACATGAATTTTCTTTGGTTTGAAAATATTGTTTTGAGACCTAGTAACCATGGTGTGACTACGGGATGGATTAGTGGTAGTAGAAGAATGAAGAGGTAGAGAAGGAGAATTATTACCTGATTGAGAAAGTTGTGAATCTATTGAACTATAATCAGGCACCACTGCAAGGACATCTTCAGGTATGGATGTTACTGAAGCTGGTTCAGGAGATGCGTGTGTGGTTACTGGAGTGGGAAATGGAGAAGAGTTAATAGAAATGAAGGTGTGCAGGGAAGGGTCAGTTGGAGGAATAAGATTGGAAGAATGAGAAGGTTGGATGAGGAAGTGATATGGAAAGGAATTCTCTACAAAATTGATATGTCTTGAGACATAAACACGACAAGAGAGTGGTTCAAGGTAGAAATAGGCATATTGGGATTGAGAATAGCCTAAGAAAATACAAGGAAGAGATCTGTTTTGGAGCTTGTTTTTAGTGTATGGCCGCAACCAAGGGAAACATAAACAACTAAATGAATGGAGTTTGTTATAATCTGGTGATTTCCTAAACAGAACTTCAAAAGGAGATTGCATGTTAATTGTTGGAGTAGGCATACGGTTTATTAAGTGGGTTCTTTGTGGTGAAAGCAAAAGACCAAAGTGTTACAGGTAAATTTGCATGATGTAGGAGAGCACGGCTTGTCTCCACAATATGTCTATACCTCCTTTTTCTTTGTGCCATTAACTTCTGGAGTGTGAGGAGGTGAAGACAGATGAGAGATGCCATGCTTAGTCAAAAAAGGTTTTAGTTTAATGAACTCACAACCATTATCCGAAAACAAAGAAATAATAGGAAAATTGAAATATTTTTCAACAATGGATTTGAATTGAATGAAGATAGAGAATACATCTAATTTATTTTTCATAGGATACGACCATACATATTTGGAGAAATGATCAACAAAAATCAAATAATACAAATAACCATCTAAAGACCTAACAGGAACTAGTCCCCAAACATCCGAATAAATGAGCTCCAAACGTTTGGTGCTAGTGAGATGATGATCTGAGAAGGGAAGCTTGTGACTCTTAGCACAATGACAGGAGCTGCATTCATAGGATGAGTGTAACCTTATTGGAATATGATGATTGTGCGCAGATGTTTGATTATTTTGGAGGAAGGATGACCAAGTTTGTGACGCTAAGTGGAGATGGATCGGATGTTGGTAGTGAGAGCCTGAGGGTGAATGGAAGTGGTGGATGTGGAGGGCAAGTGATAAAGATCTTGTTTAAGTGGTCCTTGCAGCAGAGCTTGACCCGAGTTCAAGTCCTTCACAACAAAACAATCAGGAAAAAATTTAACAGAGCAGTTGTTAGATTGACATAATTTAGAAACAGATAAAAGATTGGACTGAATATTTGGGACACGTAACACTTGATTAAGATAAAGAGGTTTAATTTGTGTAGGAAGTGCAGTGTGCCCAATATGAGTGACTTTCAAACTTGTGCCATCACCAATCATGACCTGATCTGACCCAAGATAAGGATTGGCCAAAGTTAGTTGCTGAAGGTCCTGAGTGACATGATGAGAAGCTCCTGTGTCCATGATCCAGCTAGAGTTTTGCATTGCAGGCTGATGAGTGGCTATATTTGCAAATGGCCTATTCCCATTGCGTTTAGGATAACCCTTAATTTTGTAGCAGTTACGAGCTATATGACCATCTTTGTCACAGAAGTGACAAGTGATTGTGTTGTTAGAGTTGGAAGCAGTGGAGGATGGACTGCGAAATGAAAGATGTCGTGGACGTTGCTATCCTTTGTTGTGTGTGGCTGCATTGGCTGTAGCAACAATAGAATCTGAAGAAGCAGTGTCCTCACGATGGAGGATAGTTTCAAAATCCATGAGTTTCTCATGGAGTTCAGTAAAATCAATTGGATTTTCCCTGCTGCGAAGAGCTGCTGAGACCTCACAATATTCAATACTCAAACCATTCAAAGTGTGAATAACTAGATCAGTATCATCAAGGGGATGATCAATAATAGAGAGCTCATCAGAAATTGCTTTAATACCTTGAAGATAAGCAGCCATGGATTGATTACCTTTACTGAAGGTTGAGATGCGCTGCTTCAAGGCCATGATACAAACTCTGGATCTGCCAGCATACATTATCTTGAGAACATCCCAAGCTTGTTTGGCTGTTTTGACAGTACCAAGGTGGGTGACCACCGTGGCGGCAACAGAGGAGACAATGCCATGGAGAATCAGTTGATCTTATAGAACCCAGTGTGTATAAGTAGGATTGACAACAGTAGTGTTGTTCTCCACATGTTTCGGCATGGTGTGCTTCCATCAATATATCCTATGAGGTCGTAACTAGTTAAAAGAGCCAGGAACTGAATACGCCAAGTTGGATAATTGTCTTTAGCAAGTTTGATAAATAACTGAGAGCCAGCATTGAGAGCAACTAGTTTGTCAGTGGAAGTGAAAATGGTGTTTGTGGGGGTAATTTTAGTCTCAAAAGAGGAACTCATAGTGAAAAGAGGATCGAAAAAAAAATTGTTGTTAAGCTTGGATAGCTCTTGATACCATAAAAGGATTTGTATGATTCATTCTTTAACAAAGTACAACAGCAACCTATATATACTTACAGATTGAAGATTGAATGATAAAAACTAATCCCTACAAACTAGGAACAGAAGATCAGTATCAAAACTGATGAAGCTATACAATCTCAATAGAGCAAAGCAATCTCAACAATAACAAACTAATTATAATTTAAACAATCTTATATCTTTGACTAAGTTCATGCTATCTATTACTAGTAACTCTCTGGAAATATTCATCATTTATAATGAATTTATTTCCTTGGGAGTTAGAACCATCTGCTTCATTTGCTGCAAGAAAATTAAACCAAAGCAAGTATATATTTATCTCCGTTAGTTCTAACAGCTTGCTAAGCTGTATAGTTTCCCACTTGACCATTAGCATCTTTTTTTTTTTTTTTGGTACGTAGGAGGAGCTAAGCCCCTAGACCCTAGCAACAACTCTCAATAGAGAGACCTCGCAAGATCATCTAAAAGAATTCTACCACAACCCGGAGGAAGACGATCAAGAACATGCACACCAAGCTCATAAGAGTTAGACAAATTAGCAACGAAGTCAGTAACTCGATTCCCTTCCCGATACCTATGGGTAATACGAACTTGCAAGGTTTGGCCATGAGGTTCCTGATTCTTCCAACAATGGCAGCAAAATGATGCATGCTAGGACAGCCATCCAACACAAACTTCACAGCACAAGTGCTATCTGATTCTATCCAAAGAGCTGGAAACCCTTCTCCCAAGCTAAATTCAGACCTGTATATATTCCCCACATGCAACTCAGCAAGAAGAACATACCAACACCAATATTTCTAGAAAACCAAGGATCCAAGAACCACTACTATCCCGCAAAACTCCACCACAACCAGCCTCTGTACCCCCCAACCTACACGATCCATCAACATTGCATTTTATCCACCCCTCCTTAGGAAAAGTCCAACCCACTGCCACTTCACGGTATCTCTCACCGTGCATCGCTTGACAACTCCAAACTTCCTTCCAAACACTCACATGTTGCTCCATACTTCCTGAAATCATCTGGTATATATGCAGACTTAGTGGAAAACTCCCCAGTTGAACAGATTCCACACCATAAATGAGAAGATGATGATTTTTTAGACACCAATGGAATAATTTCATCACCACAATGATACTTGCTCCTAAGAACCCTGACCCAAAGAGGATGTGGCTTATTTATTAATCAGGCCCCAGCCAAGCTTTGAGATAAGAGCTTCATTAAAAGGTCTCAGTTGGTGTAATCCCAGCCCACCATGAAGCTTAATTTGGCTTTGCAACCTCTCTCCAAGCCACTGGCACTTCCTATTTTCAGAGGTAGAACCCCAAATAAAACCATGACTGATCCTCTCTAAACCCTTACAAGTTCCTTTAGGAAGCAATGCTATTTGTATAGTATAAGTAGGAAGAGCTGAGAGAACAGACTTCACCAAAGTAGTTCACCCAGCAAGGGAAAGAAACCGAGACTTCCAAGAGGAGAGACATTTGTTTGTTTTATCAATCCGATATCTATAGGTGTTGGTATCAACCCTTTTATGAATAAGTGGGACACCAAGGTATCGTCCCAAGTCGGTAGTAATCCAGAACCCCACCTCTTCACATAACTCATTCCTCCTATTACGATTCACATTCCGGGAAAAGAAAATCCTGGATTTATTATTATTCACCTTTTGCCCAGTACAACCACGAAAAAAAAATCCAAGCATTTCTTTATCACCTCCATTTCGGAAATAGAAGCTTCACTAAATAGAACCAAATCGACAACAAAGAACAAATGGGATAGCGATGAGCCATTTTTCTTCAATTTAATTGGCTTCCAAAACCCCTCAAAGAGAGCCAAATAATCTCTCAATACATAAAATAAAAAGGGTCACCCTGTCTGATTTACCACGAGTAGGAGAGAAACTGACCGATTTACCACCATTCCAAAGAATTTGCATTTCACAAGAAGAAACACAAAGCATAATAAGGTTTAAAAAATGATACTAAAATACCACCTCCTTAAGAATATCTTTGAGGAACTCCCAAATAATTCCATCATTAGCTTTCTCTAAGCCAACTTTTATAGCTATCACCACATTATCCATACTGACTGTTAATATCATTTCTATCACCACCACCTGAGCTATCATCTCAGTTTTCTTCTTGAAATTCAAACAAAACAATCCCACTAGTCTCCACATTGCAAGGAAAAGTAAAATGTACCGTTATCACCAAAATTTTCTCTAATTTGATATTGCTTATAGGTAGGCAACAACAGTAAAAAAAGAGCTAAACAAATAAAAAGAATAAAAATGAAAAGATCAGAAAAAATTTGTAGAAGCAAAATTTAAGATGACAAACAGAAAGCAAATTAGAGATTTGAAGATTTGCTTGCAAAAAGAATTTGAAATCACTTCTATCAGGGTACCCAAACCCATACGTAAATCCTGGTTCCGCACCTCCATAAGTCAGCCACAATCTAAGTCATGGATCACCGAAAAACATATGCAAACCCACCAAGCACAACCTTTGCAAGGAATGAACATAATTTTATTAAGATCTTACAAAGTTAATTAGATAAATACATAAAATGATTAATTCAACCAAATGCATTAATACAATATCAATATATTTTATTAAGATATTACAAAGTGAATTAGAAAAATACATGAGTGAAAGCTATGAACATAATTAAATATGGAAATTCTAATTTAAACCTATGAACAAATTTGGAAAAATAAAAATAAATCCATATCAGTAAGACTAATCAATATTTGACAAAAACATATTAGTAGAATTTGTTTATATACTGTAAACAAATATTTAAACTATCAATTACGATTTTTCACTACTTTATTCCTCATAACTTTTGCAACTGACGAAATTAAATGCTACACTTAGTACTTCCAATGAGAACCGAAAGTAATAATTGTTGTAGAAAATTACATGCAAAATATAATAAATAATCAATTATTAAAAATACCCCACCAAATAGTTATAGAACCTCATATTTTCCATGCATGTGTGTACCTAATAAAGAAAAAGAGGATTATTAATAAAAATACATAAAGTCATCAACCTTGTGCTATGTAAATAAAAATATTAAGATGTTCTATAAAAAAACAAAATATTAAGATGTTATGAAACACAAACATCATATTTTATGAGCATTTCTTATTTATTTTTTAATGTTAATATTAAATAATATAATTAAAAGAATTCCTAAAATATGAATAACAATTCATTATTGTTTCAAGTAATAAATAGAAATTGATAATAGATGGTGATTATGAATTTTCAATATCATTAAGCAAACTTTATCAAGTAAATATTTCATTACAGTTTTTTAATCTTAAAATTTCTAAATGAAAGTAAAAAAACGTAGTTTTCAATTTTCTTTTTTGAAAAAAAAAACATTGAACCGTATTCAGAACATTAATTTATTTGAAGCATATATAATAATAACTTTTTAAGTAAAAGAAATTATTTAACAACAAAAAACACAATGGACTTAAAAAATTAGCTAAATTTCAAATTAAAATAAAGACTAATATGAAACTTGAAATTATTTCCAAATGAAAATTTAAATTATTCATTGTAAATTTTAAAATAGAAATATTTTAAAAAGAGTTTAAAATCTTTATAAGAATGAGTTTATTATTTTTCTTTCAATTCAAACATGATAAAACATTAGCATAGTTCCAACAAAAAGAACAAAAAAATAGCACTTTAATATTTTTGGTCTTACTTCACCTCTTCAAATTTACTAAATAATAAAAAGAAAAAATCACTATAAATATGGAGGAATATTAATATTAAACATGTTCTTTATAAACACTATTTTTTCCTTCTTTTCAATTTATTTTATTTATATGAAATTGTTTAAGTTTCCTTTTGTCATGAAACTTCCTTTTTCCAGCTGCAATTGAATTGGGCTAATATAATGGGTTTGCTTAATAGTATAAGTGAAGTAATAGAAATTCAATTTTTTGAAATTGAAATATGACAGCTAATAAACAATTTCTTCTCTATGTAAATGTCATAACAATTATTGGAGTCCTAAAGTAATAAACCAACGAAAAATTACATTGACCGGGGACCAAAAGGAATTAATCTGAGAAAGCTCTCGTAAAATCATCCAAGCAATATATCAATTCAGAAGCCAAATTAATCAAGCAATAGAAATGCCCATAGATTGAGTTTGGCAATGTATTTAGAAAGTACAATCCAACATAGTCAAATCGCAACACAACCCACCGACAAAACAAAATTGAGAATGAGGATTTAGTTAAGTTATAATGATAACAAATTTCTCAGTTTTCTTTGCTTCAAGCACAAATCTTTCATCTTCTCCACCAGCAAATTCAATAGAGACTTTTATTGGATCAAATTTGAGTACCTAACATTTTTAGTAGCTTCAAAAAAACCAAAAGTGATTGTCAGGAAAAGTAATGCAATCTAGGTTGCAAAATTAAGTGCATTGATTTGTTAGTCCAACTGGGCAATGTTATACCAATTCACTTCGACGATGTTAATTTATGGATGTCAATAGTTCTCTAATTCAAACAATTGAAAAGCAAAACCATACACCATGTAAAATATCATGAAGAGGCCTATTAGATGCAAACTCACAAGCAAGAACATTGGTCCATCGACACAATAACCAAGCACATCGACACAATAACCAAGCAATTGAACATGTTGCAGTCATGATATCGATAAATTCTTACATAAATATGATGTATTACAGTTAGGTGCATTAAGTCAATCAAAATTTAATATTTTCATAAATCTTTGTATCTTACAATTAATTTCACAGTACTCTATAAAAATATTAAATCCTGATTGAAGATCATATTTAGGTAAAAATTTCTCCATGATACCTTTGAAATTGAAAGTTCAAAAACCAAGTGATTAATGGGATTTGAACTACTTCAATGACATGACAGTTATTGATATCTAATTTTGTTCATGCTCTTTTTATTTTTTATTTTTTTTTATTTTAATCAATGATTTGTCCAGATTTCAAAAAATAACCAAAATAAAAATAAAAGTTGATTTCATAAAATAAGAAAAAGAAAAAAAAAAGAAAAAAAGTCTGAAACGTGTAAAGCCAGTGGTAAGGGAGAAAACCATTCTTGGTTATCTGCAAAAGGTGAAGCAACATCAGCTAAGGGGTTTTTCAAATATCAAAAACCAAACAAGTAAAAGAGTAGCTGCATTCCAAGTGTTGCAGCTCCTCTGCCCCTATGCAATATCAACCATGAAAGAAGAACTAATGGATTATACACATAAAATGCAAGGTGACAACTGAAAAGAAAAAAAGGAAGCAAGTTTGAAAGCAAAAAATAGAAGGTAAAAAGACTATGCAAATGAATCCAGCCTGGGGATGGCTGGAGGCTTTGGGATATACATCACAACACAGAAAAAGGGGGGGGGGGAGGGTTCTAATTTTACAACACAGAGGCATCACATGAAATTTTTGGCTGCCATCTTCACCACACAAACACGCCACCTTCTATCTTCACCATCATCACCTTTAACTCAAGCCTCCACCTCCATAACCACCCACCAACTTCACCATCTTCACCATTAACAACCACCACCCTCCATCACCAACCTTCATTTTCAACCAAACAACCCACCACCATCATCTTCAACTATACACCCCAACCGAGTCAACTCGGTAAACCAACCCCAACAACTCATCACCACCATTAACATTCACCATCATCAACTTCTTTCATCACCACCACATTCATCTTCTATCAACAACCTACCATAAACCCGTCCATCCACCATAATCACTACCATTAACAACCAAGCCTCCGCCTTCATCACCTACACCACAAACTCCATTAAAACCATGTACCCTCTAAACAACCCATAGCCAACCCCTCTACCAGACCGGCGACGAGACCAGAAGCTGCAAAATCGACACCGCACGACCTGCTCGGAGTTCCATCCAGACCTCGTCGTCGAACCCGCAACGTGCCGCCGCCGCCCCTGAAGCTCGACCTTCACTCCTAGCTCCGCACCAGCTGCTCCACCCATAGATCCAACTAGTAGCGGCACGCTCACTCCGTCGAAGCCTCTGCCCGTGCCGCCAAACCGCCCCTACGCGCTGCCTTTTCCACCCAAACCTGAGCTCGTCGCGCAGCAGATCTGGCCGGCTCCAAGTATCTCAGGCGAACCCGCGACCCGCCGTGCCACGATCTCGATCCGCGAGACGCCACCCAGCGTTGCCGTCAACTGAGCCTTCACCTAGTCACGCACCACGCGAGCCCGTAGCCCTCCACCATAGCCACTGCGACTGAAGCCCAGATCTTGCTCGTCACTGTGAGCCACCCTCACCATTTTTTTTTCTTTTCTTTCTTCTCCATTTCGTTTTCCTTTCTCATGGTCACGGAGACTAGATGCCTCTATTAATTGTTGTTTCCTTATATCTTTCTTCTCATTTTCTATTTTACTTTCTTTTTATTTCTTTCTTTTACGCTGTGTTTGAATATTTTTTTATTAATGGAACAGAACGGAATGGATAGGGATGGATCGGAAAGGAAAGGGAAGGAATGAAATATAATTCCTCCCTCTTTATTTGGAAGATTCATTAACGGAATAGAACGAAATATGTGTTCCCTCAATTCCACCTCAATATTGGGGGGAACAAAAATTAGACATTTGAAGAGAAGAAGGTTTTTTAATAATTATCCATGTGTTCGTTAAAGTTCCATTCCTATACATTTTAAAACTTCTAAACACAAAAAAATATATCTATTCTTCTCATTTCCTTTCCTTTCCCTTCATTACTTGTTATCTAAATATAGTGTTAGTTATTATTTAGTTGTTTATTCATTTGTTTCTTTTGGACTGATATACATTGGTTAACTTGGGCCAAGTAAATAACCCAAGACCTGATCATTTTTAAGTGATTAGTTACCTTCTGTTTTGGTGTGGACCATAAGTTTAGTGGGTTTGGATAGATTTTTGCTTGATAAATTGAATCTATTAGTCAAAATAAAAATAGAAAAAATAAAAATAAAAAAATTGATAAAAATGAAAAATAAATAAAAATGAAAAAATATAAAAAATAACATAATTGAACTTTGTTAAGGAGAAACAAAATAAGATTAGGTGAGTTGTGACGACACATTGTTAATCTCATGACTTTTAATTATATGAGTTGTGACAACTTGATGATGATTCGTTTCTTTTCTAAGCATAAAAAAAAATCATCAATCAAATGAATCTTCAAAGTTTTTTTTAAATTAAAAATAACCAATTGACAATTATTTTTTAAAGAACTACGTGACTTTGAGTTCCTCATTACATCTGAGGATACGTAGGAGCAGAATCTCTATTCTGTCAAGTCAAAAAAATAAATTTTTATAATTTAGTTGTTTCTTTTCTTTTTTAAGAGAGGTAAAATAAATAGATTTGAAATTATTAAAATTTACACAACTAACTTAAGATATCGTTCTTGGAACGGACAGTGTAGGGTGCTAACACATTCCCTACCTGTAATCGACTCCCGAATTCAAACTTGTTTTCTAAAAAGACCAGTCTTCCTGTTAAAATGATTTTTCTAATATTTTTCTAATTAAAATAAACATTGGTGACAACTTCATTGAATTTCAAATCTCATACTTTTCGATAGTCCCGTTGCGATTTTGATTACGACAATAGTAAGCCAAGGTCTTGTAAGCACATACCTAGGCTAAAAACTCCTCAGCAGTACCTTAAAGACGCTAAGAAAGAAGATTAGGTTTCGCAAAAACATAAATCTAACCTTCATTTCTTTGAATAGGGACTTCCTTTTTACGAGGTTTGCCATGGTAACTCTTCTAAAGGAGAAAGAAAGATGCGAAAAAGAAGAAGAAACCAATAGGGGAGAAAAAAAAATTTGGCAGAAGAATGAAATGAGAAGCTTCTCAAATACACGAAGCATCTTCAGGCAATATATCAGATTGATAGAGTTATAGCTGGTCATTCACTTAAAATGAAAATGATTGAAATTTCTTAAGAAAAATTTACAATTACAAAAACATTGGAAAAACAAAATTGAAAATGTGAGTCACATTGGAATTAAGAATGTGTATATAAAAGATAATAACTAAAATTCATACATAAAAATTAGAATAAGCATAAAAGTTAATTAATGAAAAGTTAAATGATTATATTTTTATTAAATGATTATATTTTTATTAAATGATAAAGAATAAAATTACATAAATTACCCTGTAATAAGTGGAAAAGTTTATCTTAGGACAACTCTAGGACAAAAAGATAAATTTTATATATAAATAAAATATGAGTAATACTATATTCTCCTACAAGTTCTTCTTAATAATCATTCTAATACTAAATGAAGAAAATATTAAATAAAAAAATAAATATTTCTAATATCTTGAGAACATAAAAAATATTCAATATTTTCTTCATTTAGTAATTAAGAAGATTAGTAGGAGAATTTGGTAGGAGGATAAAATATTTCTCATAAAATATAAAAGATTTAAATCTTGAATTCTAAATAAGTTGAGACTCACAAGCATTAAATATTAGGTGAGTTAAAATTATAGTGAAAATATAATTAAAAGAGTTGTATAAAAATTATAAAACATTAAAATCATAAAAAAAATTATATATAAATTATGAGAGAAAGTGGAAACCATAAGATAACGCAAATTTGATTATTTTTATATAAAAAAAAAATTACTTGACAATTCCAACAACGATTGATTAGGTGAGTTTGATTAATCAATTTTTGGTTCATATTCTTGAAAATTAGTCCAATATGCCCTATTTGATTATAATTTCGGGGAATGAAATTCTCCTCCAATTTATTATGAATATCTATGCAATATATTATAAGATTATTTTGCCTATGTTGAATGTTTTTCAATTTTTTTTAAAATTTTTTTATAACATTACATATTCAAAAAGTCTAAAACAGTTTAGAAATAACGGGTGTTTAAAAGTTTATAACATGACATGACATCCGATTATTTGAGATAGATGTGAAAATTTAATTATTTTAATAATTAATTATTATATAAATTTTTTTATTATAATTGATTATAACCAATTCATTTTTATGTTTAGATATGTTAGTTGAAAAATGATTTTAAATTAATCTGTTTCATTTAGATAATATAAAAAAATTATTTTTATGCATTAAATTATTAAAATAGATATAAAATAATTAAAAAATTTATTTGATTGAGGATAAAATAATATTTATATTTTAAAGTGTAAAGAATAATCTATAAGTTAGAATCATAAGTTTCAATCTTCAATATTATAAAAAAATTATAATAAATTGAATTTTATACAAAAATTAAAACAAATTTTATCAAACATATTATAACACTATTAAAATAATTTTTTTATAAAAAACTAATTCAAGTTAAAAAAAGTTAAACCAAACAAACCCTAACATAGCACTTGAGCTTGGGCATGTTTGATTTAATATGATTCAGTGAAGAGACGAGAATTTGTGCTAAATATCATAGTGTATTAAATTCAAAAGGGTGTCGCAAGTGGATATGGCATCACTAATCTGACCTAATTTGAGTCCATATTAAATTTTCCCAATATTGAATAGTGGGCAATGAGTGGTTGTTATCGTCTAATGAGTTGGGAGAGTGTTTTATGGAATCAATTTTTTTGGGTTTATGAATGGACTTGTTTTGACTATTAATTTATTATTAACATAATTTAATTATTTAGATTAAAATATTAGATTGTTATAAATTTTAATTAATAATATTTAAATTTATATAAAAATTTAATTTAATTATATTTTTATACAAATAATTATAAATATTAAAAAATTATAAATTTTAATTAATAATTTTTATATACACTTAAATTTATATATAAATATTATAAAATAAAATTTATTTATAAACTTAAACTTGTTGAGTTCATGTAGCATCGTCGGTGTGAGTTAGTTGCTTTGTGTGCTGCACAGTTCACAGCCATGTTTTATTTGGTTTCTTTTCTTGGGTTGCTAACCTTCGAAATAAAAAAACCTGACAATGAATCATCTCATATGTTTTTTAAATGAAAATAGAGATAGATAAAAATAAGATATATGTACAAATATTATAAATAAAGTTTCATTTATTTAAAAATTTTATATTTATCTTTTTTTTTATAAATAGCATTTGACATGGACTTCCTAAAAAGAGGTCCATGTGATGCACCTTTTGATTGATTATTAGATCAATTATAATTTTTTTATATCACTTTTTATTATATTATTTTTTTATATCATTAATTATATTATTTTTTCCATCATTTTTTCTTATTTAATTATAATTATTTAAAAATAATGTAAAAAATAGTGTATTTTAAAAAGTGATGTAAAAATATAATTTTTCTTATTAGATTGCGGTGAATTTCACATAAATTAAAGAAAAGTTGTGAATTATTTACCTATTTTTCAAATAATAAGTTAATTATAAAAGAGCTTGAAATTAAAAATAAATGCATGAAGATAGGGTGATTTTGTGAAAAATAAACGACAACTCCAGCATAGCACATCACCAAACCTCCACCTCCAAACCAAAAGACCACCTCGTCGGTCACTTCACCACCACCGAAAAACCCATCACCACAAACATCACCGTTCTGTTTTTTTTTGTCTGGTTCAGTTTTTCTTTCTTCAATTTGTATTCACATTAATGAAATCTTGACATAATGGACTATTTCTGACTATGAGTGCTCAAAATTTGACTCATCTAAGTGACTTGTTTTGGCTCAAAGTTAATTTGGATTAATTCGAATTTTATAAATTGAAGTTAATATATTTGTAGATTGAGTTAAAGTCATGTTTTAAGTTGTCTCAACTCGATTCAGTGTTATAAAATATTTTAAAGCTTATAATTTTTTTTTTTTTACAATTAGTGATAAAGAATAATTTTTTTAACTTAAATTAATATTTTTTACATAGTATTGTAATATATTTATATTAATATAAATTATTTCAAAATATATATTGTAAAATACTAAATACTTTTAGTTTCTTATTTTTAAAATATATTATGATTTCCTTTTATAAATGTCTATATTTACATAATTTATTTTATTATTGAATCAATTTAATCTTAATTGAGTTATTTGTCGGGTCATAATCAAGCCAGATTGTAACCCCCTTAATAAATTTTAATCTAATAGCAAAATTTCTAATCATGGATATTATCCTTAATCACTCTAATTATAGTCATAATAATTATTTTTCTAACATATTGATTCATTAACATAATGGAATAACAGTAGTGAGTTTACTCCATAAATAAAAATCAAAATTAAAGAACAAAGATTGAAATTGAAACAACAGAAAGAAACAATAGTAAGTAAATAAACGAAATCAGTAACATGAGTTTTAATTAAGAAATTCATTAATAGAGTCATTATTTAACTTATATATTTCAGAGTCATTATTTTACAAAAATACATATATTTTTAATAACTCTAATATATATATATATATATATATATATCCTCCTTGGAACTTGAATTCATTCATAATTGATAATGATATCCATAATGCGTCTTGTATTATCTGAAACTATTACGAACAAAGTGAGAATAAAAGATTATCAAAGTAGGAAATAAACAGTTATAAAATGTTTGAAAATATATGGTGAGTTTCAATTTGTGTAAAAGTACTGTAAAACACATAATGACAATCAAAGTATAACAAAAATAAAATGATTCTAGCTGCATTACTGATAACAATATATTTTATACATTTTATAACTCTCTTACTGGGTTTCTTAAGGTTTAATTAGGTTTAATTAAGTTAGTTTTGTCACTTTCTATGATATTGGACCTAATTGGATCATTGAAAGAATTATTATCATAAATTAGCCTTAATTTATCTCTTCGACAGTGTTCAGTAAATTGGCTATAATTTGAGTTACATATATCAGATTCATGTGATTTTGGTATTGTAGGAAAGTTAAGATAATTTCCTACAACTTTCATGAAGACTTCAAGAGTCATATCACAAACTTGGATAACTCAAATTGGAGTTGAAGCAAGAACTAGGGTGCTGATCTTGACAGATTGACCTCTATGTACTCATCAGGCCATATCTCGGGCTATAGGAATGATGATAGGTTGAAATTTTGATAGTTGATAGTTAAGACCCAAATCTATAACTTTCATGAGAATACTTTTGGATATTTTGAGGTCTAGTAGGTCATATTGGGCTTGCAAGTCAGAATAGGGGAGTTGAAATTAGGCCTGAGCAGTTGCAATGATTGGGTCATATCTTGGGCTGTAGGAGGCCAAATTGGATGATTCAAGTGGATGTTTGATAGCCAAGACAAAGGCCTACAACTTTCATGAAGGCCACTTTCTGAAAATCTGTCGACAAGCACGAGTTTAGCACCAAATTATTTTATACAAGTAAAGACAATCATTTTTTGGCAATCATCCACCTACTCCTTAATCATCCATCAACTCCTTAATTATCCATCCACTCTTTGTCCCACTCATTGTCATCTTTTACTTGTGATGCTCTATAAAAGGTAGCCTTGGTTGCCTATTTAGGTAATCTTAGTTCTAGATCAAGATCATGCTTATGTTATTTACTTGTTGTAATTTTCTTTTGTTGTAAATAGAAGTTATGATTATCATCATCATCTTCTTTCTTTCTTTCTTCTTGTTCATAGGTAACTATTTTTCATCTTGTTTGGGTGAAAGAGTGAAGCTTTTGGTAATAAAATAAGGTTAGATTAATTTTTTTCTTGTACTTAAATGATATATTATCAAGTGGTCATTATATGTGTTGTATTTTGTTTCCAATCAAATTAGAAGTCCTCCTTGTAAAGTGGAGTTCTTGATTCATTATAGACAAGTGGTTTAACACAATGAATGCTTGAACCCATTTACAAGTGTTAGTGTTAGTAAATAATTAAAGGAACCATAATATAATTACGTATATAATTCTAAATAGACTTTGAATGTTTTATTTTTCGATTGGAATCTCCGTTATGCGTGGATTTCAATTGAGTTATAAAAAGAATTAATGTTGTCCTTAATTTATTACCAAAAGTGGATCTCTTAACCCAAGTAAATTCTTTAATTTAATTGTGAATAAATTTTATTATCTTTATTATTGTGACAAAACCTTTCTTTACCTCAAAGAATTTTTCTTCATCAATTTCCTGTGGATCGACCTCGGACTCCGGAGAAATTTATTATTTGAGACAACCTGCACTTGGGTTTGCATCCTTTAATCCACATCAATAACAGAACGAATGCTAAATAAATCATACAATACAACATTATATTCAAACATCAGCAAACAAGTTCTTCATCACAGGAAATTCACCATTTTCTTTTCTTTTTCTTTCCATGTCTGCTTGTAGCACATTTTACTTAAAGACCTTCATTTTCATAGAGAATTCACCTTATTTCTGGTATTACTTTAACATCGTGATAACAAAATCAGACATACTCGCACTAACCAAAGCAGGTAACATAAAATGATATATATCCTTTAGCCTTCGCAACGGTTATGTGCAAACTTTTACTTGAATCACTTGTTTGTCGTCACACACAAACATAAGCATTACAAATTACTAATATATCACAAATAAATTCATCATATACAAGTCTATTTTCAAATAAATCATGACAATTAAATGAAATTCACAAAACTTAGAGTCATCAAATTTAAATGTCAATTTCTTAAGGGGGTAGTTTTGATTTAAAATTAATTTAATAATTTTTTTTGTTTCCCAGAGTATCTCCTCACCTGATAGGTGAGAAACTAATCTCCTAAGATATTTAATAATTTTTTAAAAGTCCACATCATAGTCCATTTATAGTGCATAGTTTATTAGGTCTTCATTATAATTCATATTTTGTCCTGATCTTGATAGCACATTTATTACACAAAAATTCTTTCATTCCAAATATCAATATAAATGTCATAAAATTACTCTCAAATTAAAATAAATGTGAAAAAGTCCATGTAAACTAAACATATATGTTCATTACACAATAGTTCTTTCCTTTCAAAGGTCATAAAACTTCCTCAAGCTAAAATAAATATAACTCAATATAATTAAAAAAAATTATTTAAGTCTTGAGTAATGTTTTAATTTTTTTATAGTTTAATTATATTAATCCATGAAAGAGTCAATATTCAAATTATAAAAACTCTAAATTTTGTCAAATATAATAAACATTTTAAAGTCAAACAAATATCATATTTTTCATAATCTAACAATATTATATGTGCATAATAAATTTAACAAGAATAATAATATATACAAAATATTAAAATAATAAAATATATACTTATTGCCATAACTTTATTTTTAAAAAAATATTCAATTTATATCTCTTAAAAAATCTTCTTTATTTCTTTTCTACATTCTCTCTTTTCTATCTTCCTCTTTTCTTTTATCTTTCCTCTTTCTTTCATTTTTTTCCTCTTTCTCCCTTAGTTATAGATAGGAGTGTCAAAATAAGTTAAATTTGATGACTACCACCCAAATAATCGATAAAATAGATAAAGCTATTAGACGAATGAAATTGCTTTTGAATAGATTAATTGTCCATTAATTTAATACTACGTGTAATTAAATGAATTAAAAAGGTGAATTAACAAAATATCGATTTAAAACTTACATAATCTAAATAAGTCAACTCAAAAATGACTCAACTCCAAATAAATCGTCCAATTTTGACACCTCTAGACTTAGGACACCTCCATCTCTTTCTCTATTTCTTCTTTTTTCCTTTTCTTTCTCTCTTTCTTTTTCTCTCTTTCTCGGTTTCACAGCATCCTTTCACTTTTTCTTTTCTGTCTTCCTATTGCTACGTTTCCTTTTTATTTCTTTACTTCATGCACCTCCCTCTCTTCTTCTCTTTCTTTCTTTTTCTTTTCTTTTCTCTCTTTCTTTTTATATCGGTTTCAGAGTATTCTTTCACCCGATTGATAAAAAAAAAAAAAAGCATCATTTCACTCTTTCTTTTCTCTCTATTGTTATTAGGTTTCCTTTTTATTTCTTTACTTTATATACCCACGTATATACCCACCTATTTATAGCCACTTCTAGTTCTTGTGACTGTTATTAGTGCACGTTGCACCTTTTGAATAAGATACACTTGCATGTTGACATTTATTTTTATTTTTTAAATTAAATAATAATTATATTTAAATTTTTAAAATAAATTTTTATATTATAATAATAATTAATTTATAAATATTTTTTAAAAATATTTTTTAATATATTTATATATCTATTAAAATACTTTTAATTTTTATTATTAAGATTAAATATAAAATTGTATTTTAATAAATTTTTATTTTTAATTTTATAAATTATTATTAATCAAATTCTAATAAATTTTATTTAATTTCTTTTGACTAATAATAATTATTGTAAAGTAAAATTAAATAATATATTCAAATTAAAAAATTTAAAATTTAGGCCGCTGATTCATTACCTTAAACTTTTCACTTTTACTATTTCAATTTACAACAACCTCAAGTGGATTAGGAGAGGACAAAAGTTCAATTCTTACGGATACCATTTGTGGGGAGTGCATAACCATGTCTTTCTATGTGCTTAGGTTTTTGTAGAGAAGAATGGTTATATGTGCTCGCTCTGTTATGTTCCATGAAATTAAGCATTGGCCTTCGTGCTTTGTTGCTTAGTCAATGACTCATTCACACTCATATTACGTTAACACCATTGTATATTACCCTTCATTTCAATTATTATTATATTATTATATAGCAGCATGATGACGATGCTCATTCCGAGGATCTTTGAATATTCTTTAATTTATTTGCAATATGTCCCACTCTCACTTATATTCTCATTTTCTCAACCCAAGGATACACAGAGGCTCTCTACACAAAGACATGGGTTCCATTGAGGATGATACATCGCTTGTGGAAGATGCTCTTCTTCAGGTTCTCCCTTTCTCTTTATCTTTTTACTTTTTCCATAAACTAGTTTTGTACTTTTGTTAGCTGAAAAGTTCTATCTTCTTGTTGTGGTGCTAGTTTGTATACAAGCTATGGCATAAAAGATACCCATAATAATAGTACCAAATAGGACAAAGTTCAATGGTGTTTTTATCCAAAACTCCAACTACTTCATGTTTGTTATGGGGATAACTGGATAAGGATTATTAGCAAACTGGTTCGTTTTAACTGTAATTTGATAGTATATCCAAACCAGTGCTCAGTCACTGTTTCTTCAAATCATAATTGTTTGGAAACTTTAGGATAAAAATAAGTGGAAGATGAATTGTTGAAGGACACTTCTTCAACTATGATAATGAAGAGATAAACTGGGCTGTGAGGGGGATGAATTTAAGCTGTTCTTATACAAGTTAATGTGGTAAAATGGTGTGAAAGGTTTTTCTAGTAATTTGTACATGTAAATAATTGCTATACCTTTCAATTTGGTCCTAGGCACTTGATTTAAAGCTATATATAGTCAATTTTCATACAGTGTTTATGAGGTGATTGTATTTCTAACCCAAATAAATTGATTCTACTGATTTGTCAATATATATATATATATATATATATATATATATATATATTCCCTTTTATCTGGAACCTAATGACCTATTGGTCATATGTTTTAGTCTATTTAAAATTAAAATGGACTTAAAACTAAAAAGACTTTTTGAGGACATGATTTATGACAAAATATTCATGTAACCAACTCCACCTAATGGAAAAAGGCTTTGGTTGTTGTATATGAGCATTCAATCACCTGTTTTTAATCTATATTTTGAAGTTGTTAATTAGACATGACAATGAATTTTTTTCTTTTTTTGAGCCTCAAACTATGTTGCTTGATTTGGTTAAGTTTGACATAAAAGCAATGTCAACACTCAACAGCAGTACTTTGACATTCAAATATCCTATCTACTAAATTGTCCATCACTCTGTTTTTACCTTTTCCTATACCTATTGATAGTTAAACATCAAATGTCAATTTGTGAGATTTAATTTTTGGTTTTCTCATAATTGTCTTGCTTATAGTCAGCAAAACAAAATTACCCTTTTTAGCAATACTAGAGAAAACAAAATGGAATGTTTCCAATTGTTATTGCTTTTCTTGTTTCTTCCCCGTTTGAGTCCTTAGAGTATGCTTGGATGGAGGGGTTAGAAGCAAAGGGAAGGGAGGGTTAATTTTTCATTTTGAGTAAACATTCTCCTTCTCTTGAGAATTTTTTAAAATGAAAGGAATAATTGAGATTATCATGTAACCTTTCAACCATCCCTTATTTATTTTCATAAACATTTTATAACTCTCTCAATTTAAAAACGAAAATTTAACCTTCCATTTCCTTTCCATCCAAACATGGCCTTGGGAAAAAAAAGTGGTATTTTGCTATGTGATGTGATTGTTTATTTTATTTTGGAGGATGAAGGGAGCAAACAATACACAGGAGATGGATCAGTTGACTTTGAAGGCAGGCCTGTTCTTAAGAAGAATACTGGCAATTGGAGAGCTTGTCCATTTATCCTTGGTAAGCTTATATATTGTTCTTATATATCAAATAATCTATTTTGTTTATATCATTTTTATGTAATATCAATCACAGGCAATGAGTGTTGTGAACGTTTGGCTTTCTTCGGCATTACAACAAATCTTGTTAACTATATTACCACCAAACTACATGAAGGAAACGTCTTTGCTGCAAGAAATGTCAGCATTTGGCAAGGCACTTGTTATCTTACACCTCCCATTGGAGCTGTTCTAGCAGATGCTTACTGGGGAAGATACTGGACAATTCTTTGTTTTTTCCACAATTTATTTCATTGTAATAAACTAAGATAGCTTTCTTCTCCTAGTCAAATATTTTTCCCCACACATCTCTTTCTTGACAATCATTATGAAAGGAAGCTCATATCTTCTGTTACGGTTTCTTTTTTGTCTAGTAGTACTTGAGTCATAACTCATGAGAGATGAAGAATATGGGCATGTCATTCTTGCCTGATTCTGTTTTGGATCAGCTATACAATGTACATATTTTCATCTTCATGCTGGTAGAAAGCATGATGGTTGTTGACCAGAGATCTGAGGCTAAATTATTGAGTGAAAGATTATTTTTCAGAGTTTTGAATAATTAAGGTTTGCATGAATAGATTTTATTACCTGATACACTGCTTGAAATGTCCTGCCCAACTTCTTAGAGAGCTGAAGAAAACTACAAACTTGCATTATGCCAAGGTTTCATCTTACCATAAGATTTGTGGGTGCATTCAAGGCATATGCATTACACAGTATTTTGCATGATGTAATTCTTAATGTTGATGGGATGTTATTGGATAATTTATAAGTCCTGTTTGCATGTGGAGGATGAATTATTTTATGTCATTGTAAATAATTTGAAAAAGGTGAAGGATATGGAAGAAAAGCAAATATTATGCTTTCAAGAAATTTTGAAAAAGGAAAATCAGAAGATCAGTTTTGTGTGTACTATGATCCAAACTTCTTTTTTCCTTTGCACTTCTTCTACTCCAAATTTAAGTTTCTTACTATGGAAGAACATTTCATGGACCCAATTCAGAATTAAGGAATTCCACTTTGAGCACTGAATATAATTCCCAAATGCATCATCACTTTTGAAAAGTTATGGGTTCAATATTAGGAACAATTGGTGCTTATATCAGCATGTTATGCTGGTATTATTTTTCATCATTTTATTTTCTGTGCATCCTTTGCTATATGCATTGTTGTTTAATTTTCTTTACACGTTGTGATGTGTGATATGACTGTTTCATGCAGGGCATGTGTACATTGACTCTTTCTGCATCTGTTCCAGCATTGAAGCCTGCTAAATGTTGGGGTTCTGTATGCCCTCCAGCTACTCCTGCACAATATGCTGTCTTCTACTTTGGTCTCTACGTAGTTGCACTTGGGACTGGTGGTGTAAAAACACATGTGTCATCTTTTGGGGCAGATCAGTTTGATGATACTGATACCAAGGAAAGGGTTAAGAAGGGATCCTTTTTCAACTGGTATTACTTTTCTATCTACCTAGGTGCAATTATATCATGCAGCTTAATTGTGTGGATTCAAGACAATGTAGGATGGGGTCTTGGATTTGGCATTCCTGCTTTATTTATGGGATTATCTACTGGAAGCTTCTTTTTAGGTACACCCCTCTACAGGTTTCAAAAACCAGGGGTGAAGCCCTATTACAAGAATGTACCAGGTTGTGGTAGCATCTGTCTGGAAGCGGAATCTGGTTGTCCCTGAGGATAGTAGTCTCCCGTATGAGATGCCAGACAAGAGATCTGCAATTAAAGGGAGTCGCAAACTGGAGCATAGTGATGATCTGAGGTAACTGTCTTTACTTTGAGTTTTCTGTCAGTGTTATTAGCTTCTATAATGTCACAATATAGGCAAAGCAGTATCTTATTATACATGTTGACTTTCTATCTAATATTGTTGTTAAAGTGCAATTTGTATTATACCAATTTGGAAATTGGTTGTTTATGGGAAAAATGTAAGATATGACCCCTACTCCAATGTCATAGAAGTTGTATGTGTTAGGGTCTAACTGACCAATTACAGATTAGCTAGACCTTTAGGCCTCGTTTGACACACCATATAAGGCCTGATAGGATAGGATAGGATAACTAATATTATTCAGCTTTATATGGTGTTTGGAACGCATAACAGAACACTATTCGATCCCCTCCTTTTATCAGCTGATTTTTGTATGACACTATTGCTGTAGTATCGGAGGGCAATTGCAATTTTATTTTGGATTTTGACAATTTTGCTGTTATTTTTTAATGAATCATTTTTTGGGATTTGATTTAGTTGATTAGGTAAATTAAGGTAATTGCAGTAGAATTAGAGTCCAGTTAGGATATTATATGGATCAAGAGTTATCATCTATATTACTTTGTTATCTCTAATGTTTATTATTTGAATTAAAGCCAATGATGTTGTTCTGAGTCATTTAAGACGTCAGTGACTAGCACGTGACCACCACATAAAATTTTAAAACCCATAGCAAGTTAATCCTTTTATTATCTCTCATTAACTAAATTAAATGGTAACCCTGATGTGGCATGTTAACTGCTTACGTGTACTGTTAAATGCCACATGGTAGATTACTCCACATGCGCAGCCCTGCCACCTTCAGCCACGACGTTGCTTAGGTAGGAAATTTGAAACCCTAACCCCCTTAAGAAAATTTCCATTGTTTTTCTCAAATTCGTGGTCCATTGTTTTGGTTCCTAGGTGTATGTTTGGATGGAGGAGTTTGGAGGAGAAGGAAGGTCGGGGTTAGTTTCTTATTTTTAAATTTAGAGAATTATAAGAAGTTTATAAAAAAAAATAAGGGATGATTGGAATACTACAAGTGAATCTTTCATTTAAAAAACAATCTCAGATAAGGGGATTGTTTACATAAAATGAAACATTAACCCTCCCTTTCCTCCCCTCCAAATTCTTCTATTCAAACATACCCTAAAGAAACTGTTATAGCATAATAAGATTTGCAGCATATGCTAGAACACTTAAGATCATTATTCTAAATTTATATTTGTTTTTATGTTTGCTTTGAAGTATCTTTCTTGAAAGACATTGGCATCCTGCAGATTGCATCAACTTGGCAATGTTGCTAAACAGAATGCAGCATCCTGTAGATTGGCATCAACTTGTACTACAAAGTTCAAACTTGTCAGTAAATTAGGATTTTAGCCTTAGACAAATTTTACGTTTAGACAAATTTTATGTCTTTGCTTCAATATATCAGAATGTGAAGGCCATGTTTAATGCTGCAATCAAGGTTGTTTCACAACCACCTAAGCCGTAGAAAAAACGAAAGAACAGACCATGCATTTTCTTCTAATTAGTGTTCTTCCCAAGTTCTTTTATTTTTTATTTGATTGCATGAATTCTTTTGAACGTATGTACTGCAAACTCTTTAGTTGATCTTTCTGCTAAATCATTCCAGGCAGCATACTTTCTACAAGCCCAAATGTGCAGATTAATTGTTTGAACTACAAGGTTTCAACAAAATTTCATAAAGTATTTTTAGTAAGGATAAATATATAAAGAAGGCACTTGATTTAAAGGGAGTGAAGTAGTAGTTTGTTTCATTTAATAGCAAATCAAACAACTTAGTAACAAAACTTAGTATTTTACATGGACTGATGACTTGTGCTTGAATGATATCAAGTACTTATTCATCATGTGAGTATTGAATAAGTATTCATATATATCCAATAAGTACTCGTACCAGGTAAGTACCCAATATGAGTACGGCAACCATTTTGGGGTACCAAGCATCATAGTGTTTGATTAACAAAAACAAATGCAAGTAGAATGATCAGTGCAAAATTGACTCTTGAACCTTGTCTGGTTTGAAAGGTCATTTTTTTCAAATTTTACCAATCATTTTTCCTATTCAATAAAAGATTGGCAGCGACTCCGTTTATCAAATTTTTTTTCTGTCATTCCGTTATAACTTCGGTGGTGACACAGCTGAAATAGAAACAGAACAGAGGAGAAGAGAGGATATTATGCAGCAAAGGATTAACACATTTATTGATTTTTGCTGCATTATATAAACAAGAGTTTTCAATACAAAATAAACAAGAGTTTTCAATACAAAACTAGTAACTTCTTTCACAAAACATAGATAAACAATGCTACTCAAAACTACACACAAACACAACATCTATTATAAATAATACACAAATTCAGATTTTAAATAAAGTAACACAAGCTGAAGTAATCATTTGACACTAGAAAAGTCTCAACATCTAACAACGAAAAGGGAGATCAAAGGAGGAAGAACACAAATCCAAAATCCTTAAGGATTCAGATACAAACTTATTCTAGCTGATTCTGTTGATAAATGCTTTAAATTAAATGGCCACCTTTCCTCGAGGAACCACCATATTCTTGTTTGCTGGAAATGCATTTAGTGTAATATCCACCGGTGCCTTGAAGATATATGGTTCATACATGGATAGCTCCAAAAGAACTTCTGTTAAGTTGGATAAACTCCTTCATCAGTCTATGCATAAAGTTCCCATAATTGAACTGGCAAATAAAAGCAAAGAGTTGATTGACAAATTAAAGTAAATGAAAGAAGATTAGACATATCCTAGTGAATGAAGAAGAATATTTCCATAGATAACTCAAATAAGAGGAGCAAGACAGATGCGGATGCATGAGAGAAAATTTATCCAAGGTCCATTTGATAGAAAGAGACATGTGCAATACACAAGAAGACTATAAAAAACCACATGATGTAAAATGTAACTTTTAAAGTTGATAAACAATGTTAATGCACAGAGCGCTAGATATGTAGACACGAAAAACATGAAGAAGAAGGTTAACTGCAACATGTATCACAGCAAAAATGGATACCAAAAGGAAGAAATACGCAAAATTTGACAACTGTGACATTATGATCACCTCAACTATTTCAAGCATAAAAAATGAGATTCAATCGGCAGTAGTCCAGCTTCCTTCCAAGCCAACCATTTTGTTTTTAATAAACTTATTTCCGTTGTATATACAAAGACAATAAAGAAAGACAATATCCATCTCTGGGGGTACAAAGTACTCTTATGCTTATCCCACTCATCCTAAGATGGATAATAAAGAAAAGTTTTAATTTGAGTAGAAACTCCTTTCTCTGATTTATCATAAGTTAAAGTTTACATCCTTTAAAATTAAAGGAGCTTCTATCTTCTACTTAAAACATTTTACAAAAGCAACCTATTGGTCTTGATTTTGTAAGAAAAAGAAATAAAACCATATTTGACTCCAAGAATGCTTGACACAAAAGACTTGGAAAAGGGGATACTCGTTGAAAGTCATTTAACAAATCAAATATGCCTAAAAAGGGAAAATTATGCAAAAACGTGAAGACTGAAGAAGTTTGTTCCATGTGTTGTCCGAGCCAAACAATTCTAAATCAAAGAGTCTTAGGTAAAATCATGACAAATCAAAAATTTTGCAATGGAACAGTAATGCACCTGTTTAGAGGAACAAACACTTTTAGGGAAAAAAATAGACAATTGGTTCAAATTTTTCAAAATCTGTCGACAAATGAAAAAAGAAATCACAAAAGGAAAAAAAAAAAAAAACAAGTAGATAAAATGTTGCTGAAAAAACATGTGATAAACTTTTTATTAAGTTTAAATAAAAGGATTAGTATATCCTTATTATTCAAAAAATTTTATGTCTGTTGTTACATCATCAAGCTTCCAGAAGTTTTATTTTGTTTTTTATTTTTCTTTTTTCTTTCAATAGTCATACATAAATGCTATTCACTAATGACGCATATTTAAGAAAAAAGAAGTTTATAACTAAGGGATTTATCTATAATCTATCTATAATATTTATCTATAATTTATAATATCTGTAATATAAAAGTTCTTTCACTTTCAAAGCCACATTTCATCTTTAAATACTACTTCCTGTTCTTTATTGCCATGTCATTTACTTTTTTTTTTTTTGTATAAAAAATGGGATTCCAAGGTGATGGCTTGGACTACAAGGGTGAACCACCACCTACCCGTTAGAGGTGTTGTTCCAGGTCCAAATCTATAGTGTCTAAGTTTACTACTCACCATTGACTTTTAATGGGATGTATTTAACCTCATTGAGGACTAGTCTCAAACATGTCCACCAAGTAATTGAACTCAAGATTCAAACCCAGGCCATTACAAACTTGACGTAGGCTATCGCCACTTCCACCATAACTCTCGGTGGTGTCATTAACTTATTTAATTATTCATTTACTTGGATTTTGATTCCTCTTCTATTTCCATAGTCACATATCATCTTCAAATGCTACTTCTTGCATTTCAATTGCCATGCTATCAACTTATTTAATTATTCATTTCTTAATAACTATATATTTAGTTTCTTTAGTGTCTATTTCAATGACTTTAGTAATATATTAATTTTAAAATCCTTAGGTGAAATATAGGAAAATGAGCTATAATAAAATACCTTTATAATATCCCTTAATAATACTATAATTTTAAAGTATTCTAATTTTGATTTTCTTTTTATGATTTTAATTTTGATTTTTCAAGTTGTAAAGATAGTGAAAAATTATTTTAATTGATGTTGAATTATTTTATTGGATAGAATAATAAACTTATTTATAAAACAACTAAAATAGTAGTAAAGTTAGAGTGCTAGAATTTAATTCAACCAATAAAAGTAGATGCTTATACTGACTTAACAAGTCATTTTTTTAAATCAAAAAATTATACTTACTTAACAAGTAATTTTTTTAGTCTAAAAATTAAACTTCTATTCTAAGGAAATATCTAAACTCAAAAGAGGAGTAAGCAAGTATCTAAGGTATCTCGAATCACATCATGCGTTGCAGCCGCGACATCTTGGTCACAGTGGCCGCCGCAACCGCATCACACCGTGATTGCGGTCTACATTGGCCCGCATTGGTCCGCATCAGCCCGCAATAGCTACAACACTATCGTGACTGCAATGCGACCACAATTACAATTTAAAACTCTACAAATATCTCTTTCCTAACCATTAAGTTTTTATCACTTTTGCAATATCGATCAACAAGAATCAAGGATATATGTTTCTCATGTTGAATTATATTTTCTTTACTGAATTTTTAGTTATGGCTCAAAATAGATTAAAAAAGTTAATTTATAAAGAGGAAGAACAACCATATAATATACTATAAATTCGTGTACTATTTAGAGATATATCTAACAACATCAACTTAGTAAGTACATTAAATTATATTAAACTATTATATATATTTCAAGTTTAATATCAATGTTTAATGGCGGAGTCAAGTCCCAAAAGTTAGGAAGAACACTAATAATTATAAAAATATATTATATAAATCTATTAACAACATCATGACATGTAAAAGATAAGCAATAATTAACTACTGCTTCATTCAAACATGAGGCCTCATTCAAACATGCTTTCTTGGAGAGTTTCTTTGTGTGCTACATTGAAAAGTAGGCATGCCCAAGATAGATACATGAAGCTAGCAGCCTATACGCTTTGGAGGCTATAAATGAATAGAAATAATCATATTTTCAATGCAAAAGGTAGTCACCACTATCACCACAGGAAATTGTTTTTGAAAGTCAATAAAGAATGACAAGATTTTTGGATAGATAAGCTCTCTGCATGATTCCTTATATACTGGTATATTCTTTTGGCAACCACTCTCTATGATAAAGAGTATTATTGGGTTCAATACCTTTTTTTTTGGAAGTTAATACCCTTTCTTTTACTTATACTATCATAATAATAATTATATATTGTTTTTATCTTAAATGATAACTTCTTATCATTTTTGGAAAAAAAAAAACTATTGCTCGTTGAATTAAAAGAAAATTCACCAATATTTATAACTATCGAAAATTTAGGAAAATCTTAAGATATATTTACAATCTAGGAAAATCTTCAGTCAATTATCTTTAGGTTTAAAGGACAAAGGATTTTTTTAAAGGGGCACTAGAATTTTCTAACAATGTTTTTAATATGTCATTAATGTTATTATTATTTTAAAATTCTATGTGTGCTCCCCCTCATTTTGTTTTTGTTTTTGTTTTACCATTAAATATAGCAAATTATTGAGAAATTATATAAATTTCAAATGGTAATTAACTCTCACATCCAAATGCACACATACACCAACACACAAATTACATCCGGAGAGGGCTTGGTCATTTTTTTAAAAATTCTCATTTATATGTGGCACCACCACTATTAATGTTATTATTTTAATAATAATAATAATAATTATTATTATTATTATTATTATTATTTAGAATTATATTCTTTCGTATCATAATATGTCAAAATCAATATATATATATATATATATATATATATATATATATATATATATATATATATATATCAATGGGTAAAATACTCGTACGTATATGAAATGAGAGGCAGAAAAGGTAAGCTTCATACCGATTAATTAAGGAGTTGGTTCAGAATCTATATCTTATTTTTCAATTCAATCTTTCAATTTCTTTGCCGGAGGAAGTGCTTCAATGGCTAACAACTCGTCAGCATCCCTGTGCCTCTTGGTTTTAGTACCCAATGTCAATTGGTTACTAAAATTGAAAAGGTCTGAGCCATATATAGGGTAGATCCCCCACTCTTTTATTTTTATTTCCTCCTCATCAGCAGAGATTGTAAAAGAAAGCTTTGGATTATATGTTCTGCACTGATTATCGGCACCGCTTTTTTTAAGGTCGGAATATCTCTCGAGAAAGTCTGTATCATGCAAAAGAAACACGTGATCCGAATCCCATTGGACTTCTCCGTCAAAATAATCATGGTCCCTGTCGAATTCGAATATAGCCTCTTGACCATTACTTGTTTGGAGATAACATCTAATTCTGGGTAATGGGCACCACCATTGAAATTGGCATCTTGAAATGACCAAACAAACAATGACACCCAGGAAATTGGACTGGGAAGAAAGTTGGATAGTCATTGTAGCTTCTGTCGTTGTCCTGTAGTGGTATTTGTCTGCAGGTACTTTGCTTCCTGGTAAAATAACACCAATCATAGGACCACAAAGACTTTGATTTGGTGAAATCATATGTTGTTGAAGCCTTCCGATATATGCTGCTTGCTTCATCATGACATGGGCATCTGACATGATAGTGTTGAGTGTCCGTTGATTCAATCTCCAACAATTCATGAATGAATAATGATTAAGGAAATGGTTATGATCATAGCAGTTAATGGTTGAGATTGACACTTCTTCTAGAGATACGCAGTTGCCAACGTCTAGATCACAAATGGATGGTGGAAGCTCCGGTAGAAATCGAAGCTTCGTGCAATCCTTCAATTCAAGAGAAATGAGATTCGAAAGATGCTTGATGCTTGCAGGCAAACTCTCGATATTGGATCCACTTAGCAAAAGACTTTGTAACAATTGAAAGGAATAACTCGGAGCAAAAAAGTCCAATGTGAGTTTCCTCAAGTGCCAAAGATCAAGTACTTGAAGGAAGTTTTGTGGAAGACTTTTCAAGAGCTCACAATTCAGAATCTCAAGTTTCTTGAGGGTCAAACCTAATGAATGCACTTCCGCGATGCCCGTGTAACTTAAATCCAAGTCATTCATGCTCTCTGACATTACTGAAAACTCATTCATACTTGAGCAGCCCTTCGCGTGGAACGTGAATAGGGATTTTAAATAAATGTCACTCTGAAAACTCTTAAGCTTTTTACACCCATCCAACTTCAGAAACCCAAGATTTAAAGCCTTAGAGAAATCAGGGAGCTCCATTAGTTGCTCACACCCATTCAAATACAGCATCCGAAGATTCTGGAGGGATAAAATAGATGGATGAAGATAACACAAATTACGACAGTCAGAGAGATGCACATATTTAAGATTTAAAGCCTTAGAGAAATCAGGGAGCTCCATTAGTTGCTCACACCCATTCAAATACAGCATCCGAAGATTCTGGAGGGATAAAATAGATGGATGAAGATAACACAAATTACGACAGTCAGAGAGTTTCAACATTTGAAGATTTAAAGCCTTAGAGAAATCAGGGAGCTCTATTAGTTGCTCACTGCTGACAAGCCTAAGATATTTTAAATTGACAAGATTCTGCAACAATTACAAGGCACACGACGTTATAAGCATTAATTTGTAAAGTTGTCACTGCAAACCATATATAAATAGATTAAAGAGCAATTAAAGCATGTATACCTGCACCCCATCCCAAAGTTTCTCCAAGCAACTATTAGAAAGGTCAAGTTCAAAAAGATTCTCTGCGCAAAATGACGAAGGCAAAGATTTCAGTGGGCATCCCTTCCAACTTAGAAGCCTTAGGCTATTTGGCATTGATTCCAGATCTTTTGGAGCAAACATTTTTCTTTTTCGTAATCTATCATCATATGTGTCGAGTTTCAGAAATTTTAAATTGGACATCCCATTGAAGGCTTTGGGATTCAAGTGCAGCTCCTTACTTGTACGCTCCATATCTAGATATAAGCTTTGAATGGCTCCAGTCCCCTTAGCATTAGCAAGCAAACATTTTAGATAAGTCATAATAAAAATATAGTTAAAAATTACGTGGACAATAATTCACATATATTATAAATGATAAATTTTATAATTTAATTCTTACCGTGGTATTCTCAAGTACTTGATACACATCGTGTTGATCCCATAAATAACGGCCATTTCCTGGATCTCTAGATTCTCCACGAGCAATTTCTTTACCCATACTTCTTATCAAGTCATGCATTTTCCACTTAGGCAGATAAGAATCATCAAAAACTAGAAGAGCTTTATTACGAAGTTCGGTTAACCCAGCTCGGGTTGAGTAACCGCAATCATCTAGCAGAATAACATTGAAATCTAGTCTATAATAATGTTTTTGGAAAAAGCATGCAAAATATAGAAAAATGTCTTGCTCTTCTCGATCTAGTCCATCGTAACTTAATCTCAATACATTTTGAATTTCTGGAAGAGGCATTTTCTTAAGCTTTTCTAATTGGCTTTCCCACACTTTTTTATCTTGTCTAAAAAGAGAGGAACCCAAAACTTCTATGGCAAGTGGAATTCCTTTACCATACTCAACCGCTCTCTTTGATAGATCCATCCACTCTGATTTTGGATAATTTTCTTTGAAGGCATGCAAACTGAAAAGTTGAAGGCAATCTTCAAATTTCAATGCCTGAACTTCATATATATCATCAACAATATTAGTGAGCATTTGCTTGTCTCTACTTGTCACAATGACTCTACTACCTTGTCCAAACCAATCATGCCCTCCATATAAACTTCTTATTTTCCTTAAATCATCGACATCATCAAGAACAAGCAGAACTTTTTTACGACGAAGCCTCATCATATTTACTGATATCCTACAATAGGAATGCATATGACACGCTTCGTCTTTTTCCTCAAGTAGTGCACAAAAAAGTTCTTTTTGTAAAAGAGTCACCTCACACTTCTGCAATTTTTCTCTTACATTTGGCATAAAATAACACGCTTCATATTCAGAACACAATCTATCATATAATTCTCTGGCAATAGTTGTCTTACCAATACCACCCATGCCCCAAATTCCAATAACACGGATGGCATCTAACTCTTTGGCTGCTAATGATTCTAAAATTCCAACTTGTTCATGAATCCCAACAAGAACTTTTGAATTATTTTGGCCCTTATAGAGATGTTCCAACCTCTTCAATACATTGTCAACAATTTGTTTGATAAGCTCAGCATGGGTCCTATACCACATGAAAGAAGAAATTATATGTATGCATTTGAATGGCGTCTCATTATTATGCTCATTGAAATTTTATATTGATACTAATTATCTTGTTTTAATCAAGAATCTCTCGTGTATAAAATGAGATCATTTTCAACTAATGTATGTAAAATGAGTTCATCCAATAGCAAATGTAAAATGATGTAGGAAAATTCATAACCCCAAACAGATTTTAATTTTGGATTTAATTAATGCTAAAAACATGCAATGTTGACTATATATTTGCTATTTATGATAAGTGATCGCAAACTCTTACACAAAAAGTTTGGTCATACCATAATTGACAATATATTCTCACGTAACTGTTTTTCACACTATTATATTATCAGACCACTTTCATTACGTTAATTTTACACATTTCTATGAGAATTAGTAATTATACCTATCTACCTAGTAACTTATAATTCAATCAAAGAATATTTTATTATTTAAAAGTTACTAACGGTGATCTACACATAATAGCAAGTTAGTAGCATGTTAAGCATGAGTCACAAGCTATCATCATAGCAAAATGTAAAAGCAATGTGAAAAAAGTGGTGTAAAATATATCATTATTTATTCCATAAAAATATATAGCTCCTATCGAGTTCCATTGCTATACTCATTTGTGATAACAACAAATGTTTCGATGGTGGAAATTAATTAAACAAAAGGTAAAATTTTATTGCTATACGAATTTGAATAAACAAGTGAGTAAAGTTAATTGTATATAGTGAAGAGAATATATATTTACTAACCCAAATTTTGAAGAATGGAATCCGGATAAATTGGCGGCTTCCTTCATAGCAATGCTCCAGCTGTCCTTAAATTCTTCTCCATATTTAGCGATCGCATCTCCATATCTTCCCTTTAGATGTCGCACATCTGATGGATCTATGTCATAGAAGATAGGTATTACCACTTGTCCATTTCTTTTCCAGCATGTCATTATTTTCACAAGTTCATCCAAGCACCATTTTGAAAAAGCATATTCTCTGGAGAATACGATTAATGAAATTTGTGATCTTTCAATTTCTATAAGAAGTGCTTCTGATATTTCATCGCCTGTCTCAAGTTTATCATCTACAAAGACATCAATTTTCTTCTGACTTAAAGCCACATATAAATGGCTAACAAAACCACGCCGAGTGTCTGGTCCTCTAAAGCTGATGAAGACATCACGCTTTTTTTGAGAGAATTGGGAAGAAGAAGCCATTGAATAGAAACAAGCACACTGTCGTCTTTATAGATCTAGACACTTGTATGTAAGTCTTGATCTTCCTCCACTTTATGCATATGGTAAATATCAAAACAAGTGCCAAAGGAGGTAACTTCGAAGCTGTACTGTAGAATAGAAAGCTATAAATAACTATTATTTTATATAAGTAACCGAAAAGGAGTTTAGATAAGGAATTAGCCGAAAACTAGACAAGGAATGAGGATCGTGATGCATACCTGATTTGATTAGCTATTCGAATTATGGATCTCCACACATCAGAATGCTTTGGCCAGGTATGTATAGATCTAGCTTTGATATCAGATAAAAAAGAAGTTCAAACCTTCACTTGGTGCTTCTGAGAAGTTTTGTATGCTTGACTTGTTTTTATGTCATGTATGCTTAGCTCAAACCCTCACTTTCGAGGATTTTATGTCATGTATGCTTCTGAGAAGTTTCGTATGCTTGGCTTCTGAAATGCTCAGTCATTTTAAACTTGAAAAATCAACACTTTGACTTCAGTGCGTTTCTCAGTTAACAAGTAGACATAATTTAATGAATTAGCATCATGTTATTTACTAATTCGAGAGGTTATTTTATGAGAGAGAATGATAAAAAAAATATGATTTACCATTATTTTTGTATGGTTATTAATTAATTTTACTTTTATTTTTTTTATAATATGATTTTTTCATATTAACAAGGAAAATGAGAACATCCCAATCTTAATTTAATAGTCTAATCACAACATTAATGAATTAATAATGAATCTAACGTTTGGATAAAGTCATGAAAAGTAACACGTTTTTTCTTTTTTTTTTTAAATAAAATAAAATAAAATTCATGCAACGCAGTTTAAAAAGTGAAAGCAACGCGTTTTTTTTCTTTTTTAAAACAAATTCATGCAACGCGATTTAAAAAAATGAAAAGCAACGTGTTTTTTTCTTTTTTTTTAAAAAAAATTATGCAACGCGGTTTAAAAAGTGAAAAGCAACGCGGATAAGCACCTTTAGTTCAATTCAAGTGAAACGGATAAACACGGAACAATCAAGCCAGCCCCTCCAATTCCAATATTGAAATTGCATTGCATGTTCATGGAGAAAATGTAATGCGTGGTAGGGCACAACATCTTCCTTTATGCCCTTCTTCATTTTTGACTTATGCATTTGACACTGACTTACAAACGAAGAAATTGATGTGGAGCACATTTTTCTTCGAGTATATATATTGAATTCAAAAAATGGTTTGGCACAACATTTATATTTATATAATATATATAATATACAATTGAACTAAAACATTTGTATCATATATCACATTCTCAAATACTTAAATTTTCTTATTTTTTCAAAATTTTCTACTAAAAGTAAGGATTTTGAAATTTTAAATTTGAAAAGCACAAATAATTAATATAACTAATTATTCAATTTTTAATAAGAATCATGAGAGAGAAAATAATATAACTAATTTTATTTAATTTTATTATAATTAGGGGAACAAATAAATAAATTAAATTAAATATATGTTACAAATTAAATTAATTAAATAAATTGGATTGGTTTTTTTATTTATTATGCAATATATTTTCTGCTCAATTTAAATATATATATTAAATTATTTTTAAATATGGAGTCAATCTATTAAGTAGTAATAATAAAATATTATGATTTCTTTCTCCAATCAATTAGTTAGTAATAAAAAAATATAAATTATATAATTCACAATATAATTAAGGAAGTCTATTAAATTAGAATAAATAAAAAGCGTTGTCATTGGCTAACAACCGTTGCTTATAAGTTAAGATTATGACATCATTTTTTACACGTTGTTTATAAGTATTGCTTTAAGAAACACTTTATTGTTGTTGCTTTTAAATATGTCATAAAATAACTTGTAAAAAACATTGTCTATAGGTTAAGGATTTGACAACATTTTTTACATGTTAGTTATAAATACTGATTTAGGAAGCACATCAGCTTCATGTGGGTACTACGTAAGATGTTTGTTTCCTCCATGTAGTGTTGGAAAGCATACAAGTATATGTATTGTGTTGGAGATAAAAAAAACAAACAAATAGACCTTTGGCACATTTATATTTAAAATTATTTCAAGTTTGAAACAAAAAATGAACATCCAGGGACTTAACTAGAGAAGATGCATTTAACTTTTTAAAATCAAACCATCAAACATTTGCTATTGAGGAGTGTATATACATTTCTGCAGAGTACTCTTTGCAGAGGCTTGAGGAACAGTTAGAAGCCAAGATGGCTAGAACACTATACATTTCTACGTCTTAGTTCAATAGCTTTTGTTTTTCTGTAAATTTACCTCAGAATCAACCAGCTTTCACAGTTAGAATTCAATGTCTAAGTCAAGCCTTAAGTTACTATTGTATATGTCAAAGTCCCTTCCTTTTCTCTAGGAATTTTATCAGATACAAAGGAGTTTACTGCTTATTGCTTTTCCTTTTTTGTATAATGCATTCCTCTTTTTTGTGATGCTTTTGAGTGCCATTTGTGCTATCTCTCAGGCAACCAACTTATGAAGTATAATTGCCATTTGGAGGAAAAAGAATACTGACAATGCACTGTTACCAAACTCCCAAACATACCTAAGCTCACTGCTCCCAATATTAAGGTAAAATGGTTGCGTGATTTGAATAGAGCCTTTAAATTCATGTTTTTTTGGGTGCAAGAAGATTTTAACTATTAAGTAAAATATTAAGCTCACTGCTCCCAATATTGAGGTAAGATGGCTTGGTTCTAATCATAAACTCAGTAGCAATATGCCCTACATCAGCATATGGAACATACATAAAATTTCAGGCATACCACTATACCAGTTGCTTCTATTCTATACCTGCAATTTCATGCATATCAGTATTGCAATTTTTCCATATGCTTGGTTATGCATGTTTCTATGCAATAGGTATAGGTGCTCCAATTTCAGATGCATTTGTGGCGGAAACCCAGCTTTAGGGAGATGTGCGTGGTGCTTAAGGAATAAGTGCTTCAATTTTTAACAATTGGTAATCAAGCAACAATCAAAATTCACAAACACATTGAAATCAGCACCACACATAAAACATGAAAAACAGACTAGTTTTCGAAATGAGCACTACCTCGCATCACTGCCAGTAGAAGCATTGTGCAAAGTCATTCGAATTTCACCGAAATCAAGGACAAAAGCTTGCTTTTTGTAGTTCCATGTTTCCATCACCTCAGTTAACAAAATATTGGTGTGTCACAATATTCATGCTGAATTTTAGAGCAAATGTATGAATCTGACAACAAGAACGCACAAAATCTAACCTATCAAATGAAACCAGGAGTAGTGATCACAGCACACGAACCATAAGGAAAAGAAAGGATGTAGAGAAGACAATTGAAATATGTATGGGGGAGCAAAGGAACATTTCTTTGGAAGATCCAGGAAGAGAATGGCGCGAAGAAATTTATGGATTGGCATTGCAAGATGCCTTAAATGGTTGCTTTAGTGACAAGTAATGGAACTATGGGTATAAAATCGCAATTATTTAGCTCTTTTTTTTTTGTAGTGAGTGAAATATCTATACTTTTCTCAGTTATGACTTTGTCAAATTCACCAATAATACTTACCGATGTGTCATTTGACTTGAAAAACTAGACTAACAAAACCATCTAACGTAGATAACTCATTCCTTGTATCCTTCATTTTTCTATACATATTTCTCCCTGTAAATTGAGAGTGAAATTTAAAAATAAAATGATGAATTCTTTTCGTACATTCTTTGAATCTTCACAACATGACTAAGAAAGGATGAGATAATGTTGGGAAATGTCAACATAATTTTCCTCTTCTGTGAACTCAAAAATAGGCACTATGCGGAAGCGTAAAACCAGTGTAATAACAACACTAGAAAATTTTTAGCGTGGAAAACCTTCTCAATATGAGTAAGGAAAAACCACGGGACCCGTAGGCCACTTAAATCTCCACTATAACAATAATGGGAATACAAACTTCACCCTTTGGTGGATCTCAAAAAAAATTCTTTCTATTTTTCTCTCTCTATTTTCTCTCACTATTTCTCTCTGTGAGGCTTTCTATTGAAGAGGATTTTTCTTCTTCTCCTTCAATTGCTCTTGTGAGGCTTGGGTGTGTCTTCCTTCATCAAATGCTTCTATTTATAGGAAGGAAATACAACATAATTTGCTGGAATGAGTTGGCATCCTTATGTTGTATTATTTCCTTATGGGTTGTCAAACCCATTATTCATCACCGAAAGTGAAAATAATTGGTATGCCTTATGGCATTTGGCTGGACTGGTCCTACAATTCTCCCCCTCCAGCCAAAATATCCTTAGATCAGTTCAGGGTTAATGTTAAGCCTGCAACTTTTTTACAGACTTCTAACTTCTCTTTAGGTAGAGCTTTTGTCATCATATCTGCCTCGTTGTCTTTGGTATGTATTTTCTCAATCTGCAGCAGTTTACTTTCCAACGCATCACGGATCCAATGATACCTTACGTCAATGTGTTTCGACCTTGAATGAAATGTCGAGTTCTTGCTGAGATGTATTGCGCTTTGACTGTCGCAATAGAGAACATAGCTTTCTTGATTCTGGCCTAACTCTTGTAGAAACTTCTTCATCCACAGAATCTCCTTGCAACCTTCAGTGATTGCGATGAATTCAGCTTCTGTGGTGCTTAAAGCAATGCACTTTTGTAGTCGTGATTGCCATGAGATAGCTCCCCCTGCAAAAGTAATCAGATATCCTGATGTAGACTTTCTTGAATCCACCTCTCCTGCCATATCTGCATCTGAATACCCAGTGAGTATTAGATTTCTATTGCCAAAGCACAAGCACCTTTTGACAGTTCCATTCAGATACCTTAGTATCCATTTCACAGCATTCCAATGCTCCTTTCCTGGATTCGATAAGAATCTACTCACAACTCCTACAGCATAAGCAATGTCTGGTCTTGTACAGACCATTGCATACATAAGACTACCCACTGCAGAAGAATAGGGCACCTTGTTCATCTCTTCTTTTTCTTCCTCATTTCCTGGGCATTGCGTCTTGCTTAGTTTAAGATTACTAGGTAATGGAACGTGCACAGGTTTGGCATTATGCATGTTGAGCCTTTCAAGAACTTTCTTGATATAGTCTTCTTGTGACATCCACAACATCCTTCTGGAACGATCTCTGATGATTTTTATTCCAAGAATCTTCTTTACTGCACCTAAATCTTTCATGGCAAAAGATTTGTTTAATGCCTTCTTGAGAGCAGCTATCTTTGTCTTATCTTTCCCAACAATCAGCATATCATCAACATACAATAATAGTATGATGGATTCACCATTTCCATAGTTCTTCACAAACACACAATGATCTGCGGAGGTCTTCTTAAAATGGTGTTGAGTCATGAAGAGATCAAACTTCTTATACGATTGCCTTGGAGCTTGCTTCAAACCATAGAGGCTTTTCTTCAGACGACACACTAGATGTTCTTTGCCTTGTTCTTCGAAACCTTCTGGTTGCTCCATATAAATTTCTTCTTCTAAGTCTCCATGTAAAAATGTTGTTTTAACATCAAGCTGTTCTATTTCCAAGTCTAGTTTTGCAGCTAGACTAAGGATCGCTCTAATGGATGTCATCTTCACCACTGGTGAAAAGATTTCTTCAAAATCTATGCCTTTCTTCTGGTTGCACCCCTTCACAACAATCCTTGCTTTGTACCTGGGGTTTGGGTTGTTCTCTTCAGTCTTGAGTTTGAATACCCACTTATTTTTCAATGCCTTTCGTTCATCTGGTAATCTCATCAGGTCATACATCTGATTCTCTTTTAGGGACTGTATTTCTTCTTGCATGGCTTGCATCCATTTCTCTTTATCATTCATCTCAATGACTTCCATGAAACTTTGAGGTTCTCCTTCATCAGTGAGAGTGACATAATGATCTGAGAAATACCTTCTTGATGGTTGTCTGACTCTCGTTGATCTTCTTACTTGAGGTTTTTGTTCTACCTGACCAGTCTCTATCTGTTCTCCCTGCATTGCTTGACTTTGTTCTGTCTGGTCAGGTTGTTTCATCTGATCAGGTTGCTCATTCCTTTGAGGAATCTCTCCCCCTGAATTGTGTACCACAATGGTCTTTGGCTTCTTAGATTGCTGAATATCCTGGATTGTCTGATCTTCATAAAATACCACGTCTCTACTCCGAACAATCTTCTTGTTTACAGGATCCCATAATCTGAAGCCAAGTTCATCACTTGGTGAACCAAGGTATATACATTCCTTCGTCTTTGCGTCAAACTTTGCTCTTTCATCTTTAGGAATGTGGACAAATGTCCTGCACCCAAAGACTCTTAAATGACCATATGAAGCTTTCTTTCCAGACCATACTTCTTCTGGAATCTCTCCATTTAAAGGTCTTGAAGGAGACAAATTGATCAAATCAACTGCAGTTTTTACTGCTTCACCCCAGAATGTCTTGGGAAGTTTTGCTTGAGAAAGCATGCTTCTAACTTTCTCTGCAATTGTTCTGTTCATTCTCTCAGCTAGTCCATTCATCTGAGGTGTCTTAGAGGGTACTTTCTCATGTTTTATCCTATGAGTCTTGCAGTAATCCTCAAATGGACCTCTATACTCTTCGCCATTGTCAGTTCTTAAGCATTTTAGCTTTCTTCCAGATGCTCGTTCTACAGAAGCATGAAACTCCTTGAAAACTTGAAGAACTTGATTTTTCGTCTTCAATGAATACACCCACACTTTCCTGGAGTGATCATCAATGAAGGTAACAAAGTATTGGGCACCGCCAAGGGACCTTTCAGATGTTGAGCAAACATCTGAGTGAACAAGATCCAGAATCTGCTTTCTTCTTCTTGCATCGTCTGATCTTTTAAAAGATACTCTATGTTGTTTGCCTGCTAAGCAGTCTTCACAGGATTCAAGTGGCTGCCCTTTTATGTTTGGAAGATAGTGTTTTGCTAAGATTTCTAGACCCTTCTCGCTCATGTGGCCTAATCGTTTGTGCCACAATTCTTTGCTTGCGTCTTGAGTAACATTCATCTCCCCATTGTATATCTTTCCTTGCATAATGTACAGAGAGCCTTCCTTTCTCACGCGTAAGACAATAATCATGCTTCCTCGGTGAGTTTCCATCTCTCGGCACCAAACTGGTTTATCATCCCAGCTTCGTCTAGTTTGCCTGCTGAGATAAGGTTTAGACGCATCTCAGGTACATGTCTTACCTCTTTCAGCACAAGCTTGGTTCCATTCTCACTTATCAAAGTTACTTCACCAATACCGGCGATTTTACTTGTGACGTGGTTGCCCATCTTCACTGTACCAAAATCTCCTTTTTGGTATGATGAGAAAAAACCTTCATGAGGAGTTACGTGGAAGGATGCTCCGGAATCAATTATCCATATGCAATCATTGGATGCAATGTTTAGATAATTTTCTTCTCCGACAAGAAATATATTCTCATCATTCGAGGCTACCGCAGTAGTTGTTCCTTCTTCCTTCTTCTTCTTTGGGTCTATCTGGTCAGGATGGACTGTTCCAGCCTGTTGATCTCTCTTCAAGAATCTGCACTCAGACTTTCTGTGGCCTGGTTTGCCACAATAATAACAACTTAGTCTAGTGCGAGATTTGGATCTACCTTGTGATTTTCCACGACCTCCTTTTTCACGATTCTTACTCCTTCCTCTGTTGTCAACAACGTTGGCTTCAAACTGGTTGTTCAAGCCTCTTTCTCTCCGTCTTGACTCTTCATTCAGCAAACTATCTGTAACAGAATCCATGCTAAGCTTTCCATCTGGAGCAGAATTGCTGAGAGTGACAACTAGAGTGTCCCAACTCTCAGGTAGAGAACTGAGGAGTAGAAGAGTTTGCAACTCATCATCTATCTTCATTTCTGTCTTCGTCAGTTGATTCACAATACCTTTGAAGGTATTCAAATGTTCGATCATGTTCTGACCGTCCGAGTACTCTAACTTTACCAATCGTCTGACAATGTGGGCTTTGTTTCTGGGCGTCTTCTTTTGAATCAATGATTCAAGTTTGGTCCACAACTCATACGCATTTGTATAAGTTGATACATGCTCGAACAAACTTCTGTCAATATATTTTCGGATCATAGCTACTGTTTTCCGATTCTGGAGCTCCCATTCTTTGTCGGTCTTCCCCTCCGGTTTATCTTTCTGGGTGATTGGCTCATGCAAATCTTTGCAGTATAAGTGGTCTTCCATCATTGGCTTCCAATAGGAGCAGTTATCTGCAGTTAACTTGAACATATCTTCATCATGAGTGACAGCTCCCTCCATCTTGAGTTACACATGCCAATACTGTATATATAAATAGTGCCGTACAGATAAATAGTATTGTATACTGAAACAATAACTGTAGTATGCAAACAATGCACCAGGTAAGTTCCCAGGAAAGAGAGGTGAGTCACTAATGGACACACTTCAATACCAAGTCTTTCCTAGTCAGAACTTTCCTAGATAACACTTTCACACCACCACACGTAATTTTCAGCAACGAGAATAATTCTTTTCTGATGTGGAAGATCAGACAATGCTGCAACCACAGAGCATACTAAGAATTTTCTTATAAATTCAGCACCTAGTATCTGAGAGCTCTGATACCACTGTTGGGAAATGTCAGCATAATTTCCCTCTTCTGTGAACTCAAAAATAGGCACTATGCGAAAGCGTAAAACCAGTGTAATAACAACACTAGAAAATTTTTAGCGTGGAAAACCTTCTCAATATGAGTAAGGAAAAATCACGGGACCCGTAGGCCACTTAAATCTCCACTATAACAATAATGGGAATACAAACTTCACCCTTAGGTGGATCTCAAAAAAAAAAATTTCTATTTTTCTCTCTCTAATTTCTCTCATTATTTCTCTCTGTGAGGCTCTCTATTGAAGAGGATTTTTCTTCTTCTCCTTCAATTGCTCTTGTGAGGCTTGGGTGTGTCTTCCTTCATCAAATGCTTCTATTTATAGGAAGGAAATACAACATAATTTGCTGGAATGAGTTGGCATCCTTATGTTGTATTATTTCCTTATGGGTTATCAAACCCATTATTCATCACCGAAAGTGAAAATAATTGGTATGCTTTATGGCATTTGGCTGGACTGGTCCTACAGATAAAAAGGATATCATTCATCCTCTTTTTCTTTCTCTTCTATCTATAAATTATGTCAATCTCTTTCCAAGAATAGAAAAGAATACATAGGATGGGAAAGGCTAAGTTTTCAATGTCAATGTGACATAAGCAAGTTTTGCTATACCTCATAATGTTATTGATAACATTTTGTTTGAAATGATAACTCTAGTCAAATATTGCATAGGGAATATTAGGAATTAATGTAGCACTGGAAATATTAGAGTCATAGGAAATAGTTCAATTCTTTATTAATATTCTTGTAACTATAAGATGTATTATTCTTTTGTATATATAAATATCAACATGCTAAGTGCAAAACTTAGGCAATTCACAAAAATTCTTTCAAAACTTCATTCTAATCTCTTCTCAAGTTGGTATAAGAGCAGGCAAGATCCCATTTCTGCTCTCAGTCTAGTACATTTGTCATCTGGTCCAACAAACTCTAAATAGTCCCTTCATTACTCTTTTACAAGTCTCGCAAGTTTGCCATCTGGTCCAACAAACCCCCAACAACCCTTCGTCACTTTCTGTCAAGTGGTAATCTCAAAAATCTCCATTGATGGTCTCCGTTCACAAGAACCTTGAAGGAAAAACCACCAACAAACCCCCAACAGTCCCTTCGTCACTCTCTGTCAAGCAGGTATCTCAAAATTCTCCATTGATGGCCTCCGCTCAATCCACCTTGAAGGAAAAACTCTCACGCCATCACTATCAAACTAGTCTAGACGCATCTTCTTACAATGGCAACCATAGGTCATTCACATCACATCAACTAGATATTAAAATTCCATTTATCCATGACGACATTGAAGAATTAATTTATATAGAACAACTACCTAATTTCGTTGCTCAGTACCACTCAGTTTTCTTTTGTCATACTTTACTTAGTCAATGTATTATTTATCTGTGGTATAGGTTGATGATATTCATTACCATAATTATGTAAATCAGATTCGACCAACTAACGGGGCTAGTTTAACCAAGAACCGGACCTTGGTGAGACACAAAAACATTTATTAAAAACCAATATTTGAAAAGCTGAGCTATTTTTAAATCAGCCAAATCATGTAAACTAATCATGGTTTGACCAGTTGAACCAGTTCAATATAATTCATTTAAATTGAAACAATGAGTACAAGTAAGGACTCGAATCCAAGTGTGTGTGGTAATTGCGTAAATGTATTTATCTAATAGTATATATTGATGATATTCATTACTATAGTTATGTAAATCAGAATAGACCAACTGATCGAACCAGTTTAACCAAGAACTGAACCTCTAGTTGGTCCAGTGAGGCACAAAAACAACATTTATTAAAAACAAATGTTTGAAATGTTGAGCCAATTTAAATCACTCATCATGCGAACCAATCATGGTTTGACTAGTTGAACCGGTTCAATATAATTCATTTAAATTGAAATAATGAGTACAAACAAGGACTCGAACCCAAGTGTACACAATAACTACATAAATGTATTTCTTTAGTGATATATGTTGATGATATTCATTATCATAGTTATATAAATCAAACTAGACCAACAGATCGGGCTAGTTTAACCAAGAATCAGACCTCTAATTGGCCCGATTAGGCACACATTTATTAAAAACTAATGTTTGAAAAGATAAGCCAATTTTAAATCAGTCAAACTATGTAAACCAATCACAGTTTGACCGGTTGAACCGGTTCAATATAATTCATTTAAATTGAAACGAGTACAAACAAAGACTCGAACCCAAGTGTGCACAATAACTGCGTAATAATTTATCACTATGTTGTCATTGCTTTTATAATAATGCACTCATAGTTTAAATTGTATACCATTGTTTTTCATTTATTTTAATCTCGTTTTGGTAGCTTTGAGTTTTGAATTCAATAGTTAATTTTTTTTATCTTAAATCATTATGCAAATCATCAATTGGTAATTGATGGTTTTAAAATTCAATGCAACTGTTTTTTTAACTTAAATACTAAAATGTTATACATTTTATTAATTGAAGTAAATGAGTTACCTGAACACTTATTTCATCATCATCAGGTAAGAAGAAGAGTCAGAGAAAGCTTCCTTTTTCGTTTTCTTCCCTTTTCAATTTGTCTGTTATTCTATTTAATTTTTCTTTATAAAACTTTCTTTTATTTAAATTATTTTATGGGATTCTCCTTTTATTCTCTTGGTGAAGCGGGATAGAATTACTACTAGGTATTTGCAATTTAGTTTTTAACATTCAACCAACAGAGATTCGAAGACCTTTCCCCTAGGAGGTGGTAGTCTTGAAATTCAAGAGAAGCCCCTTCATAGCCAGTCTACTATGAATCAACCTTTCCATGTACCTTTTCTTTTTAATAAAAAGACTTCATATAACAAAATCAAAGTATGGTTGGAATTGGATGTCTTTAGCAAGGGGGGAAAAGTATTATTATAAAACAAGGCTTTCAATCGGATGGTCAACTTATGTTAAAAAAAAAAAAAATCAGCAGAACACTAAAGGCCAAGTTGAGATGGAAGCACGACAGCCTCTTAAAATTACAATAAATTATTATATGGTAAATACTGTTAAATATTCTTATACAGGCGTAGGAGAAAGTAGAAAGTCTGGTTGTTGTCTCTGTAGCAGTATCCCACAAAAGGGACACAACGGTTTTGAGGATACTGCTTGAGAGGATGATTTCGTTGAAGAATCTAAATCTACATGAAATGAAAACATTCTAAAAAGTGGTTCTGGCGTCAATCTAAACGCCAACCTATGGCAACATCCACAATACCATAGTGGAGTACTAGGGCAAACCTGCATACAAACAGCACACCTCAATAACCTGTGACGCTTACCATTGCCACTACTGCAATTTTCACCTCGACAAAAACCAACCTCAGGGGATTCAAATGGAACCAATGCTGAGCAATAACTGCATGGCTCCACTGTTAAACATCTACTGGACAGAAACCTGCTATTCAGGAGAAGTACACAACACTCTGATTAGCATATTTGAAGTTTTGAACCAAATCTACAACGAATTGTGTATGACTTTAATATTACAAGCTTAGTAACAAGAAAGTTTGCAGTTGTTATTCAGCAAATTTAGCAAGCAGTTTTCTACTACATGTGAGGAAATTTTTTATCGCCAAGAATTTACTAATTAAAATAAAAAGTTATAACAATAATTTTAATAAAAATATTTTCAATTTATGATAACTAACCTCTAAAGTGATTAAGTCGATAAACAGTTATTCATTAATTATTCTTTTAACATTTTTCATCAGCAGTGTTAATTATTTCCAATTTGAAAATATTTTTACCAAGAATTCTTTTTTTCTTTTTGAAATTTTCCCTAAAATTTATTATGTGAATCTTGCTTCATTAATTACAACAAATCCTTATTTCACTCGTTATGAGCAGAAAAGGGAGAGCAGAATTTTCTTTATTCAGGAAAAAAAAAGTCACTAAAACAGAAATAAACTGTGGTATCCCATCATGAATGGGAATATGCTGCAATATACTGATTGATTTATTTTATATGGTTTTATAAAGGACTGCATTTAGTTTCATGATACCAATTGTGGAAATATTCCACTAAACTATGCTTCCATTTTGAGTATTACTTTACATCAAGTTCTATGGGGGAAAAAATTGTAATTATGTATAGTCTTAGTTGGAGAGTCGAGAGAGGAAACAAATGGGAAGCTAGAGCTATGGAGACGAGCTTTGGAAGAACATGACTTTCGTATAAGTAAAAGTAAGACAGAGTATATGGAATGTAAGTTCAGTAAGAAGCGTGTTAATACTAGCGGTGAAAATTGGAGACCACACCATACCACAAGTCACACGGTTTAGGTATCTTGAATCTATCATACAAAATGACGGAGAGATAGAGGGAGATGTAAATCATGGGATTCAAGCTGGATGGAGGAGTGCTTCAGAAGTGATTTGTGATAGAAACGTACCTCTCAAGCTTAAGGGTAAATTTTACCGCACAGCTATAAGACTCGCGATGTTGTATGGTACTAAATGTTGAGCGGTAATAAGCTAACAAGAGCATAAGATCAGTGTCGCGAAGATGAGGATGTTGCGCTAGTTGTGTGGCCATACAATACAAGATAGGATTAAGAATGAATGCATTAGGAGGAAAGCAGGAGTAGCACCTATTGTGGAAAAGATAGTAGAATCTCGCCTTAAGTGGTTTGGTCATGTAAGGAGAAGACCCTTAGAAGTCCCGGTAAGAAGAGTAGATCAGGTGAAGGATAGTCCAATAACTAGAGGTAGAGGGAGACTAATAAAGACTATAGGTGAAACTATTAAAAAAGATTTAGATTTAAATGTCATTTCTAAAGACTTGGTTTATAATAGGGCACAATGGCGTCATTTGATCCATGTAGCCGACCTCACCTAGTAGGAAAAGGCTTGGTTGTTGTTGTTGTTGTTGTTGTTGTATGTATAGTTTCTAGTACAATCAGAGAGTGTTTTCTCCACCTTTTCCAGGAAAATACTAATATAATAATATATGTTACTCAGATTGACAACTGCTAGCCTCAATTCCAGAGAAAAAAGTCCATATGCATAAACAAAGCTATGAAAACAACTACAGAGTAAGACAATAGGAAAAAGGAATATTGTCTAAAATATGCAAGCAGTACCTTTTCTCATGAGTAACTTCTGATGCAATGAATTTCAGCTGATCACGTACATGATCCTGATCTAAAGCAATCCATTGTTCCATCTGTGCTAGTCCAACAGGATACCAACGGCCAGGTTGGGAAGGAGTTGCTTCTGCACAGGACATGCTAGTTCGGAAAGTAGAAAAACTAAAACCCACAAGCCTTTCACGGAGCTCTCTTTCACTGCTTAGAAGAATTTCCATCCACTTAGTAATTTGTTTTTCCATGGCAGGACATACGCCTTCCAAGTCTTGCACTTTGCTGTTTATTCTAGTTATTTGATCAGCATCCACCTCTGCTAACATTACACGTCTGCATATTATATTGAGCAAGTGTAGCAGGCGAGCAGGAATGTCTGATAAACTTGAAGAGAAATGTGATAAAACCTTTTCAGTGGGAAGGTCCTTACGAGATCCCAAAAATGACAATGAGAGCCACTTAATCAGTAAATGTTCTACATATTTAGACTTTTTATCCTTGAAAGCCAATAATGCTGCAATTATATCCCAAAGAACCAGAGGCTTATCAAGACATTGATATTGGTTTAAAGACCATATGATATTGGCCCCCCAATAAGTTAATTCTTTCTCAGGAAAACTGGAATATTCTTCAGTGTAAAATGAAAAGGGAGATTCCAACCAAACATCCACTTGTAGCCCACCAATCCAAAAGTATTCAACAGCTGCCCTTAGAATCCTGTCCAAAATTCAACAAAAATGTCGAATTTCCACATTTGTGGATTTTTGCAAAAAGAAAACAAAAAATTAGCCTCTCTCTCTCTCCCCCACACACACATACATAACCCAAACAGAAGGCAAAAAAAATGTATCTGGAAAAACATGTTTATACCTTGCTTCATACATTCGATTCAGTTTCTCAGCATTGAAGCAATGAACCTGCAATAAACAAGCAAAAATACTCAATAATAACATAATATGGTCAAAGGAAAAGCAAGGGCAAAAATTTCATGTTGTATATATAGCTATAAGTTAGAAAGATGGGGAATATTGACAACGTTCATGCTAATGGGATGCAACATGACATAATGCTGATGTGGCAGTGAGAGAAAGAGGAGAGCTAGGTGGGGCATTCGGTTAGAAAAGTGAGAATATATATGAGAGGAGAACAAAAGAGACAGGAAATTAGTTAGTGAAGGAATTGGGGGTAGGCCTCTCCTAAGGCTGGGGGCTCAATCTGGTTGAGTCATTTCTTTTTTTCCGTATTTTTCTCTTTCTGTTCTTGTATTCCAGCAAATATACCCAGAATCACTATTCTGGAGTTAATGGTACTGAATACATATATCAAATTCTCTGGTTTCAGTGCATTTTATCCATTCTATTGTTGAGTTCCTATCACTATATAGTCAACAATGCACAAATTAAATAGTACAAATAAAATAAACGCAAGATATTAAAGCTAAGAATGGAACTGCTAAGTTTTCAGGCAACATAATTTTTTCTCCTGCACCACTTCTTGTCATTTAGCTAATTATCAAATCAACCCATTCAACATAATGCCTATTCAAAAAAAAGGATTAAAAAAAAGCATATTTAGCAGGGTGGAACTTGAAATTAACATAAATTGTTGGACCTCTTTTAATTAGGGTTAAGGAATTAACGCTGAACTACAAGGTCACCTCTTACTTCTATGTATGAATGCATTAGCTAACTAGAATAAGGGATTAAATAGTAAAATAACAATCAAACATCTATGAAATAGAAAATAACAACATTATCATTGAGAAGATCATTCAAAGAAAATGATGATATATAGGAAGTTGCTGCAGGGTATCAATATTTGTGATTCAGACAACAGATTAAGGACAACAAAGACTCAAATCCCAGGATATTATGATTCTTATATTAAAAATCTCAACATAAACTTGACATGGTTTGAGCACGTAGAATGATTAAGGAATGTTCTTAGAAAGCCAAGACCATTTGCTTAGCTTATGAAGTGGGCAAAGACTCTCTTTGGCTTTTCAGTAAAACACTTTCAGTTAGGATACCATTAAAAAGAAAAGCAACACTGTTAAGTTTCTCCCTTGTGCATTTACTTCCCTCATCACAAATAGCTCAGCCACACTCTTGTAAAATGAATGTAAACTATGACAAGGTCAAAACAAATATGGTTCTTTGTATTCAAATTAAATACTAGACAGATAACCAAATGTTATAAAATATAGCATACAGATGATGATTACTAATTACATCCTCCATTTTTCACTTTTTCAATTCAGGGTTATACTAATATCTCCTAAATTTTCTAGCCATTTAAGAACCTGTCTCTTTGATGTACTAAACAATATGAAACAATCCCGGATAGCAGTGTGGAGTGGCCGAGCCCAAAACTGCTATGGCAGTATAGCAGATCATGGTAGAGGATACAATGCAATTATGCAAACAATTTATACTACATACATATAAATGCTCAAAACTCAAAAAGTACTCAAAATTTAAGACATGGCTGCAGGGAACAGAGGCTGGAAACACTATCTGAGGCTGGAAACAGACGGAATTGAAATTAAAAAGAAAGATAACATGAGAAATTTCATTGAAGCTAAGGCTCATGATGATTCTTCAACAAACTAAGAGAGTATCACAGAACATTGAAATCAAACAACTTAACATACATTCTTCTGTCAAATAGGTTAAAAATACTTAGCCAAATAACACAATGATTGGAACAATTACATCAAAACCACAAGGAATGAACATAGGAGGTACAGATAACAAAAGTACTTGGCCAGAAAACCACTGGGTTGTAGGGATTTGATTGGAAAATGCAAATAGAGGAGGGATGTGCAAAACAGAGGCATGAACAAAGGAAGGACGTGCCAGAGGTGCCCAGATGCAAAACAGGGGAAGGGCTGCTGGAAAAGGCGCAGATATGGATGGAAAACATGTCGGCTGCCAGAAAATCGAAGGGTATTCTGCCGGAAGTTTGAAACAGAGAGACCTGAGATTTCTTCAAAAGAACCAGGGTTTATCACCCTCAAAACCCTCTGACGCAAAAAGGGATTAAATTCCCTAAAATATCCAAAAAAATGAGTGGGAAAACCTAAAAATGATTTCACAAGATAGGGTTTTTCACTCCAGTTCAGTGGAGTGGCCATGACGCACACAATTCCGGCCACGATTCGCTGCGATCTTGGCTGCAACACATGCTATGCATAAATGCAACATGATGGAACTCCTGGAGTGGCCTAGTGCCGCGACAAGCTGCGATGGAGCTATAGCGCCGCTATTGCACACAATTAACTACACTGATACATAGTAGTCAATCCCGGATCGTGGCGCGTAGTGGCCTACCCCAAAAACCCTATAGCGGTATTGCGAGTCGCAAAGTGGCCGCTATACAGAAGAATAGGTGATATAAATCAAATAATGTATAATAAATATATAAATGCTCAAAAATCAAAGTGTAATTTAAGACAAATTCATCATTAATAATCAAGAGTCATATCTTAAAGACACAAACATCACTAATTAACAGAAAGAACTCAAATTAAAATGAAAAAAAAAAATGGGTATAGGGTCTGAGAAGCCTGCGAAGTTCATCAAAAAACATACCACTAGGAGAATGGGTTTGAGAAGTGTAAACAGAGGCCTTCAGGAACCAAGGTTCGAACTGAATGCTGCCAGAAAAGAGACAAACTGAATGCTACAGAACAGAGCTGCAAACAGTGCGTACAAGAAAGGGGGCTGCTGGAAAAGCATGTGGCTGCCGGAAAACACCCAGGTCCGGCCAGAAATTGCCAGCTAGAGAAGCCTGAGAGATGGGTTCTATCGAAGAAGTGAAGAGAAATGAACCCTAAATCCTCTTAAAGCAGAAACAGATTGAAATCCTAAAACTAACCCTAAGTTAAACCTGACTTGTCAAACAGAGGGTTGGGGCAGAATCGGTTTTTTGCCCTGTGAAGCTGTAGTGGCCACGACTCCCGCGAAACGGCCCAAAACGGCCACTATCGTGTCCATGATTCCCGCTACTTAAGAACGTGACGGAAGGCCTGTAACAGACAGCTTCCGAGACACACTATGACAACGCAATAGCAGTGCGCTATCGGCTACCCAGCTCTGATATGAATATATCCAGGATCGATATAAAAATGCAAAGAGTATTTTGGAAATAAAATATCATACTGTAGCAACAACAAGATTTCCAGGGGACACTGCTGCACCAAAACATGAATCAAATGCATCTCTTGAAGGCTGCAAGGAAACAAAATGCATATTTGTTTAGGTAGAAAAAAACAAAGATCATACCAAAAAGAAGATAAAAACTGAAAAGGATAGTAGTAACATACACAGGTTGAATTGTTATTACGAGTCATATCAGAAAAGATGGTTACTTCATCTAGGCGACTCTCACGCAAAATCCAGCTACGCACTAAATTATCCTACCAACATTTAAAAAATCATTCATCAATCATAAATACATATATTCAAATACATAACAGAAGCACAAAAATTTTTTAATGGACATCATAGCAACTGAGCAAAAAAAAATGGAAGAGGGGCATGCAATATTATGGTGAATGTATTTTAAATGTAAGGAGTTGGGTGCTTAATTTTAATTTGCTAATCATGCTTTAAAATTCTTCGTTTAAGATAAACAGAAAATTAGTCATTCTAGATACTAAATTTTTGCTGCATTATGGAAACTAACCAGTTGAAACCCTGAAAGTGATAGCAGCTCAGAGTTTCAAGTTCTAGAAGAGTAAGCAGATTCATCTTGTTTTTGGAAGCACACATATTTCATTTCCTTTTCCACTTCAGCTTATAAAGAAAAAGAAAACAGTAATTTTGTAATGCATTTTAAAGTTCAATATAAGTTTAAAGTTGATAAAGCAAACAACTCTCTAAATTGTAAACATTCTACTAATATCTTGCAGAGACCCAGCTGTAATCCATGATTAAGACAGTTAACAAATCATGTTTAATTAACTAGATAAATGAAAATAAAAAATGTAACTGGTGGAACATAGAATCGAAGATACAAATGATAAAGAAACTTGGTATGGAATGTATTATGTTCACATAATTTATTTATTTTTTGGGCCATTTACATAGTTCTAAGTTTAATGACACTTTGATAAAAAATCGGCCAAATCACCTAAGGAAAAGGATATAACTTTAACTTACATATAATTACCTGGCTACAACTGCACAAAAATCTTCCACCAAATGACCAGGCCAAACCTGTAACCTGAAGGAAATAAATGCAGAAATCAACAGAGGAATGCAGCTTCAAGCCTTCAACTAACTCCCAAAAAAAGGAGAAGAAAAACTTACAACATAATCATGTGCATCATATGAGCCGAGCTTGTCAAATTCCCTAGAACATATGTCACATAGCCATATTTCAAAGGAACCAGAAACTTTGCCAATGGCTAAAAGCATCTTGGAAGGATATTGAACATGCCCAGTTACTGAAAGTACAGAAATTGGGACAGCATTGACAGTTATAACCTATTTAGAAATTGAAAGTTGAGTAAAGGAATTATTCACAAAGAAGAAAAGTAAAAATGAAAAATGAAAAGAGATGCAGAAAATAAGTAGAAGTACCTCTTTCAATAAAAAGAAGGGGGTCTGATCCATTTCTGATGATTTCAGCAATTTGTCATTGTCAGCCAACCAAATCTTCACACTGCTAAGCACTTACATTTTAGCTTTAGCTCAGGTATTAGGTTCAAAATGTAATATCATACAGAAAGTTAATCTAACCAGAAGTGTGAGGGAAGTGAGGATCTAGTTAGGTGCACAACCAAAAGTGGTTTTTCATCTTGGGTATTTATATCCAAAAATTATTTCGTTTAGATTTTATTGGGTTCAATAATGTCTAAGTATTCTTTATTTATTTTAATATCATAAACGAATAGCAAGTCTAAATCCTTATATAATTACTTTATTCCCATTCTTTATAGAATAAGTAGTAATAAGTTTATATACATACTTGGCAAGATTACTGTCTTCTTGATTGTATAATATAACCAAATCGGAAGCATGATGCCTAAGTATCCCTTTAAATGAAGCCTACAGTAATTCAATTCTTTTTCTACAACTTCAAATCCTTGTCCTGTTTTCGTACAATTTTAAAACTTGTCCATATCTTATCGACTGCTTCCTTTACCAAACAACTTCAGAAATTATTTCAAAACTCTAATTCTTATAAACTGAATGTCATCAAATCCAAAATACTGATTTTATATGAACTAGTTACAGCAACACAACCACTTGTTTTCCCTTTAAACCCCATCTTATTGCTTGCAAACTACTATTAATATAACTCCCTTCGATTAGCTAATTTTTAAGCATTAATCCACCCTCAAAACCCTAACCCAATTCTTTATTTCAAAATGCTAATTTTCACTGAATATGTCATCAAATCCAAAATACTGCTTTTATATGGACTACAACACAGCCACTTGTTTTCTATTTAAATCTCATCATATTGCTTGCATAACACTATTACCATGGTCTACCTTCAATTACCTAATTTTTAAGCATTAAATCACCCTCAAAACCCTAAACCAAGTCTTCCAAGTGTCTGTCCTACATAACAAATATTCATAGAATAAAAAATAGCCTATTCTCAAAGCAATAATAAACATTAAGAAGTTTTGAACAAATAGACCCATAATTGTGGAGAATGCTGTTAGCAATAAACGTTTTGTCCTAACTAAATATACTCAACGACCTAGTTCTTTTTCATCTTAGGGGGTCAAAATGTTTTGATGTGTAGTCCCACTAAGTGCAACAACAAAAACTTCATTGAATCTCATAAGATCCCTCAAGAAACTTATGAAAAAAAAATTAACGAATGTGAGAAAACCATATCTTTTTAAAAGCCCTAACATCAAAAAGCCAGAATATAATGGCAGTCTAAATATCGAATTTTAAAAGCACCTATTCCTGTCTTGTGGTATCAACATTGCTAACACCAAAGTGAATATTATCTAGATAAGATAGATAAACCAGAAGAATTTTGACCAGATAAATTTATTTGAACACCATTGAGAGCATTCCTATTGTCATTAAGATGATGCAGATAAAGCACAAATAACAAATCATGGCCTGTGATTCCAGAAGTGCGCATCCGTAGCTTAACAAGAGAAATTAATGAAATCAGAATACAAATATAACACATTTGCATATGCATGCTTAACTCACCTCCCATCAGAGCTTCCAGTAGCTAATAAAATCTGAGGATTGGAAGAATCAAAAGCTAACAACAACCAACTTATTGTTGTGACCCATGAATTATGTGCATGAAGAAGTCCAACAATCTTCACAGCAGTTGGGACTTTTCTGTCCTCAATAGTATAGCAATCTGGTGAGTGAAACCTCCATAAAGAAATTTTACCAGACTTCCCTCCAACAGCAAGTAGACTAATTGAGGCACAAGTATTAGGAACTGGATAAAATTCAGATGCTACACGGAGCAAGGGAGACCAAGAAACAACAAGCGAACATATCATTGCACTACGAGAAGCATACTGATACGCACTTATCAGTGGCAAAATGTGGTTCTCAGGCATTTTTTTCAAGGATTTCCCATTAGGTTTAGACACAGAATCCATTTGATCTGATGCATTACTCGGCAGACATGAGCTAATTTTAGGCACCTAAAATCAAATAAACACGAATAATAGTGATATTTTAGATGGAACTTAACCACAATTGTTTCAAATAACTTAACCATGATATGCAATAGAATAATCCTGTAAAGATGAGCGTACTAATAAAACACAGTTTACACCAACAAGTAAAGTGGTGCATTTTTTTTCCATGAAACAGATAAGAAACAACAAAGGATTTTTGTTGATTTTATTTTAAAAATAACCCATACTATATTTAATCTCTATCCTTCCATATCTATGCAGCGGCTAGAACAAACATTGTCACATTCACTAATTGATGGAAATAAAAGTCCATTCTTAGAATCTCATGACACAATATATACCATTGCACAAACATCAAAACAGAGGCAAAAGTTAATTGATTACAAGGGCAAAAAATTTATGTACAAATACATATGCAGATGCTTGTATACATGTATATTAGACTAGGTACTGATAGGATCCCTAAAATAACTAAAGTGTACATGACGATGAAGAGGGATTGCAATGTAGGGGATCAGGACCAAGAGAGAGAAAATGAAGGGCTATCCACTATGTAACTAATTGCTGAGTTGGCAGTAGGGAGGGTAGTGGGAGTGTGATTCGGTTGTAATGATTATAAGGCTAGGGAGCGATGATTGTGTGAGGTAGGCTAGGATTGGCTGGGACTTCTGGGAGAGACTAGGCACTCTCTAACTGCCTAGACTATCTTTCTTGCTCTGTATTTTCATTTCCATTTTCCAGATCCAGGTACTGCTATCACCTTGATACAGGCCTGAAATCTGCAGTAATACAGTGAATTTTCATCTCTGTTCTAGCTATTTTTTGGGTACCTATCAACTGGTATCAAAGCTCCCAATCCTGGGAGCTTTGGATGGTCACTATGCGAGCTGCAATGGAGTCCAGAGTGGAGAGCTTGGAGAAGAGTTTGCAAGAATGGAGGCACAAGAGTCAAACATAGTTGAATGAAATCAAGCGATTGTTGAAGGGGAATAACCAAGATTACACCCGAGGTCGATCCCGACGTCAGCATTTTCCAAACTGACACGATGAGGAGGAGAGTGAGGGCGAGAGGCATGGTAGCAGAGTGGGCTTAGTTCGAATTTCTGAATCGCATTCCAAAACTCGTGATTCTTAGACAAAACGCAGAGGAGGTTCTTCGAAGGGAAGTTGTCCTTCGATGCGGAATGACGGTGGAAGAAAGGTGGAGGTTCCGATCTTCTCTGGAGACGATGCCTATGGTTAGATTAACCGAGTTGAGCGGTATTTCAGGGTAAATGATGTGGCAGATTCTGAGAAATTAGATGCAGTGTTGGTATCTCTAGAAAACAAAGCATTGAATTGGTACCAGTGGTGGGAGGAACAAACACCCTCTCCGAGCTGGGAACAATTCAAGGATGCGATAATTCGATGTTTTCAACCGGGGTTGGCTCAGAATCATTTCGGGCCATTGTTGAGTATTAAGCAAACAGGTTCGATTATGGAGTATCGTGAGAAGTTTGAGATTATTTCTGCTCCTTTGAAAAATGCGGACAAGGTGATATTAAAAGGGATTTTCTTGAACGGATTGCGAGAGGAGTTGCAAGCTGAACTAAAGTTGTACAACTTGGAGTCACTATCAGAACTCATAGATAGAGCTCTGTTGTTGGAAGAGAAGAACCGGGCATTGACCAAGGGGGGCATTGACCAAGGGCGAATTTGCACCGAATGACAAGGGTGGGCTGTACGGAAAAAGGCCTCCTACATTCAAGGCCAATTTGGTGGGGGAAGTTGGGAGGACCCAGCCCACTATACATAGGCCCAACTATAGGAGTAAAGGCCTAATGGAACCCAAACCTCCAGATGGGCAAGGTGGAGAGAAACGAATTGATGGGGGCAAAAAACTCTCCCAAGCTGAACTACAGGAAAGAAGTAGAAAAGGACTAAGTTTTAAGTGTGGAGATAAACAGGGGCCTGAGCATGGGTGCAAATTCAAGAACTACCAACTGTTCATAATGGAAGACCTGGTGGAAGAAGAAAAGGAAATGGAGAAGGAAGAAGAAGAGGAGCAGAAATTGGAAAACAAGACCCTCCAACTATCCCTGAACAACATAATGGGATTGACTTCCAATCAGTCATTGAAGGTTTGGGGCAGAATTGGTTAGAGACAAGTACTTGTTCTAGTTGATTGTGGAGCATCTAGCAACTTTATCTCCAGAAAACTAATAAGGGAGTTAAACCTTTCCGTTGGGGACACTCCTGAATATATAGGGGAGGTGGGAACTGGTGAAAAGGTGAGGAGTAGAGGGTTATGTAGGGAAGTGGTGCTTGAGGTGCAGGGTGAGGAAATTAAGCAGAATTTCTTCCTGTTTGATTTGGGAGGAGCGGAGGTGGTTTTGGGGACGAATTGGTTGGCTAGTTTGGGAGATATTGAGGCTAATTTTAGAAATTTGACAATTAAATGGGAGATAGGAGGTATCAAGATGGCTCTAAAAGAGGATCCTTCCTTTTGTAAAGCACAAGCATCTTGGAAAACCATGCTTAAGGCCTTATAAAATGAAGGAGAAGGGTATTATGTAGAGTACAAGCAGTTGCAAGGAGAAGGGAGGGTACAACAACTTCTATCCGAGGGAATTAGGGCTGTTTTGGCATAATTTGATGACATCTTTCAGGAACCTTACAGGTTACCCCCAAGGAAAGAACAGGATCATGCTATCAATCTCAAGGAAGGGGCTCAAATCTCTAACATCTGGCCATACAGGTATCCTTATTACCAGAAAAATGAGATTGAGAAGATAGTGGGTGAAATGATGCATGTGGGTATAATTAGACCTAGTACTAGTCCTTATTCCAGTCCTGTTATTTTAGTAAATAAAATGGATGGTGGATAGAGGTTCTGTGTAGATTATAGGGCATTAAATAAATTGACAATACCTAACAAATTCCCTATTCCTATAATTGATGAGTTTCTAGATGAATTGGGGGCTGCTATGGTATTCTCTAAATTGGATCTTAAATCTGGTTATCACCAGATTTGGATGAAGGAAGGAGACATCCCCAAAACAACTTTTTGGGCGCATGAGGGGCACTATGAATTTTTGGTCATGCCTTTTGGCTTTAACCAATGCCCTGCTCTACCTTTCAAACTCTAATGAACAAGGTCCTAAAACCTTATTTGAGGAAGTTTGTTTTAGTATTCTTCGATGACATTCTTATCTACAGTCAAGATGAAAACAGTCATAAGGAACATCTCAAGTTAGTACTTTAGTTGTTGGGGAAGAATCAACTCTTTGTTAACCAGAAAAAGTGCAGTTTCGGCCAGCAGCAACTAGAGTATTTGGGGCACCTAATTTCAGAAAAAAAGGGTCTTTGCAGATCCGAATAAGGTGAAGGATATGATTAGCTGGCCTATCCCTATGGATGTGAAGGGATTCAGAGGATTCTTGGGGTTAACCAGTTATTATAGGAGGTTTGTCAAAAATTATAGCAAAATAGTTTGGCACCTCAAGCAGCAACTCAAGAAGGATAGTTTCAAATGGGGAAGTAAGGCTCAAGGTGCTTTTGATAAGCTTAAGGCAGCCATGATCACTTTACCTGTGTTGGCAGTCCCAAATTTTGAGAAACCTTTCGTTATTGAGACTGATAATTCCGGTAAGGGATTATGGGTAGTGTTGATGCAAGAAGAGAAACCGATTGCTTACATGAGTCAAACCTTATCCGACAAAGCTCAAAACAAGTTTGTATATGAGAGGGAGTTAATGGCTATAGTTCTAGTGGTTCATAAATGGAGACATTATTTGCTTGGGAGACATTTTGTGGTGCATACAGATCATAAAATCCTAAGGTTTCTTGCTGACCAGATAATCGGGGGGGGGGGGGGGGGAACAACAGTAATGGGTCTCGAAACTGTTGGGGTTTGATTTTGATATAAAATACAAACCAGGGAATGAAAACAAGGTAGTTGATGCTCTTTCAAGGAAGCTACAATATTCAAAAATCTCTTCAATCCAGTTTTATGAATGAGATGGGTTGGAAGATGAAATCCAAGCTGACGAAAAATTGAGGGGGATTATTCAAGACTTGTTGCAGCAACCTGACTCTCATCCGAGGTTCCAATTTAAAAAGGGGAGATTGTACTATAAAGAGAGAATGGTGGTTCCTAAGGATTCTCCCAAAGTTCCTTTAATCCTTAAGGAATTTCATGATTCGGCATTTCGGGGACACAGGATTTTTCAGGACCTACAAAAGGATCTCTGGACTGATATTTGGGAAGGAATGAAGAGAAGAATACAACAGTATGTGCAGGGTTGTGAAGTTTTTCAGAGGAATAAATACCAGGCCTTAAGTCCTGCAGGTTTACTACAACCACTTCCAATACCAACACACACTTGGTCAAACCTTTCTATGGACTTTGTAGGAGGATTGCCTAAGGCTTTTGGGGTGGACACTATTCTAGTGGTAGTAGACAGATTAAAGAAGTATGCACACTTCACAACATTAGCTCATCCTTTCACTACTCGAGATATTGCTGAGATTTTCAATAAAGACATAGTCAGGCTGCATGGACTTCCCTCCTCCATTGTTTCTGACTAAGACAAGGTTTTCATCAGTACTTTTTGGACAGAACTATTTAAACTTGCTGGTACCAAACTGAAAATCAATTCCGCCTATCACCCCCAATCTGATGACAAACCGAGGTGGTTAACAGATGTTTGGAGACCTACCTTAGATGTCTCACGGGGACTAAACCTAAACAATTGCCTAAATGGCTCAGATGGGTAGAATTTGGTATAATACCAACTACAATTCTGCTACCAAAATGACCCCTTTTAAAGCATTATACAAGAGAAACCCCCCTGCACTTGTTAGAGGCGACGTAAATCAGTCCTCAGTAGAAGAAGTTAACAGGCTGATGACAGAAAGAAATCACGTGCTGGATGAATTGAGAAAGCATTTGGTTCAGGCCCAAATCAGAATGCGCAATCATGCCAATAAACATAGAAGGGAGGTAGAATATCAAGTTGGAGATGTGGTTTTTCTGAAGATTCAACCTTATAAATTGAAGACATTGGCTAAGAGGGTGAATCAGAAATTGAGTCCTAGGTACTATGGACCATATGAAATTGTGGAAAAAATCAGCCCAGTTGCTTATAAGCTACAGTTACCTGATGGCAGCCAAGTGCATCCAGCTTTCCATGTTTCCTTGCTAAAGAAATCCACCTCTACAGATGTATCCAGCCAATCATTACCTTCGTTTTTAGCAAAGGATTGGGAACTGAAAGTACAGACAACAGAAGCACTTGCTATCCAAACCAATTCGGATGGAGATACAAAAGTTCTCATTAAGTGAAAAAATCTACCAGACTTTGAGAACTCCTGGGAGACTTTGTCTACAATCAAGGATCAGTCTCCTGACTTCCACCTTGAGGACAAGGTGTGTCTTGAGGGGAGGAGTGTTAATAGGATCCCTAAAATAACTAAAGTGTATGTGAGGAGGAAGAGGGGTTGCAATGTAGGGGATCGGGAAAAAGAGAGAGAAATTGAAGGGCTATCCACTATGTAACTAACTGCTGAACTGGCAGTAGGGAGAGTAGTGGGAGTGTGATTCGGTTGTAATGAGTATAAGGCTGGGAGCTGATTGTGTGAGGTAGGCTGGGATTGGCTGGGACTTTTGAGAGAGACTACGCACTCTCTAACTGCCTAGGCTATCTTTCTTTCTTGCTCTGTATTTTCATTTCCATTTTCCAGATCCATGCTCTGCTATCACCTTGATACAGGCCTGAAATCTGCAGTAATACAGTGAATTTTCATCTCTGTTCTAGCTATTTTTTGGGTACCTATCAGGTACATATATAATATTAGTAACACAATGATGGGCCTTTAACCCATGTTTATAAGAGGAGAGGTAGAAAGAAGGGGAATGGGCTGGGAACAAATGGGCCAAACGTGGAAGCAGCTGTTAGTGAGCTTAACAGTCAGGAATAAATGAAATAAATGAACAGCCACTGCCCTCACAACAGAGAAAAGATAAATGAAAGGTTGTTAACAGTCAAGAATAAATGAGTAGGAATAAATAAAGACAAGTGAAGAGGCTGCTTAACAGTCAGAAATTAATGATAGTGGAATGTGTAGGAATATATGATAGTGGTATCACCACCAGAAGGTGGCAAATAAATGGGTAGGGAGCAGAGTGAAGGGCATTCAGTTCTGGTGGGGAAAGGTTTGGAGTGGGAGGTTGCAGGTCCCTTGAAGTACCTGCTGTATCTATCCATTTTCTTCCTTAGTACCTGTAATTCCAGTTTCAGTTTTCTGTATTTCTGGGTTTGATTCCCAAATTTCTATAACAGAAAAGAGGTTCCTATCACACAACACTAGGTCATACACACTTCATTTATGCCCCATCACTGAAACAGTCTTTTGCAGGTTATCAGCTGATCCTTGCTTTTCTACTGGCATCTAACAGACGATGTCCGAAGTTGATAAATTAAGAAATAAAGAGCAAATGGATCACAAGCATGATCTGCCTCATATTGACTAATTCACCCCACATAGAGTTAGAAAAAGAAAACCAACCCAGAATATGGATGAATAAGACAACTTACTTTGGAAAACTCTAACGAAGGAATCCCTATATCTCGAAATTCAGTACATTGAAAATATTCATACAGCCTTTCTGTTATGTCCACAACCTGAACAAAATAAGAAGAATAGCATATTATACTTGGAACAATGTACACATATACAATATTAAAACTTTTCATTTATTTACTTTGCACAATTCCATAAATGTAAATACTAAGGAATTTGGCACAAGTGCACAACATTATTTCTTTTTGACAAGTTTTTTCTACACTGCCTGCTAATTTTACTCCACAAATGCCACGAATTACACCAATTTTGAATCGGAAATTTGTTTTAAAACTGAAACGATATGGCCCCCTCTGGATTCCAATAGTTTACAGTTCACAGTTTTAATATCATATTTGTCTTTAAGCGAAAAATAGATGGCATCAATTCCAATTCCACAGGGTAATCCACTTCTAATGCACATACCTCAATCCATTCAGCACAGAAATCACAAAACGGTGGACGATAAACCTTCACGTGTCCTTCTGTGGTGCAGACAGCTATCAAGCACCTGTAGCAAATTAAATCTTAAATATTATTTAAATCCATAAAAATATTAATTTTTCATGAATAAACAAACTATGACTGTGCTGCCTTCCAGGAGTAGGTTGAGTCCCAACACAAAAAGGTAAACCATCAAATGATTCAGGAAAGATAAAGTTCATACCCTGAGTTTGGAGCCATGCCAAGTGGGGACCATGATATTGATTGGACACCAGGCTTATCATCCCGATACAAACATGTAGACAAGAGGCATCCAGAGAGTAAATCTGTGCATAACTCAAATTGAACATGTAAATGCATGTTAATACTTTGTGGTTGGCACTGTGGCAAGCCCTCCAAGGCAAGGCACGCAAGTCAGAATTTTAAACTCATTTAAAAATATCACATATGAATCTGTAATTATAAACATAAGACTCATAATATTGCATAACAAACATAACACACACACACACACTCCTATCATAGATACTTCATAAAATAGTTCATGTATGTTAGAGCACACCATTAACATCTACAAATCAAATAGACCACATGATCATAGAGTTCAAAATAAAAATTTCTGTTGTTAAAAGTGCTTGCCAGTTTCTCATGCAACTAAATTAAACCATTAATGATAAATTAACCTACGATTTTAAATTTATAAAGCTGCGATAATTTTAACACAAAGAAACTGACAAGCAGCTACCTTTTCTTTCTACCAACCCAACGGGAAGAGGCTCACTTGTGGAGACTTTAATTACACCACGTGGTCCATTAGGCAAGTCTGGTTTCTGAAAAAGAAGAAAAAACTAGTTTAACTAAAAAAGTCAATACTGTATTAAATAAATTTGTATGGAAGGAAGACATGTGGTTTTTAAAAGAAGTTCAGCAAATGGCAAATTCTCTCGTTTATACACAAGCAGAAAAGCAAGCAGATAATCAATCAACACATGAGTAACTAAACGAAACCAATAAAAAGAAAATTCCGTACAAGTATGGTGACAAGGTGGCCGGAAGCAATAGCAATGAGGTTTTCCTCAGACCAAGCAATGGCATTTGGGTAAGAAGGCGAACCCAGAAGCATGGCAGGCTGTAACGGCGAGGGAGAGGCCATGTTGGTTGTGGTGCGTGACTGCGTCTGGGAAGGAGGGAACCCTGGGTTCGAATTCCGCGTAGCTGCAATAATTAATGTCTAGCACCTCGCTATATGAGATTCTGACCCCTTCTAGCGCCTCGCTTCAGCAGATGCGAAAGACATAACTTCAAACAGCCTCCCAACTCCAAAAAGAAATTAAAATTACAGTGAACAGTGAACATAGAGTAACATATCCACAAACACCTGTTACAACTAACTTAGAACAAATCAGAAGTCCATCACGGATAACGTAATTGACACAACAATGGAACACAAATCTCGTTTATTCAAAGCATTTGAAAATGCGCAAAATCGATTCTTATTTCTTAACAGAATATTCCTACCCAACCAATACACTGAAAACCAACATGATAGCAAGAGACGAAACACATGAAGGAAGAAAGAAAAGCATAAAAGTTACCTGCTGCGTGAGGAACGGCTCGCCTGCGCCGTTCGTGTGCGATGGCCCTTCTCTGCTCCTGCGTCTTCTCCGGCGTGCGGTGATGGTGGCTGTGGTGTGTGTGTGTGCAGCTGATAGTAGCTGTCGTGATTGATTGCGACGAGGGATGTTGGCTGGCCTGGCTGCTGCGTGTGATGTGAGGGTGAGGATTTAAGTCTAAACTCAAAAATTGAATCGAAAAATTGAGGCCCAATTAAATCCGAATAAGTTTGGATGTTTTTATTTGATTTTTTAAAAAAAGTAATTGAATTTGATCAGCTTTTAAATTTAAAAAATTAATTTAATTTAATTAAAAGTTAATCTAATTTAATATTAATTAATTAATATTATATGATATATTTATTTATTATTAAATTTATAATTTTATTTATAATAATTTTAATTTTCACATAATTTTTTTATTTTATTTAATTAAATATTATTTTATACATGTAAAATAAATTATTTCTATTCTTTATTTTGTTAATTTTTTTTTATTTTTAATATGTTAAATTATTTTTAACTCATAAAATTTTAGATTTAAAAATTTTTTAATCAAAAAATTGATTAAACTAACCTGATTTAAATAAACTTAAATTGATTTGATTTAAATTATCTCAATTTTCAACAATTAATCAATCCAATCTAACGTAATTCAAATTGATATACATAAATATTGTTTGAATTAATTAATTTTTTAACTTAAAATCGATCAAAAATAAATTACAAACACCTTAATAATCATAAAACATAGTAAGAATTAGGAATTCTTTTTAGTTTGATATAATATTTATTAAAAAATATTATATCTATATTATCATATCTATACTACTATATAATGGGATTCTTAGATTCGGTATCCAACTTTCAATTTCTCAAAAATGCCATTATGATTGCATCAAGTACAAATTAAAATATACGTAAATAGATAAATTTCAAATTTATAATTTTTATATATTAACTCGTGTTTTCTTAAAATCGTTTTATCCTCGTCTCATGGAACTACTCCTTACAGTTTATTTATAACTTGTAGTTTATTTCTTCTTCTATATTCCTTAATTCATTTATAATAAGTATTGAGTTAGCACATGCTTAAATTAAACTTATATCTTTTGTGAAATTATAATAAGTTATTCAAAAATTATCTTATAATATGGTTTTAATTCGACACTTATATGATATTAATATTTTTTTAGAGCAATAGGTCTAATGTGTAGGAAAAACTATATAATTCATCTAAATATAAGTATAAAACTCATTTTATTATTAGTCAAATTCATTAAATGATGTATCAATATTAGATATAAATGTAAAACTATTTTATAATGACAACATATCATATATATATATATATATATATATATATATATATATGTCTTAATTCTCTCTTTTATTATTATTTGAATTAGTTATGAATAATTAAAACTATGATTATTATTAAACTTATTTGTGCTAGCATAAAAATTAAAAAAATAAATAAATTCTTTCTACCATTTTAATTTAATAAAAAAATTCATCTTCAATTAAAACATGTCATATGAGTTTTAAATTACTTCTCTTTAAATAACAGTATAATTTGAATATCTATTATTTTCTATTTATTATTTATCGATTTTTATTACACAATATTTTTATATTAACTCGTATATAAGCTTGTAATTTAAACCTTACTCACCAGTACCCACCTTATCCCAACCCGTAAACCTACCCCACAATAAGGGCGAAGTAAGTGCGAGTTTGGGCTCAATCTGTCTAATCTCTACACATACCATACATATAAATAAATATTATAATTAGGTTACTTATTAATAAAGTTAATTTTATTATCTTGATTAGTTTAGTGTTTATCTTAAACATATTTTTAATTTATGAGATGATAAATTAATTTTGAGATAGTAATTGATTATTTTATAAACTTAATTTGAAATATTCATAAGTACGGGATGAGCGGATCGAATGTGAGTTTTGATATTTTTCTTATGGGACAAGAATAAATTTTAATACCTAAGACTATGTTTTGATAACTTATGGTGGGTGGAATGAAATGAAATGAAATAGGATGTGATGAGATGAAATGGAGTCAATGATATAAAGTTTTTACCATTGTTTGGATATTCAAGGATAGAATGGAAGATGTGAACACCCGATTTTGTCCGGGTCATCAAAGAAATTCAAAAAATGAAAAAAAAAGAAGAAAAAAATTGAAAAAAAACTAAGGTGTCTATATCACTAAGTCCCACGTTGGAGAAGTTATGCTCTTTCTCCCTCCCTTCCTCCTATATAAAGGGGTGATTCTTAATTGTTTTGGCATCTAAAAAATTTGCACCATTGAGCTTAATACTAAGTATAAGAGTTAGAGGAAATTATACTCTTGGGCTTAATACTAAGTATAACAGCTCGAGGACTTTAGTAAATTTTTCTTGAAGTGAGTTGTTTTACAAGGTTTGATTTGAAGAGAACGTATAAGTACTTATCTGTGCACCAACTTTGAGTATATCATTTTTTATACGCCTTGGAGGTAAGTTTATTTATTTTTCTTATATTATTATCTTTCATTATATACATGTGTATTTCATTTTAGCTTATTCATTTATTAGTTTGGTTTATTTATTAATTAAATTTTTGTGTAAAATTTTTTTGTTTTAAAATTAATTCAAGAATAAAATAGGATTAACCGAGTTGTGACAGCTTGTTAATCTTATAACTATTTTGGATCATCTGAGTTGTGACAACCTAATGATTCAAATTATTTTTAAAACAAATCACTATTTAATAAATACTTAAAATTCATTTTTTAATAAAAAAAATCTCATTTAATAGCGATAAATTCAATAATCAGTGGGTGACGTCTCTAGCATGACGCGAGCTTCACCTATTCAAACCTTGATTTGATTAACAGAGTCGCCACGACCTGTTAATTCAATTTTTTTATAAAAAATAAAAAAAAATAAATCTTGTCTTTAAATAAAATTAACCAACCCACACTTATTTTTTATAGAACTACGTGACTTTGAATTCTTCATTGCACCTGAAGGTACGTAGGAGCAGAATCTTTATTCTGTCAAGCCAAATTTTATATTTTCTCAAATTCTTTATTTTTTTAAATAAAAAAGGTGAAACAAATATATTATAAGACTATTAAGTTTTTGCATAACTAATTTAGGGTAACCATTTTTTAAAACGGATGTATTAGGGGTGTTGTGGGGTTAAGTTTCCACCCTTCCCTATGCATAACCGACTCCCGAATCCAATCTGGTTCCAAAGACTATTTTCTAAAATGGGTTTCCCAATTTTTCCTAATTTAAATAAAACTGGTGGCGACTCATAACTTATTTATTTTGTTTCGTCGCTCCCGCCGTGATTACGGTCGCGACAGATGGCAACTCCGCTGGGGATACTTGAGAGTCAACTCATATAAGTTAGTTATGCAATTTTTTTTTTAATCTTTGTATATTTGTTTTACCTTTTCTTTTCTTTTTTTTTTTAATTTTTTTTAAATTATTTTTTTTAACCATTTTGTTAATTATTTTGTTATTGGGAATTTTTGTTTTGTTTTTGTTTTTTTTTTCACGCTTCCTACACCCACCGCACCTACTCGTTTATCACACACATTCGAGTGGGGCCCTATACCCGGGTCTGAGTGAAACCTAAGTTAGGTAGAAGTTGTGTAGTGGTAACCATTTTAGATGTACATCCTATTTGGTTATTGCGAAAACCTCATCTAGAGTGTGTCTTTTTCATGAATGTCCCACACCTAGTGGTTTATCCACTATTTCGTGGTCAACATTTTGAAACAGGACTTGGCTCTAGAGACTTTTAGAATAGAAGGGCCACCAAATGAGAGTTATCACGAATCATAAAGACCCATAGATCCTTACGATAGAATATCTCCTTTTAAGGTAACCCCGTAGGACACGAAGGGAGTGTACTTCTTCTTTATCTATCTATCCTTTTTTTTTCAGCATTCATTTTCATAACAAAAAAAAAACATGCATTTTCATTGCATTCCTAGCATTTTAAAAAAAAAAATCATGCATTTTCATGGCATCCTAAAAAAAATCATACATTTTCATGACATTTCTAGCATTTAAAAAAAAATCATGCATTTTCATTGCATCCATATCATTCTAAAAAAAATTATTCATTCTTAGGGCATACATTTCCTTGGCATTATAAAAAAAAGAAAAAAAATGTTTTCATTTCATTTCATCTTATGCAGCTCATTCATTCTATCTCATTATTTTTGTTTGGTATTACCGTGCCCAACACTATTGCGCGACCAAGGAAAGAAGGTATCAATCAAACCCGAGTTCACAACACAAGGACTCGAACAAAGCTTGCAGCTATGGTAACTGAGAATGAGGGAAGAAATCTAAGTGTGGAAGTAGATGAAATGAAAGAAAGGGTGAATGAAATGACAAAGTCTCAGAGAAGAATGGAGGAAATGTTGTCAGCCATAAGAGAGACCCTCACTTTGAAGGGGACAGCCGGAGGTATAGGAATAATTGGGGCACACTTGCACCTACTAAATATTACTTTTATGAGGGTAAACCCTGGGGCTACCACTGAGATGCCTTTTGTGGGAGGAACATCAAATACTACATCACTAGTGATTCCTATCGGAGAAGGGTATCATTCGTCAGAGGATATCACTGCTAAGAAAGGATTCCAGCAAAAAAAGAACGAGCCTGAAGTTAATTATGTCCAGCATCAACAGACCTTCAGACCTCGATATTCTCTACAATACCCAACTCATCAACCACCATATAACCCTAACCTTCATTTGTCATACCATACACCTACACCTCCTTATTACCCTCCACACCAAATTATACCAACCACAAACATCACCCCAACTTCATAATTCCAAACCAACAACGTTCCCATACCTCAACCATGTCACCCAATCTATACCCAATACCCACTTCTACCTTTACAAAACTTCCCAAATCACCCACAACCTCGGCCAAACTTTCAAAATCAAGGCTGCTCTCGCCCCCGAAACCTACTCCCTTTCCCAAAACTATCAATTTCAAATGCAGATTTATTCTAAAGACTGTTTGATGCTCACCTCATCTCAGGAAATCCTATATGTCCCTTAGAACCATCATTCCCAGCGGGGTATAATCTGAGTTTAACTTGCAAATACCACATGGATGCCGCAGGGCACTTAATTGAAGATTGTGAATCCTTCAAGATTGCAGTAAGGAAGCTAATTGCTTATGGGAAGCTTAACATTGAAGAAATAGTTCGACCCAATATGGTTAACAACTAGTGATAATTAGTGATGTTGGACTCATGATAACTTTCTTGAAACATTAATGTAATGGATTTGCATGGGTACATTGTTTCCTTTCATCACTTTGTCTTTCTTGATAATTATTTTCTTTCATTTCTTTAAAGTGTCTTCCTTGGTAATTCTCAATTGGGTCCGCGTGTGTAAGTGTCTCAGCAAAAAAAAAATCAAAAAAGAAAAAATGAGCTTATAAGTAATCACTTGATGTGCATTATCTTTTTGTCTCAAAGTTAAAGTTTTGAAAATAAATAATCATGATTTGAAAATGATGATTAGCCATTTTTCTCTATCTTTTACAAAATTTCATCATTTTTATCCCTTATTACCCCTTTTGAGCTTGAAATTTTCTTTAATAAACCATGAACAAGGATCACCCCTACACTAGGAAATAGCATAAAACAAAGGTTGATTGTCATGATGAATGTTCTAAAGCATAATGGAAAAGAAAGTAAAGGTGAAAAGGACAAGAAGTAAAAATTAAAAAAAAAATAATGAAAAAAAAACAGAAAAGAAAGAGAAGGGAAAGGATGATGAAAGAAAATGAAATGGAAAAGAAAAAGGAGAATAATAAGATAAAAGTGTTTGAATGTGGAATAACAATTGGTGAAGTTTGATGATCCTTAGTCTCATTCTAGCCTTAAACACTTGTTTGAGCCTTATATATTTCCTTTCATAACCCATAGCCTTGGCCACGTTACAAGCCTCAAAAAGTCCATTTTGATCAATGAAGGATTGTTATCATTTTCGTTAACTTTAATTTTGAGACAAAGGTTACGCTCATCCAGGTATTTAATTTATTGCTCATAAAAAAAAGAAAAAAAGAAAAGAAAAAGAAAAAAAGAGACTTACACTAGGACAAATTTGTACCCCATTCGACTTGGCTCTAAACTGGGGAAAATTTTCCTTTTCCTGATTCAATTTGATCTAAACTGGGGCAATTTTTCCCTTTCTTGGTTCAATTTGTTTTGGGCAAGCCTTTTAGTCACTAGGATAAGTCTTAGTCCTACTCAATTCAGTTATAAACAGGGGCAAATTTCTTTTCAGTTCAATTTGGCTTGATGTAAATGTTCAGCAGAAGAAAATCATCGACCATAATGTCTGGTAGATAACTAAAGATTGGTCTCATGAAGGTCAAACCTATTCATATCGGGTCAACACCTCTTTGGATCTCATATCATCATTTGTGTCTTTTCGTGTAATCAAACTTCCAAGACCAATCTAGAAGTTGTTTACTCAGTAAGTTCCTTTTATGTCGTACTTTTGAATTCATGTATGTTTGTTGCGTAATATTTCAATTAAGGTGAACAAAAGTACAACATTATGATCTGATGGCAATCCCCTGATGAACAATTCAGATCGAAAAGAACTCCCAAGGGATAATCCAGAAATAAGAGGTATCCGAGCAAAAAAAAAAAAGAGTCTGAAAGGGCGAATTAAGCAGAAGTTAGCGCAAATAAATTAGAATTGCTTAAACTGGGGCAATTTTGTTTGCATTTAATTGGCCACACTGGGGCAAATTTTTTTGAAGAATTAAGGAAGAATTGAAGGAAGTAGCAACAAAGACAGCGATGGAGTCATCAGGTCATTGCAGGAAATCAATGATCAAGGAACAAATACTGGGGCAAAAATTTTCTCGCAAAGACTTTGTTGAAGAAAATCCTCTCACTTCTCAAAAGGGGAGTTAAGAGCGAAAAAAATGAAAAAAAAAAATAAAAAAAATAAGAGGAATGAGTCAAGAGGATTTCTAAATGAGCCGAAGTGTCTGATGAAGAAAAACACGTGAACAAGGGTTTGATTGGTCAAAGCTTTCCAGAATTTTCATTAGTCTATTTTTCTTAAGAAAAAAAAACAAAAAAGAAAGAAGAGAAAAGAAAGAAAAAGAAAGAAAAAAAAATTGAGAAGAAAAAGATCTTAAGTCCATGACTTACTAGCACAATTTGTTCCATGCATCAGAGAGGGCACCAGCTCCATTCATCATTGAGCGCACCGGCTTCATGTATCATTGAGCGCACCGGCTTCATTCATCATTGAGCGCACCGGCTCCATTCATCATTGAGCGCATCGGCTCCATGCATTTTGAGTGCATCGACTCCATACATCATTGAGCGCATCAGCTCCCTGTATTTTGAGTGCATCGGCTCCATGCATCATTGAGCGCATCGGCTCACTGCATTTTGAGTGTATCGGCTCCCTATCATTTTGAGCGTATCGACTCCCTATCATTTTGAGTGCATCGACTCCATATATCATTGAGCGCATCGGCTCCCTGCATTTTGAGCGCATCGGCTCCCTGCATCATTGAGCGCATCAGCTCCATGCATCATTAAGCGCATCGGCTCCCTGCAATTTGAGCGCATCGGCTCCATGCATCATTAAGCGCATCGGCTCCCTACATTTTGAGCGCATCCGCTCCTTTCATTTTTAGAGCATCGGCTCCATGCATCATTGAGCGCATCGGCTCCATGTTTTTAAATTCTTCTAAGTGCATTTGCTCCTTACTTTTTAAAATTGTTTTGAGCAAACCAACTCCTTGCATTTTGAGAGCATCAGCTCTATAATTTTTAAATTTCTGTCAATTATTGGTTCTCTGCATTTGAAATCCATTTTGCGCATATCAGTTCTATGCATTTTAAATTTCAGTCACATCATTTTCTTTTGAGCGCATCGGCTCCCTGTCGTTTAAATTTTTGTCATTTATTTTTTAGTGCATCGGTTCCTTTCATTTACTTTTGAGTGCATCGGCTCTTGTCATTATCTTTCTATCATTCTACCTTTGAGCGCATCGCTCTTTGTTCTCACATTGTTTCTTTGTTTCTCCCGTACAAAATTTGAGTTCATTTCTTTACTCGTTACTCACTATGATAAAATGAAAATATGTGAATATTCTTTTTATCTAGTAAAAAACAAGTAAAGAGGGGCAACTGTAAATACTCGATTTTGTCCGGGTCATCAAAGAAATTCAAAAAATGAAAAAAAAAGAAAAAAATTGAAAAAAAAACTAAGGTCTCTATATCACTAAGTCCCACATTGGAGAAGTTATGCTCCTTCTCCCTCCCTTCCTCCTATATAAAGGGGTGATTCTCAATTGTTTTGGCATCCAAAAAATTTGTACCATTGGACTTAATACTAAGTATAAGAGCTCGAGGACTTTAGTAAATTTTTCTTGAAGTGAGTTGTTTTACAAGGTTTGATTTGAAGAGAACGTGTGGGGCCCTATGCACCAACTTCTTTGAGTATATCATTTTTTATATGCCTTGGAGGTAAGTTTGCTTATTTTTTCTTATATTATTATCTTTCATTATATACATGTGTATTTCATTTTAGCTTATTCATTTATTAGTTTGGTTTATTTATTAATTAATTTTTTGTGTAAACTTTTTTTATTTTAAAATTAATTCAAGAATAAAATAGGATTAACCGAGTTGTGACAGCTTGTTAATCTTATAACTATTTTGGATCATCTGAGTTGTGACAACCTAATGATTCAAATTATTTTAAAAACAAATCACTATTTAATAAATACTTAAAATTCATTTTTTTAATAAAAAAAACTCATTTAATAGCGATAAATTCAATAATCAGTGGGTGACGTCTCTAGCATGACGCGAGCTTCACCTATTCAAACCTTGATTTGATTAACAGAGTCGCGACGACATGTTAATTCAAATTTTTTATAAAAAATAAAAAAATTAAATCTTGTCTTTAAATAAAATTAACTAACCCACACTTTTTTTATAGAACTACGTGACTTTGAATTCCTCATTGCACCTGAGGGTACGTAGGAGCAGAATCTTTATTCTGTCAAGCTAAATTTTATATTTTCTTAAATTCTTTGTTTTTTTATTTTTTTAAATAAAAAGGGTGAAACAAATATATTATAAGACTATTAAGTTTTTGCATAACTAATTTAGGATAACCGTTTTTTAAAACGGATGTATTAGGGGTGTTGTGGGGTTAAGTCTCCACTCTTTCCTATGCATAACCAACTCCTGAATCCAATCTGGTTCCAAAGACCATTTTCTTAAAAGGGTTTTCCAATTTTTCCTAATTTAAATAAAATTGGTGGCGACTCCTAACTTATTTATTTTGTTTCGCCGCTCCTGCCGCGATTACCGTCGCGACAGAAGAAAGCTGTCATCCCATTGTTTGAAATGGTAAGAATTAATGTTTTTGTTTCTATGTCATTCCATTTCATCTCATTCCGCCCAATTTGAAGGGAATGAAAAGTGAGATTTAAAATGAAATGAGATTGAATGGATGTCATCCTATGTCTTTCTATTTCATTATAGTTTTAAAAATCCAAATAATAGAACTATACCACATTCCATCCATTACCACCAATTCAAACAACGTCTAAGAGTGTGAGATGAGTTCAGGTTGAGGAAACACCCACCCCAACCTACCCCATTGCCCGTGTAAAGCTAGTAAAAAAAGGCTTAAATATGTTTTTAGTCCCTCTAAATATAATGAATTTTGATTTTGGTCCCTCTAAATTTTGTTGTTATAGCTTTGATCCCTCTAAATTTCGAGGTGAGTGAAATCAGTCACTGTCGTTATCTCAACTTTGTTAAGTGTTGATGTGGCAAACGACATTCCACCTCAGCATTGCCACATGTCCTTCATTAAACTAATCTCATTTACCACATAGAGTCATGTCATCTTGTGGGTCTTAGGGACTCATTAAACAAGTCACGTGCATGTCACGTGACACTATCTTTTTCCTCCCCCTTCCTTATCCCTTTCTCCCATATTATGTACAGAGGTAAAATTCGATATTTGTCATCTCTTTCTGATCTCCTCACCCTGATTTTTCTTTTCTCATAATTGCTTCCTCTTCCTTGACCACTTTGTTGGCTTTTTTCGTCCTTCATCCCTAGCATTTTCAAAGACATTACCATGGCTATGATTTCACGATCTTCAACATCAACCTCAGCTACCCCCATCATGTCCTCACGAAGGAGACTATGTAGATGTGGATATGTAATGTTGTACCTTACCGTAAAGAGTATGAAGAATCTTGAGAGAGCTTATTGGACATGTCCAAACTGGAGAGTAAGAACAAACTCATTTTATGTTACTAGTAAATGTGGATTTGAGATTTCTAACTCCCCAAAACTCTCTTATTTCATTTTTTTGCAGAATGAAGACTCTTAAAGTTGGTTCAATTGGGTTGATGAGGCAATGAACAATCAGGAACCTTTTTGTGAGTTTTCCCATAATAACGAGGCTGTGGTTGAAGAGATAAGAATAAGGGTGGTTAAGCTAGAGATGAAGCTTGCTTTTGAGATAACCAAAGTCACTATATTGTTGGTGTGATTTTTGTGTCATAAGCAGTCACATTTTTAGTGTTTTTGTTTTGGGGTTTGAAAGGTTGATGTAGTACAGTGTTTGTTGAATAGTTTGAATGGTTGTATCTGGGCTTAGGGTGAATGAAATTATGAGCTATGTTGACTTTAATGTAATTGATTATGAATGAGATGAGGAGCTTTTGATGTTGAAATGAGCATTATGAACAAAATGCACTGTCCAATATGCACACATATTACTTAAAAATGTGTATTTGTTTTAGACAGAAATTAATAAAGCTAATAGAGTGAAATTATCAACTAAATGGATTGAATTTAATGAAGTAAATAAACTGACCCTAGCTAAAGTAAATGGATAAATCTGATCAATTATATAAGCTGAGATGTACTAGAACCAAATCATGAATTTCATTGCATCCTGATGAAGGAGTTCAATACACTACAATATTTGTAATACATAATTTAGTATATTAAATCATACATATTGTACTTACAAACCAAAAAATGATCAAATGCCTTTATATGGTTGATGTAGTTCATATACATCATTTCACAATAAAAAAATATATTATTCACCCTAATGCATTTCTATACCAAAATAAAGTATCCATACTAATTGCAAACCCTGTACTGAATATATCCAAAAAAATAGTTGACCACTTCAAAAAAGTATAACTTGTCTTAGTAACAAAAACAAAGCTACACATTGCAGATCATAACTTCTCCTTTCAGAATCAATGGTCAAAATGCCCACGACATTCTATTAATGATCTTACTCTTTTTCCCAATCTTGATTGATCCTTAAGTCCCAATATTCCTCCTCGAATGATAGCTCTACTTGTCCTCCTTCCTTGTGCATTGGCTGCTGGCAAATTGGTATGGATGGTAGCTTCATTAGTAAGTGGTAGAGCAGGTTGCACAATTGGACTTGGTAGCACTGATGAGACTGATGGTGTTAGTGCAGCATATAGTTTTAGAAAAATTGTACTAGAACTGATTTGGCTTAGTCCATCTGTGCCTATTCCAGTATTGGTTTTAGTTGTAGCAGGTCCAACATTTTGGCTTACAGTAAGAGCAGAACTAGTAGCATCTTGAGTTGCAGCAGCTTGAGATGAAAAAACTCGTTGATCTACAGTGCTTGGTGCGCTCCCTCTTCCTTTGCCCCTTCCTCTACCCCTTCCTCTCTGCAAAATAGTCACAACTTGTTAGATAAGTCACTTAATTTCTAAGATTATAAGATACTTGCATACCCTAGTTGAGTCAATTGTGTTTTCATTTGCATCATAGTGTCTAATCCCAAGATTGCTACCAGTAGGTTGTTCATTTGTAGCAGATGATGGACCTTTTTCCTTTGTTTTGCAAAACAATAACAACATATTAGATAAGTTACTTAATTTATAAGTGGCTACTATATTTGCATAACATATCTGATCTATATTTCTTACCCTATTATCAGTTGCAAAATTTTCTTAGGCTACATCAACTGAATTGACTTGGGTTTGGGCTGCATCAGCAGCATCATTAACTTGGGCTTGGGCTACATCAATAGCATAATTAACTTGGGCTTGGGCTACATAAGATTATGCAGTGCCTCCATTATCATGTACTCCCTGCAACAAAGTATATAAGATGACATGTAATGTTCTTCTATTGTACATTGACTAAAAGAAATGACCAACTAAACTTCAGCATTCCTTACCTCAACCTCCTTAGCTTCATCAGCTTGCTGAACCTCCACTGGCTTACAAGGGCAGCCCCTTGAGTTGTGGTCATCCTCATGACAATATCCACATCTATAAGTGGTATTAATCCTTCTCAACTTGGTTTGGTTTTGTGCTTCATCAGGCTCTCTCCTCTTTAACTTTTTGGGCCTGTTTGGCCATGTTTTATAGTTTGGTGGCAAAATGGGCTCATAATCAGTTGTGGACCATCTATTATGTCCATTAATTGGACTAATCACTTGTCTATAACACCTCTCATATGTTTGTCTCTTGTAGTTGCCATTGACATATGTCTCAAGATTATCTCCCTTGTAATAGATGACAGCCATTGCATGCTTACATGGATTACCCACTAACTCCCAAAAGTTACAAGAACAACTTTGGGCTTGTAAGTCTACTATGAAACTCTCAGTGAACATTATATAAGTTACCTCAAATCTTAACTCTCCTACCCAAGTTGAAAACTAATTTCCACTATGATGTACTTCCATGTCTAATCTCCTCCTAGGTTTAGGCATGATATCACAAGGATATTTGCTAAGTTTCTCCCTAAGTGCAACAAACCTACCCATTAGATAAGTCCTAAACCATTCAAACATTGTTATTATAGGCTTGTCCCTAGCCATCAGAATAGTGCTATTGAATGTCTCAGTTAAATTATTCATTACAACATCACATTTAAGGTAAAAATTAAATACATGCTTACACCATGCAACCAACCAATCATGTACTCTGCTATTTATCTGTTGTATTTGAAGCATTTTCTCCTGGTATGCTTCTAAGTATGTGGTCCTGGAAGCACCCATAATCAAGTTCCTTATCAAGGTCTTTCCCTCAAATTTTTTCTTGAAGTTATTATACATGTGTCTAATATAGAATCTGTGTTCAACACCCATCAACATCTCTTCAAAAGTTGGTATCAAGCCCTATGCAACAAGGCAACATCACAATTAGCATTTTTAATATATATTCACACTAACATAAAAAGACACAATTTCAAAGCATTACATTTTGTTAGTCTGATATAAAGACACATCTGTTTGTGCTAATATCTCCAATGTCCTCTAATAAAAGAGTAAAAAACCACCTCCAACTTTCTTTAGTTTCACTCTTAACTACAACAAATGTCAGTGAAAAGTATTGGTCATTTGGGTCCCTCCCCACAACTATCAGAAGTTGTCCCCCGTACTTGGTCTTCAAATGATAGCCATCAACTCCTATGAATGGCTTGCAAGCAGAAATAAACCCTTTCATGCACCCCTCCAAGCACATACAAAAACTATTAAACCTTAGATGCAAGGTTTCAGGCGTATCTAATGAAATCTTGCAAGTATTTCCAGAACTTGCCTTTATCAATTCAGCACTGTAACTTTATAACAGTGTGTATTGCTTGCTAGCATCTCCTTTAACTATATCTTGAGCTACTTTCCTTGCTCTTTGTGCCCTCCAAGTTATAATTCTAGTTGCATAAGTTCCTCTAATTTCACCAATGATTTCTTTCAATGTAACCTTACTCTTATTCCTGAACTTGTTCACCATTGCCTTGGCAACTCACTTGACATTAGCATTTTTATTATCAAAAACTCTCCCACGTATATGCTTGCCCACCAAAGTCTTAATTCTAACTATATGACTCCTTTCCACTTTACTAGCCAACATAAAAAACCCACACTTGCCCTTGCATACCACTGTGCACCTGATAACACAATTCTTCTGAAACTTCACAAACCTTCCATTTAACACTGAGTACTTCATAATAGTTTCTTTGATCTATTCCAATGAAGTAAACTTCATGTCAAGCTTGAATTCATAATCGTTACACATATACTTCTTCTTATACTTAAAATACTTTGGTCTGTTATTCAAGTCAAACCCTGAGTCCAAATCACGATCTAACTCCTCAGTAGAGTATTTGATTATCTATGACATGGATTGCATCAATATTTATAACTATAAAAAAGTCTGGATTAATCCTATAAGCCTCAACCCCTCATTTCCAACACCCTCAGCATCATCATTTTCAACACCCTCACTTGGCCTTATTGCCTCACTCTCTGATCCACTAGCCTCATTCTGTTTCTTTTGTTTCTTTCTTGGGGACACCTAAGCCTTAGATTTAGCTATTGTCTTCTTCCTAAATCATCTACTTAGTCTAGGTTTCTTACTCATTCCTTCCTCTACTTCAAACCCATCATCTAGTTCCAAGCCCTTTTGCTCTTCACTATCATATGAACTATCATTTGTAGCAGCAACGTCTTCACCCATTTCCTGCACCCTATCACCCTCACCCACACCCTCAGCCTGGCCCTCACCCTCAACATGACCCTCCCCCTATACCATGACCACTGTTTCCTAGCCCGAGAACCCTCGATCGACCTCACTACGCAAACCTTGGCCCATGTTTCCCAACCTATAGCCCTCACCCTGGCCCTCACCCATACCTTGGCCTATGTTTCCAAGCCCAATTCCCTTAGCCTATTCCTCACCCTCAACACTCTCCACATTAACAAACCCTGCCTCAAACCCCAATTCTTCAGTTATTATATGTTGTGACACAATGTGCTTTATATATAGATCAACCTCACACTTATCTTGAATAGCATAATTACCCATCTACAGGGCATGCTAGTCCATCATAATTTGTCTTAACTTATCTTCAAAGGTTCTACCAGATAATTTCCACCATAACCCATAAATATCATCATACTCTAACTCTTTAACTAATACAATGGCCTCAAAATAAGACCATTTGTCAATGTATTGGTTATGAACAACAGTTACATCCCCTCTTTATAACTCAGTGGGGGTTCATTCATAAATGACCCCATATATTGAATTACTATAATAAAGCTTATCCCTATAAGTGCATACAATCAAGGAAAGTAATTAAAAAATATGAATTAATTGTGCACATAATTAAAGTAAGCAATTAAACAATGTCACAAAAATGGCAAGTGTAATTGGTTATATTTGGGAAAAAAAATTAGAAAAGGACATGGCTTGGCATCATCATTCTTGAATCCACCAACCAACCCTAACCTTTTGGTCCCCACATCAATCAAAATTTGTAAAGTGAAGGAATTAAAAACCTTAAACATAATAACCCACACTTTTTGACAAAGACCACTAGTGAAGATTCGAAGACATACTTGTGGTAGGCAAACGCAGACGCGTTAGATCCTCTCCCTTCATAAACGCGCATGGATCCTCCACCACGCAATTGGTTCTTGCATAAGTGATCTGAACCCTAGCTTTTGGTACAGTCTCAATCGCAAGTGGGGTAGAGAGTGGTCATAGAAATGGAGTTATTGTTTTGGGTATGAGAGCGAGAATTTTCCCTCCAAGAATTAGGTACCCTAGATTTATGTCTAATCAACATGGAATTCTATCCAATGGTTGAATGAAGGCCATGTAGCACAGGAGATTGATTGATGAATGACATGTGACAATGCTGAGGTAGAGTACCATTTGCCACATTAGCACTTAACTCTACATCAATACTTAACAAAGTTAAGATAACGACATAAACTAACTTCACTCACCCCAAAATTTAGAAGGATCAAAACCAAAATATGCTATATTTAGAAGGAAGAAAAATGTTAGTTATACACTCTTTTGAACACTTCTTTCAACACTTGCTTTACTATTAGTTTACCTCTTACACTTGAAAAGATCATTAGGAGAGAGATACTATTAACACTTACTTTTAAACTAATAGTAAAGTAAGTATTAAAAAAAATATATTACTAACATTTCTATTAGAGGGAATAAAGACATATTTAAGTCTAAAATCATATGATATATAAAAAGAAGATACATGTCTTCAAATTATGTCATGTGTCATTTTAACATGGTAGTGCATATTTAAAATGTTGACATTTGACAAATACATACTCCAAAAAACTGTCATGTGACATATAATATTATAATTTAAATAGAAAGTATACATGTGTCGCCACATTGAAAAAATTATATCATATTGAAAAAAGAATGTTACCACATATGAAAACAAAAACACTTCCCAACTAATTTGCAAAAAGAAAAAATATAAATTATAAAAGTTGACAAACATATTTTGTACATGTAATTGTCACATTCATTTTTGGGTTTTCCATTTACTAATACAAATCAAAGATTTATCACATGCATATAAAATAGAAAAAAATTACAAAAACAAACAGATGAACCATTAGGCGAGGTGATAGAAGAAATTGGGGCGAGGAACTAATTTTATGCCAGATTCTTTCATCTATGAGGTTCTAACTCTATGGGGTTCTAAACATATGCATTGTAACCCCATAGATGAAATCTAGAGTTAGTCCAAATAGTAAGAGTTAGTCTTCTTTTATAGTTACTAAACTAGGAAAAAAATTTACAGAAACAAATAGATGAACCATTACAGAAATAAATTGCCCTAGAAATTGAGGCTTCACCTGAACTTCAGGCGATAGAAGAAAATAAAAAAAAACTAGAAAAACTTATTTTCAAAGCAATAGAAAGAACACGATATCAGAAACTTAAAAATTCGTTGTTCCTCTTAGGCGAGGTGGGGTGGTGGCACGGTGGAAATCCAACAATGACGCTTGGTCATAGGGGTACAACTCAGGTGGTTGCATGATGGTAACTTGGGATGCAGGGACTGTATGATGGTTGAGACGGAGAGGTAGCACGACTTTGGCAAGGTTGGATGGTTGTTTGTGGTGGCTTGGAGTAAAGATCTTGATCTGTCACTTAGGTTGTTGGCAGTTGCAAGGAGTGATGCTGTAGGAATGAGAGGACTAGTGGTCGATCTTCCTTTATAGTCTGGGTGAGGTTCTGTGGGAAATCTTTACCAATATGGTAACTTTTTCTTAATTGCTAATATCAAATTATGCCTTTATACATTGCTTGATTAGTGGTTCTAATTGATTAGCTTTCAACTATCATGTGTCAAAGCCTATCCTTGATTAACTCTACAGTTGGAGTGGAAAATTGTCAATCAAATTATGCATTTATACTTCACATAATTGGTGTGCTTCTAATTGATTAGTTTTCAAGTGGCATGAGTCAACACTTATCCTTGATTAACTCTACAATTGGAGTGGAAATTTTTGAATTTTGATCTTCAATTCATCGTATACAATCCGTTCAATGTCAATTTCCCTAATTTATCATATAATTGCTCAATCAATGTCAATTTTCATTGATTTTCATTGATTAACTCTACACACACACTCTCATTTTTCTCGCTCATCTCTCTCAAGAGAAGACGCCCTAATTAACTTTGTAATGTCTTTACTTGACCATTCATTTTGTTTCTAGTCTAGGTAAGAATTTCTAATCGTTGTTTGGTTGGCTGGTAGGGATCTCAGAGACTAATATCAAGGCCACGAAATTTGTTTGGTCACTTGCTTTTGCAAACTCTTTCACCATCTAAGCAATAAGACTTTGCTATGTTTCTTAGTTCACATTTTCTATAATAAGCTCCATTGTTGGATGGTCGTGATCTGATTGGAATTGTAGCAAATGGATTAGGTATTTTGGTGTATGTGTTATGTGTAATTGGAATTTGCTTCTGATTTTGTTTTTAACTATTAGGAAAGAGGATCGAAAAATCCATTGAGTTTCATTCTTTTCTCCTTTGCAAAGATTTGTTCTAGAGTTTATATTCAAAAGACATTTAAAGATATCATTTCCTTAACTACTATTTTGTATGTTCATTCTCAAATAATTTGTTTAATTGTTTAAAAACAATGGATTGATGGAGCTGCATGTATTTTGCAAGAAATAAAATGTGGGCAATTGATAATAATACTCCTTCAGTGCTTGCAAATGATTCCATCAAAAAATCCTTTGTTGACTTGCTATTAGAGTCATTTGAAGAAGCTATGAAGTGCTAGTCATATAGGTATGTACTTGGATTGCATAAAACCACAGTTTATGAATTATGATTCACTTAGATGCTTATTGTATGTTGCTTCTCTTGGATTGCCTAGGTGTCTTTTCCATCTATAAATCAGGTTATCCTCACAATAAATTCACCTACAAGGTTTGAATTACATTTTATCTCTTTTTAAATGTCAAAATTAGTATTCTTTACTTGCTAGGGTTCATCTAAGGCTTTATGGATAGTTCTTTTAAATCTCACTAAGTTTGTAAATGCAATCGTGTTTACCAGATGTCTGAACAAAATGCAGTGAATTAAGTCTTGAATTAGTTGAGAGATTTGAGTAAATTTTTCATTTCCTTGGAATAATTTTAAGCATTTATAATTATATATTGCAGGTCTGTTTTTAACCTTTGGATTTGGTCATTTTGAACCTTTGGCATTTTTTGAAGTTGGATATTAATTTCATATGGATCTTTTTGTTATTTTTTAATTCTATTTGCATCACAATATTTATCTCTTCCATTGTTGTTTGAAAATGATTTATGGTCATGGTCTGCAATGTGGATGGAAGTCCAAGCTTTCTGTATTATGGTATCATAGTTTTGTTGACCAATATTTGAACAAATGCTATCTCCTACAATATTTTAGATTTTTTATACTATTCCTGATCTATTCATTCTCATGGTGCTGCCACTCATTAGTTGTAATGATTTGAAGATTTTGGTTTTTGGTAATATGGTATCACAATTCTGCTAAATATGGCCTTTAATGTGACTATATTTGAATAAATGGTATCTCCTACAATGTATAACATTGTGGAAATTTGCCATGATGTGATAAGTCCATAATACTCACATTGTTGCTGTCATATTGAGTATAATGGTGCACTTTTAGGCTCCCTGTTTACACGTCACATATATGTTGTTATAACTTTTCTAAGTTTTTTTTAGTTTAGGTTAGGCTTAATTTTGAGTTTTTGTTTTCTAATTTAAATAAAATGATTTATTGTTGGTTTTTTCTGGCATATTACAGATTTTGGGCATAAAGAGTGCATTTGTTAGTGTTGTACTTGCTGAAATAATACAGTGCTGAATTTCTTAATGAAAACAGTTAGGGGAGGAGAGAGAAGTAACTGAAAAGCCTAATTATAAACTTGTATATTCAATGCTTGTACTGTGGTCAGTGGACAACTACAATGCCAACAACCACATTTCTTGAGCAGGACCCTCGTTCTCCAACTTGATAGTGCTTTTTCCTAAGCTTAAGAACTCCTCAACTATGCTTTTCTTGCTCGACCCAATATCTCCATTACTTCTCGATTCCTTACTGGAATTAACTTATTTGGGCTCATACTGCTATTATTTGGTTCCCAAAAGAGATAGGCAAGTCCATGCTAATATAATTATTATAAGTAATACAATTAAATTGGAAATAATCAATGCTATTGTGGCCAGTAATTGGAAAAAAGAGTAATGGATAGATAAATCCTATAATAAAAAATAATAAATAATTTATTCAATGATATCTATTTCCTAATATATATATCTTATAGTGTAGGTTTTTTATTTTTAAGATTTTTGATATTTAATCATTATCTCATCTGTATATGTAGGGATGGCAAGGGGGGCGGGGAAGGTAGTAGACCCCACCCCGTGGATAATATTCGCCCCCGTCCCCGTAGATAATATCTCGCCCCGCCTTGCCCCTGCCTCTGCCTCCGCCTCCATATCGGCACGGGTACTCATTTATTATTTTTTCGCGGGTAAATGGATACCCGCATATCTGTGGGTACCCAATAAATTTGAAATAAAATAATAAAATTCAAAAAATTAAAAAAAATAATATTTTGGTTATATTTGAGTCATAATGAAGTTTTTTTTTATAATTTTATATAGGAATATTTTGATAATTTTATTTGCAGATACTTGCGGGTACGGAAAGAATCACTCCCGTCTTGTCCCGTTTATTAAACGAGAATAATATAAATGAGTATTTATATCCGCAGGAGAAATTAGACGGGTATTACCCGTCCCGGTCATAGATATTACCTGCGAGTACTCGCGGGAGTGGGTAAAATTATCGTCCCTACATATATGTGTGGCTTAATTGGTTTTTTCAAATTTTGAAGATTAAAAGCAATATTGGTGACAATTTTCAATGATAACCAAAACATTGAACATATAAATGATTTCTATTAATCCTTGCCTAAATGCATTTACTAATAATAACTAATATATAAAGTGTATTTCACCCAAAAAAATAAATTAGAGAATATCATTATAAAAAATATATAATTAACTTATATTTTATAAATGTAATCCTAATTCTCATAACGAAAGAATCACGATTCGAAAATAATTACCATTATGTAATCTCTTTTAATAATTGACAAAATATACTAATTTCTATAAAATATGTTTACTCTATATTTTTTTTCACATAAAAAATACATAAAAGTAAGAAGATTTTAATTGGGATTATGAGTTCAGACGCCACTATTTTGTATATGAAGGGATTAATTAATCTCATTCTCAAATAGAACAACAAATGGAAAAAGAAGGGGTGAGTAAGGGAGTGTGGATGTAGTTGCAAGACATGCAGATAATCCATGATTTCTACTTATTCGACCCAGGTCGAGCAGATATAGTTTTGGGGTTCAATTGGCCTGAAACACTTGGAGGAATCAAAGTTAACTTCAAGGAGCTTATCTTGAAGTTGAGAGTAGCAAGGAAATCAATAACTTTAAAGGGAGAACCCTCACAGACTAGGATCGCAGTACTCTTGAAGGGTATGGTCAAGGCCTTTCAGACTAGAGAGTAGAAGATTACCTTTGTTGAGTTTGAAGGAAAACATACTTATATTTCAATTACTAAAATAGGTTACTGGCAAATTAAAATGGGAGATTTTCTCATTAGCATTCTATCAATTGTGGCTAAAGTTCACCATGCTATTAGAGTTGAAGTAAAACCTCAAACACAATTTATAAATGGCCGAATGTATGACACTAAGTTCAAAGGCAGTGTAGATGGTTTCCTTCATGTTCATGTCGTCTGCATTCAGTCAACTTTTGAGGAGCTATTGAAGATTATAGCTGCCTGTGGCAAGCAATGTGGGGTGGAAGATAGCAGTGCCAAAATGGGTTCCAAGGAATGTAGCTCTTGACTCTCATGCTTCAAGCAATGGGATCTCGGAGGGAGTTCCTTGAGCCATTATATTTCCCCAATCCTTCACCTTGAGGACAAGGTGAATCTTTTGGGGGGAAGTATTGATAGACCCCTTATCACTAAGGTGTATTTGAGAAGGAAGAAAATAGGAAAGAGTGGAGCTGCAGGAGCTACACACGTGGGAAGCAAGGATATAATGGGAATTGAAGAAAATAGGCAGGTCATGATGCTCAACCATAACAGAATGGTGAGTTGGCAGAAGCTAGTGGGAAGGGGAGGGAATTTCGTTATGACAAATGAGAATATAGAGGGGAAGAGTGAGGAAGCATGTTTTGAGTGATCTTTGGGAAGGAGGAGTAGACCCCTTGAAGAGTCTGGATATTTTACGTTCTTTTTCTATTTATTTCTGCTATTTTTGGACTGATATCATATTGATATCAGGCTCAGATTTGTTATTCAGTGTTCTTAATATAATTCTGATCCAGTTTCCTATCAACTTCTTTCTCTAGATCTCCATTGAAGAATGCATTTTTTACATCAAATTGCTGTAAGTCCCAACTATAATTAGTTGCTAATGCCAATAAAACTCTAACTGTGATCATTTGGAGCAAAGGTCTCTAGGTAATTGATTCCATAGGTTTGGGTATACCCTTTGGCAATCAATCGTGCCTTGTATCTTTCTATTGACCCATCTGCTCTATACTTCATTGTATACACCCATTTGCACCCCACAGGTTTCTTTCCTACCGGTAACTGCACCAACTCCCCAGGTTTTGTTCTTTTTTAATGCCTCCATTTCCACATTCATAGTTTGTTTCCATTTTTTACTGGACAAAGCCTCAGATAGGGTGGTAGGGATGGTAATGGTATTTAAGTTGACTAGAAAGGCCCTATGTGATGGTGAGAATTTTTTGAGGGACATGAAGTGTGTAAGAGGGTATAGTGGTCTTTTAGTGCACTCTCTTGTCACCCATCCTAGTGCATATAGGTTTCCTTAATCTGAATGATTACAACGTGGTAGTATATATAGAGGATTAGGGAATAGTTATACACTAATAGTACACTAATATAGGCCTAGAAAACAAGCTAATCAAGTCCTAGAAAATAAACAAGAATTAAAGCTCTAAAAACAATGATACATGAATCATTGGCCAACCATCCAAACAGGGTAGATATCGCAACACCTATCTTTCTTTTGCTATGAGATGCTTCCTCCCTGCTTGCTTCCATCCCTTCTCTGCGATTGAGGAATAAATGGGGTTATAGGTTTCCTATCTAATGGTTGAGGCGGGACATAGCTGGGCATGTGCAGTAACTTGCCATGTGGCATTTAACAACACATGTAGACACTTAAGGTGCCACGTCAAGGTTACCATTTAATTTGGTAAAGAAGAGATGACTAAAGGATTAATTTTCAGAAACGCAAGTCTTTCACTGCTTTGTCTCCAAATATGTGTATTATGCGTGGTTCAGATTTGGAATCAGGAGCTCATCTCTTTTTGCATTGTTCTGCGGCTAATTATCTTTGGAATAGACTATTGGGGATTTTTGGAGAGTCTTAGGTTTGTTTGATGGATTTGCATTTTTTCTCCTTACCAAGTTCAGAGGTTTTGGTGCTCGTAAAGAAGCAAAGATCTTGTGACAATGTTCTGTTTATACTGTTCTTTGGTGCATTTGGTTGGAAAGGAATGTTAGAATCTTCAAGGACTCTTTTTTGACTCTAGACTTCATTTGAGATAGGGTTACCCTTTTGGCATCCCTTTGGTGTTCTGTTCATAGTCTTTTTAAAAGTGTTTCTTTAGTAGACATGCAAAGGGATTGACATGCCTTGTTGCATGATTTTCCCACATAGGTTTTAGTTGTTTCTTTTTGTTTTTGTGAGAATTTCTTATCCTCTTTCTTCGTACTCACTTCTTCTCATCTAATAATATTTTTTTATCAAAAAAATATTTTTTTGAGCTATTATTTGTTTAATAATAAAAGACGACAAATTAATTTAGTACTTTTTTATAACATATATAAGGGCATTTATGGCCAAATAATTTTTTTAAAAAAATTACCATATTCAGCTTTATTTAGCCATCAACAAAGGCATGCTATCCAATTATTTTTATCCTTGCCAGCATGCCAAATGAGGCCTTAAAACAGATGGGAGGAGAACTGGCTTAGTATAGCATAAAAATTATTAATGCTAATTGAATGGTAATTTATGTATGAATTATAGTAGTTTTGAGATCTACATGCATAGGGAAAAAAATTTCTGCTTTTCATTTTAGTTTGCCTGTATGTTTATGTAACTGTGTAAGTCTTTGATGTGAAATCATATATTTTTACGCTGAAGATTGATCACCAGTTGCATATTAATTGTTGTGTCCTCAATTAGACATGCAGTGCGTAAAATTTATATATTTCTTTCATGACTCAACTTTGCACATAATTGTCTCCTATTCTGGATTGTGAGAAATGACTGTACAAGATTTATTTGCTTGTTTCATGCACATAATCAAGTGATGAACTTGCTGCATCTAATCAATTAATTTCTAAGAAGGATGAGAATTATTAGGGACTTTGGTCAGGGTTTATCCTTCCAGAAGGCTATCGGTAGATTCATTGTTTTCTTGTTTCTCCTTTCCCCTATTGTAAGAATATTGCCGTCTTTGACAGTTTTGTAGGATAGACTGCATGCAAACATTTTTCTTTTAGAAAGTATTCTGTGCATTAAGAAATCTTGTGCTAAAATTTGAAGCTTTTTAACATTTATTTTTTATGTTTTCTTTCGAATAATATGATATTGATAATGGATAAAGTATCCTTACCTGCTTCAGAATGCTTGTGTTTTTTTTCCTTTTCATATGTCAACTACAAACAGGGCTTCCTGCTCAGAACTTTCTAAAACTCCTTTTCCTTCTTGTTTTAATGAAGGTGTCTTGATAGAGCAGCCATAGTGTCTGACGCTGAGAGCAAAAGTGGTGACTATTCTAATCCATGGAAACTTTGCACAGTGACACAAGTGGAGGAATTGAAAATCTTGATCCACATGTTTCAAATTTGGGCTACTGGAATCGTTTTTGCTGCTGTTTATGCCCAGATGTCAACATTGTTTGTGGAACAAGGAATGATAATGGACACAAGTATTGGTTCCTTCAACATTCCTCCAGCTTCCCTCTCAACTTTTGATGTGTCTATGACAGGATAATTGTTCCCATTGCAAGGAAATTTACAGGCAAGTAAAGGGGCTTTTCAGAGTTGCAAAGAATGGGAATTGGCCTTTTTATTTCAGTCCTATGCATGTCAGCAGCTGCTGTTGTGGAGATCACGCGTCTGCAGCTTGCAAGAGAGCTTGACCTTGTTGATAAACCTGTCCCTGTACCCCTAGTATACTTTGGCAAATCCCTCAGTATTTCTTATTGGGCGCAGCAGAGGTATTCACATTCATTGGGCAGCTTGAGTTTTTCTATGGCCAATCTCCAGATGCTATGCGGACTTTATGTAGTGCACTGCCACTTCTGATGTTTTCATTGGGGAATTACTTGAGTTCTTACATTCTTACTATAGTAACTTCACTACACAAGGCGGAAAGCCTGGATGGATTCCAGATAACTTGAATGAAGGTTATCTCGATTACTTTTTCTGGCTTTTATCTGGACTTAGCTTCTTAAATATGTTGGTGTACATAGCTGCTGCCATAACGTACAAGCAGAAGAAGGCTTAAGATTTTTGAGGCATTTATTAGGAGTGAAACCATGTTCTGATATTTCCTTCTGTCATTGTCACGATTGTTCTGTATGTGAAATAAAGATGTTCTGCTACTATGTACTCTTCTTTCACTTACAAAGGAAAATCTGTTTTATGCCAAGTTCAAAATAGTCCCTGGCCCCTCTCATGAAGGCTACTAGCGAGAAAATTGCTTGCTACTCATTTTGCTAAATTATTGGCAATTAATGTTCACTTTCTCTATACTGCAAAAATTACATTTGTAACTTACGAATCACGATATAGAAAAGGTTAATACCCCTTTTATGTGTTTCATATTTTATGAGCGTAGTGTTTCATTTAAGTTGCATGGATTCAGGTACGAGTATCGGTATGTGTATAAGTATCAGATATAACAAAATGTCTAAAAGTTAGGGTATGGTAGGGTATATTATATAGAAATATAAATAAATATATAAAGTATTTAAATTTTAAGATAAATATAATTTTCGTAATATTTTAACTATAAGGTTTTAACAAAATTTCATAAAGTATTTTTTGCAAGCATAAATATATAAATAAGACAATGATTTAAAGGGAATAAACTAGTAATTTGATTCATTTAATAGCAAATCAAACAACTTAGTAACAAAACTTAGGTAGTGTTTGGAATTAATTAAAATTGAAAATGATTTGAATTGAATTGATTTGATTTGATAATGAAATGAAATTTTGTGTTTGAACTTATTAAAAACAAGAGATTTGAATTAATTTAAAAATCAAATTATGTGTTTGGAATTTATTAAAATAGAAATTGATTTGATTTGATTTTATTATTTTATATTTTTATCCTTACGAGAGGTAGTTAAAAATAATTACTGAAAATAAAATAATCTTTTTATTTCATTTCAAATCAAATCTTAACAAATCCTATCAAATTTGATGAAATTCATAAAACAAAAAGATTTTAAAAATCAAATCATTTCTTATTTTTTAACATTCTAAACACAATTAAATTAAATTTGATTTATAAATCAAATTATTTTTTATTTTTTTTTCATTCCAAATACACTTTTAGTGTTTTACATAGACTGATAACTTATGCTCGAGAGTGATATCAAGTACTTACTCATCATATGAGACTATGAGTATTGAATAAGTATCGATATGTACCCAATAAGTATAGGTACCGAGTACATACCCTGTATGAGTACGACAAGTATTTCAAATTACCCATGCATCATAGTATTTGATTAAGAAGAATGATCTACCGTGCAAAATCGACTCTTAACCTTGTTTGGTTTGAAAGGTCATTTGTTTTAAAATTTCTGAAGGTTTACCAATCATTTTTCCTATTCAATAAAAGATTGGTCCTATCTAATAAAAGATTGGTGGTTCCATTTATAAAAAAAAATTCCACCATCCCGTTATAATTTCGGTGGTGACACAGTTGAAATATGAACAGAACAGAGGAGAAGACAGGATATTATGCAGCAAAGGCTTAACACATTTATTGATTTCTGCTGCATTATATAAACAAGAGTTTTCAATACAAAACCAGTAACTTCTTTCACAAAATAGAGATAAACAATGCTACTCAAAGCTACACACAAACACGGCATTTATTATAAATAATACACAAACACAGATTTTAAATAAAGTAACACAAGCTAGAGTAACCATTTGACTCTAGAAAAGTCTCAACATCCAACAACGAAAAGGGAGATCAAAGGAGGAAGAACACAAATCCAAAATCCATAAGGATTCTGATACAAACTTGCTTTAGTTGTTCTGTTGATAAATGCTTTAAATTAAATGGCCATCTTTCTTCGAGGAACCACCACATTCTTGTTTGCTGGAAATGCAATTAGTAAAATATCCACCAATGCCTTGAAGATATATGGTTCATGCATGGATAGCTCCAAAAGAACTTCTGTTAAGTTGGATAAACTCCTTCATCAGTCTATGCATAAAGTTCCCACAATTGAACTGGCAAATAAAAGGAAAGAGTTGATTGACAAATTAAAGTAAATGAAAGAAGATTAGACATATCCTAGTGAATGAAGAAGAGTATTTTCATATATAACTCAAATAAACAATGTTTAATGCACAGAGCTCTAGATACGTAGACACAAAAAAAATGAAGAAGGTTAACTGCAAAATGTATCACAGCAAAAATGGATACCAAAAGGAAGAAATACTCAAAATTTGACAACTGTGACATTATGATCACCTCAACTACTTCAAGCATAAAATATGAGATTCAATCGGTAGTAATCCAGCTTCCTTCCAAGCCAACCATTTTGCTTTTAATAAACTTATTTCCGTTTACATGACCTTCTTCTATTAACACATGAATTAAAGACAATGTCCATCTCTGGGGATGCAAAGTACTCTTATGCTCATCCCACTCATCCTAAGATGCATAATAAAGAAAAGTTTTTATTTGAGTAAAAACTTCTTTTTCTGATTTATCATAAGTTAAAGTTTACACCCTTTAAAATTAAAAGAGCTTCTATCGTCTACTTAAAACATTTTACATGATATGAAACAAAAGCAACCTCTTGGTGTTAATTTTGTAAGAAAAAGAAATAAAACCGCATTTGATTCCAAGAATGCTTGACACAAAAGACTTGGAAAAGGGGATACTCGTTGAAAGTCATTTAACAAATCAAATATGCCTAAAAAGGGAAAATTATGCAAAAATGTGAAGACTGGGGAAGTTTGTTCTATATGTGTTGCCAGAGCAAAACAGTGCTAGAGCAAAGAATCTTAGGTAAAATCATGACAAATCATAAATTCTGCAATGGAAGAGTAATGCACTTGTTCACAGGAACAAACACTTTTAGAAAAAAAAAAAAAAGACAACTGGTTCAAATTTTTCAAAATCTGTCAACAAATGAAAAACAGAAAAAAGATGCTGAAAAAACATGTGAAAATATAAAGGATTAATATAAGAAAGCAAAAGACATTTTTAATCAGTGATCCAACTTTTTATTAAGTTTAAATAAAAGGATTAATATATCCTTATCATTCAAGATTTTTTATATCTGTCATTACATCATCAAGCTTCCAGAACTTTTCTTTTTCTTTTTTCTTTCAGTAGTCATACATAAATGCTATTCACTAATGAAGCAAATATGAGAAAAAAGAAGAAGGGGATAACTAAGGGATTTATCTATAATCTATCCATAATATTTATCTATAATTTATAATATCTATAATATAAAAGTTCTTTCACTTTCAAAGTCACATGTCATCTTCAAATACTACTTCCTACTCTTTGTTGCCATGTCATTTACTTGTTTTTGGGTATTAAAAATGGGATTCCAAGGTGATGGTCTGGACTATGGGGGCGAACCACCACCTATCCATTAAAGGCGTTGTTTCGGGCTCAAGTCAACATTGTCTAAGTTTATAGCTCACCACTACGTTTAAGCCCATTGAGGATTAGTCTCAAACATGTCTACCAAGTGGCTGAACTCAAGATTCAAACTCAGACACCTCATGTAATACCCTCCTTAGGGCATCACATGTCCGACTCTCAACTCATAATCTGAAAAGAAGTTCATAAAAGGCTTGAGTTATAAAAGGTGGGTTTTAAAATTTCTTCTTCCAGTAATATAAACTTACTGAAATCCATAAGTATTACTGAAAATATATTTAAACTAATTAATATACAATATTGACACCAATTAATATTTAACAATTTAAAAAGAAATATAAAACTAACAGACTCTTTTTTTAACAGTAGCAAACCCCATCATGGGTCCTACTTAATATCACGGTACAACACTGACGAGAAAACTTAACATACTTATTCTTTCTTGTATCCATCTTGATATATCAGACATCTGCCCCTTGTTAACACTGCACACCAACGAGTCCTGAGTAACCACTGCTCCATGTTGTCACCAATTCCAGAATATTTATTAGCCGGTATGTCTAAGACAACTCATTCCTTCTACTGTATAATTTTAATAATACAGACACAGCAAAACAATATAACAAAGAGGTGAGATCACTTACGCCAATACCAACATGGTAGCACAGAGATAACACAAACAACATATCATACAGATAGATCATACTAGAATTATGATCATGCTATCAACATTAATCAACTATCATCATCCAATCTTTTATCAGTTCAATTATCATAAACAACAATTACGATAATGCTCTAATTATCATCATCATCATCCAAGTATTCAAAACAATTGTCATAGCCAATATTCTTCAATTAATATATCATACTGATATAAATGCTCAGATTCATGCATGTGCACAAAGACTCAGTTTTCAAAAACAACTCCATGAAGGTTTTCACAATTTGAGGAAAATGCTTTAATCGATTGTCAACCTTAAATTTCAAAGACAATCTTCCGGGTCGTTGAAAAGAATCGCGTTCTTGTCGGTATCGTCAATGCATTGCAACGAATCAGATCGCAAGTGGCATATGGTCAAATTTAACCCACAGACAGATATCCACCGGTGGATCGCCGAGCCTTGACGCACCAAGATCCATCATGTAACCTCACTATCAATTCTCATTCCCTCTTCAACCACAAGGCCAAAATAGCTTATTAGCTATATTTTATACAATGCACGAATATATCAGTGCAAGTCCAACCACAAGGGCCAAATCTTTTCAATTTCATTTGTTCAATTTCATCATATGCCACAACACATATTTTCCAATGCATGTATAATGCACCAATGCCAATCACAGGCATATATTTCCAATGCATATAAAATGCACCAAATGTCAATCACAGGCAAAACACGTCATTTTCTCATACAATATCCATACACTGGTTCAACAGTACTTATACTATATTTTCAACAGTGAAATCATGTTATCACATTTTCATAGTTATAAAACACTTTCGCCGTGTTTTTCACAATTGCGCAATATTTTTGTTACGTTTTCACAATTTCAAAACATTTCGGTTACGTTTTCACAATACCGTAATACTTCTATTACGTTTTCATAATACCGTAACACCTCTGTTACGTTTTCAAAATTTTGTAACATTTCTGTTACATTTTTAAAATGCCGCAACTCTTCTGTTGCACTTTTAAACCACGTACTAATTTTTTAATGTTTTTCTCAAACGCGTAAAAATATACGTTTATCAAATCGCATAGTATTTTTTCACTGTTTCAAAATCACATAACTTAAAAATCATTCTTTTAAGTCGCGTAAATCATTTTTTATCATTTTCAAAATATTTAAAACACTTTCCAAACACATAATGATTTTTCGCTATTTTTACAATCACGTAAAAATATTCTATCACCTTTCAATCATGCAGTGATTTTTAAACAGTAGTTCAAATTACGTAAAATATTTAAACGTAATTCAAATCGCGTAGAAATATTTCAACGTATTTAAAATCGCGTAGAAATATTTTACCGTATTTTCAATCGTGTAGAAATATTTTAATGTATTTCAAATCGTGTAGTTCAAAATTACGTTTTTAAGATACGTAAATAGTTTTTCACCACAATTTCATTACAAAAAATATTTCTTCACCTTTCAAAAATTCTTTTTCAAACTTTCTCAAAATAATACGACTTTATACTTCATTTAACACATTTTCTTTACTCAAGAAAATCTTTTTTCACAATTCTATACTCAAGAAATCCTTTTCCAAATATAACCTACAGAATCACTTTTCATTGATATAAATCAATATTTCAAACTTTAAGAATTTCCTAACGTACTCCAAAACTCAAAAATCAGTTATACGTTAGGAAATTTTCAAAAACATCATTATATTCTTCATTTTTCCCAAATCATTTTTAAACACAACCTTCTTCAAAATAAATTGAAGTTCGAAAACATTTTTAACCTTTCTTTGTCTTTCGTTTACAAAACTCAATTTCTCAAGTGATTAAAACGCTCTAATTTCCTTTCCAAATTCTTGTGCGAAAATCGTTTTGTTACAAAATCAATGCATCCACAAGCCTTCACAAATCGTGGACATGACCATTGAAAACTATCAAATCTTTCGAATGACAAAACATTTCGTTTTATCAAATATCACTTTGTTCCATAAAATTGAAGTATCACAAGCTTTTCAAAAGCCGTAGGGTATTTGGCCATTGTAGCCATCAAATATTTTCCTTCTAAATCAACTATTTATCATTTCTGTTTTTACACAAACAAAATCATTTTTCCATAACCGTACGACTTATGGTTATAAAACCAAATCCATTTGTTCAAATTCATTTTTACTTTCTTTGCAAATCCTTTTTCACTTTCTTTGCAAATTCTTAAAATCAACATTGTCCGTTTCGTTTTTCAAAATCAAGTTTAATAAATACTTAGAAACAACATTGCCCATTTCGTCTAAAACTCATGTTTAAAAAAATACTTAGGATCTTTGTACACAAAATAAATCAATAAAAATTCCTCAAAAACCGTGTTCTTGTTCTCTTGAAAAACAAACCTTTAATTTATTTTCCATACTCCTCAAATAATCCATTTTCATCATTCATGAAAATATTAATTTGTGAACACCTATTTTAAGGTGTCTTGGCCGAAATTTACTATGTTCTAGGGACCCAAAAATAAATTCTCTTGTTCTTGAAAAATTTCAACATAGAGCTCAATCTTGAGAGTCAAAAACCGTAGCCTCCCTTTGGCCATTGGAACCAAAAATTGATTTCCTTTCCATCAACACATCATGGCATACACATACATATTTCATCATAAATACTACAAGCATGCCATATACTCATCATGCATAATATAAGCATACCATCAAAGCCGTAAAATCATGCATAAAGATATCAAGCATAAGCAAATAATTAAAACACATAAACACCCACAAATAAATTACAAGACCATGGATATGAATCCTCACATGGATTCACCATCCACCAAATATAAAACCATCTCTCACCACCATACTTGGTTGGTGAGGTGGATCTCCCTCTTACCTCTTGAAGATCCTCAAAAGCTCCTTGTCTTACTTCTCTTTCCAAGTCCTTCACCACCAAGGACTTCTTAAACACACAACAAAACATAGAAATTAGTATACTATGCTTGATTAAGAGGAACCATGGGTCAAACATGGTTTAGATCATGAAAAAGAGAGAAGAAATGAAGTTTCCTTACACTTCACCATAAATACTCCATCACATGGATCTTGAAGAAAGTCCATGAAGATGAATGATTTAGAGGAAATCTTCAACATGAAAGTTGCGTAGAATAAGGTAAGGATTCAAGAAACTAGGTTGTTTGAAATTATTGAGTGATGGAAGGTATATTTGGGTGCCATGGCCGAACCAAGCTTGGAGAGAAAGTGGAGAGAAATTTGTTATGGTTCTTTGGTTCTTGAAATAGAAAAGATGTTCAAGTAAATTAAAGTCACAAATTTGGCTTCCTAAAGCCTTTATGGCCGTGAACTTGTTTTGAGAGAAAGATGAGATATATTTTGTTTTGTTAATTGATAGAAAGGTGATAGGAATCAAGTGAGAAGTTAATATTTAGGCCCCCCCTAAAACCACTTGACCGTGAGTCATTTTGAAATAAAGGTGATGGAAATGACTTAAAGATAAAATGTTTCTCTTTCACCAAACAAGCATGACCGTAAGAATTAGAAAGAATAGCCATCAAAAATTGACTAACTTTGAATAGCTTCTTCAATTATTATTAGAAGAATTACCAAGTATTATTTGAATGTAAAATTTGTCTTCTAATTTGATGCATGGCCGTAGGAAGTAAATGAAGGAGCCACCATTGTTGACTTAGTCTTACTTTGTTTAATTAAAGACATTCTAATATATATCACAAAGATGTAATAATTTAGAGCAATTTTGCTCTCCATTGCCATGGGAATGCAAAGGAAATGCATGGAAAGAAAAGTGAGATATATCTATATTAAATGATTGCTAGAAAGGTGACAAATCCATTTAATATAGATTTCCTTGTCCTCCATTATTTCTTGGCCGTGGAGTGCTTCCAAAAGTAGGTCATTTATTGTTGACTAACATGAATTAGTTGAATCCATTTTGAGAATGCATAGCCGTAGAGTGAAGAGAGAAAAGAGTGAATTATTTGAGCAAATAATTGGTACTAAATCATTGAAAATTTTTCAAGTGATAGTAACAAACTTGGACCATTGGATCTTCTTCCTCCTTTAATCTTAGCCTTTAGATGAAGCTACTAAATGGATGGTCAAGATCTCTCCTTCCATATTGCCATCCAAGGGTCACAATTGAAGTCTAAACAATTATATAAGACCAAATTTCAACCATAGATTAAATCAATGGTTAAGATTCAATCTTGAAAGTCCAAGCAATTATTTGAAGATTTAAGCCATTGATTAATTCAATGGTTAGGATTAAATGTAGACTTTTTAGGATACTTTAGATAGAAAACTTAATTTAGGTCGTTGGATCTTTCTTCTTTAAATCCTAAATTTTTAGATGTGTCTCCAAAATGAAGGGTTAAGATTACTCCTTCAAACTTTACATTCAAGGGTCATAAATGGTCTTTGTCACTTTTTAAGACTAAATCTCCACCATGATTAAATCAACATCCAATATCATAAATGGTGGCATTACTTTTACAAGACCAATTCTCTACCATAGATTAAATTAACATCCAATGGTTACAAATGGCCATAGTCACTTTATATGACCAAATCTCTACCCTTGATTTAATCTCCATCTAACGGTTATAAGTGATCTTATTCACTTTTAAGATCAAATCTCCACCATTGATTAAATCAAGATCAAGTCTCCATCATTAATTAAATCAATGGTGGATATCCAAACCATCAATGTTGACTTAAACAATATAATTTCTATTTTTATCTGCTAAAACATCATAAAAGATTATATTTACTGTATTTTTATCGTCTGATAAATTAAATACAGTACAAAACACAGTACAAGAAATTTTCTAAAACTGTTTCCGGATTCAGGTTTAGTAAGATCACCTGCCTCCGTCTCAACAGTACAAATTTTTCTATGCGTAAAAAAATTTTCACGTTTTGGGACTCATCCCGGGCCCACGTAAGACTATTGGGACCCACAAACAGTCCAAAAACAGTCGAAAAATCATAAAATTTCATAATCACCCATAAAATCACAAAAATTAAAAAACGCACAAATATCAAATCAGATTACGTAAAATAGTTAAAACCTAACGGTAAAAATTAAATTAGTAAAATTTTTTCCGGCTCGAAAATTTTTATTTTCTTGACACGGAGTAAATCACTCAAAACGATCAAATACGCTGACGGGGTAATCAAAATAATTTTACAATATCCAGAAATTACTAAACAGTAAAATTCTGTTAACTGTCAAAATTACTGTTTTAAGAGATACGAAATTTTAGGATGTTACACCTCACAAACTTGACATAGGCTATCGCCACTTCCACCATAACTCTCGGTGGTGTCATTAACTTATTTAATTATTCATTTACTTTGGTTTTGATTCCTCTTCCATTTCCATAGTCACATATCATCTTCAAATGCTACTTCCTACATTTCAATTGTTATGCCATCAACTTATTTAATTATTCATTTCTTAATAAATATTTATTTAGTTTTTTTATAGTGTATATTTCAATGACTTTAATAAGACATTAATTTTAAAATCCTTAGGTGAAATATAGAAAAATGCGCCTTAATAAAATACCTATCCCTTAATAATACTATAATTTAAAGTATTCTAATTTTGATTTTCTTTTTGAGTCTAATTTTGATTTTTCAAGTTGTAAAGATAATGAAAAATTATTTTAATTGATGTTGAATTATTTTATTGGATACAATAGTAAACTTATTTATAAAACAACTAAAATAGTAGTAAAGTTAGAGTGCTAGAATTTAATTCAACCAATAAAAGTAGATGCTTATACTTACTTAACAAGTCATTGTTTTTAAGTCTAAGAATTATACTTAACAAGAAAATTTTCAAGTCTAAAATTAAACTTTTGTTTTGAAGAAATATCTAAACTCAAGAAAGGAGTAAGCAAGTATCCAAGGTTTTAAATATTGGACCACATCACGCGTTGAGGTCACGTCATCTCAGTTGTAGTGACCGCCACAACCGCATCACACCTCGATTGCAGTCCACATCAACTCACATTGGTTCACATCAGCCCGTAACAACTGCATCGTGACTGACCGTAACGCTACCACTACTACAATTTAAAACCTTACAAGTATCTCTTTCCTAATCGTTAAGTTTTTATCTCTTTTGCAATATCGATCAACAAGAATCAAGGATATATGTTTCTCATGTTGAATTATATTTTCTTCACTCAATTTTTAGTTATAGCTCAAAATAGATTAAAAATATTAATTTATAAAAAGGAAGAACAACCATCTAGTATACTAAAAATTCATGTACTATTTAGAGATGCATTTAACAACATCAACTTAGTAGGTACATTAAATTATATTAAACTATTATATATATTTCAAGTTTAATATCAATGTTTAATGGCAGAGTCAAATCTCAGAGATTAGGAAGAGCACTAATAATTATAAAAATTTATTATATAAATCTATTAAGAACATCATGACATATAAAAGATAAGCAGTAATTAACTATTAATTGCCTCATTCAAACATGAGGCCTCATTCAAACATGCTTTCTTGGTGGGTTTCTTTGTGTGCTACATTGAAAAGTAGAAAAGCCCAGGATGGATACATGAAGCTAGCAACTTATACCCTTTGGAGGCTATAAATGAATAGAAATGATCATATTTTCAATGCAAAAGGTGGTCACCACTCACCGCAGGAATTTTTTTTTGAAAGTGAATAAAGAATGACAAGATTTTTAGATAGATAAACTTTCTGCATAATTCCTTATATATTGGTGTATTCTTTTGACAACAGCTCTCCATGATAGAGTGTGTGTTCTTGGGTTCAATACCCTTTGTTTTTGGGAAGTCAATACCCTTTCTTTTACTTATAATCACATAATAATTCTTATATATTATTTTTTTATCTTAAATGATAACTTTTTATCTTTGAGAAAAAAAACTATTGCTCGTTGAATTAAAAGAAAATTCACCAATATTTATAACTAATGAAAATTTAGGAAAATCGTTAATCAATTATCTTTAGGTTTAAAGGACATTGGTTTTTTTTTAAGGGACACTAGAGTTTTCTAACAATGTTTCTAATATATGTTATTAATGTCATTACTATTTTAAAATTCTATGGGAGCTTGTGCTCCCCCTCGTTTTTTTTTTTTTTTTTTTTTTTTTTTTTTGCCATTAGGTATAGCGAATTATTGGGAAATTATATAAATTTCAATTGGTAATTAACTCATACACCCAAATCCACACACACACCACATGCTACACCTGGAGATGGCTCTGTTATTTTTTTAAAAATTCCATGGTCGTTTTATATGTGGCTCCACCACTATTGATGTTATAATTATTATTATTATTATTTAGAATTATATTCTTTAATATTATAATATGTCAAAATCTATCTATATATATACCAATGGGTAAAATACTAGTATATATATGAAATGAGAAGCAAAAAGGGTAAGCTTCATACCGATTAATTAAGGAGTTGGTTCAGACTCTATATCATATTCTTCAATTCAGTCTTCAATTTCTTTGCTGGAGGAACTGCTTCAATGTCAAACAACTCGTCAGCATCCCTGTATCTCTTAGCATTCCTCTTCTTCAATTCAGTCTTCAATTTCTCTGCCGGAGGAAGTGCTTCAATGTCTAACAACTCGTCAGCATCCCTGTGCCTCTTGGTTTTAGTACCCAATGTCAATTGGTTACTAAAATTGAAAAGGTCTGAGCCATATATAGGGTAGATCCCCCACTCTTTTATTTTTGTTTCCTTCTCAGCAGAGATTGTAAAAGAAAGCTTTGGATTATATGTTCTGCACTGATTATCGGCACTGCTTTCTATAATGTTGGCATATCTCTTGAAAAAGTATTTATCATGCCAAAGAATCACGTGATCCGAATCACCTTGGGCTTCATTCAACAAAGAAAAGCCTCTCTCTAATCCGAATATAGCCTCTTGACCGTTACTTGTTTGGAGATAACATGTTAATTTGGCCATTATGTATTGAAATTGGCATCTTGAAATGACCAAACAAAAAATGAAACCCAGGAAATTGGACTGGGAAGAAAGTTGGATAGTAATTGTAGCTTCTGTCGTTGTCCTGTAGTGGTATTTGTCTGCAGGTACTTTGCTTCCTGGTAAAATAATCTCAACACCAATCATAGGACCACAAAGACTTTGATTTGGTGAAATCATATGTTGTTGAAGCCTTCCGATATATGCTGCTTGCTTCATCATGACATGGGCATCTGACATGATAGTGTTGAGTGTCTGTTGATTCAATCTCCAACAATTCATGAATGAATAATGATTACGGAAATGGTTATGATCATAGCAGTTAATGGTTGAGATTGACACTTCTTCTAGAGATACGCAGTTGCCAACGTCTAGATCACAAATGGATGGTGGAAGCTCCGGTAGAAATCGAAGCATCGTGCAATCCTTCAATTCAAGAGAAATGAGATTCGAAAGATGCTTGATGCTTGCAGGCAAGCTCTCGATATTGGTTCCACTTAGCGAAAGCTTTCCTAACCATTGAAAGGAATAACTTGGAGCAAAAAAATCCAATGTGAGTTTCCTCAAGTGCCAAAGATCAAGTACTTGAAGGAAGTTTTGTGGAAGACTTTTCAAGAGCTCACAATTCAGAATCTCAAGTTTCTTGAGGGTCAAACCTAATGAATGCACTTCCGCGATGCCTGTGTCTCTTAAAAACAGACTCTGAAGATTCTGGAGGGATAAAATAGATGGATGAAGATAACACAAATTACGACAGTCACAGAGATTCACATATTTAAGATTTAAAGCCTTAGAGAAATCAGGGAGCTCCATTAGTTGCTTACACCCATTCAAATACAGCTTCCAAAGATTCTGTAGGGATAAAATAGATGGATGAAGATAACACAAATTACGACAGTAAGAGAGACGCACAGATTGAAGATTTAAAGCCTTAGAGAAATCAGGGAGCTCTGTTAGTTGCTCACAGCTGACAAGCCTAAGATTTTTTAATTTGACAAGATTCTGCAACAATTACAAGGCACGCGACGTTATAAGCATTAATTTGTAAAGTTGTCACTGCAAACCATATATAAATAGATTAAAGAGCAATTAAAGCATGCATACCTGCACCCCATCCCAAAGTTTCTCCAAGCAACTATTAGAAAGGTCAAGTTCAAAAAGATTCTCTGCACAAAATGACGAAGGCAAGGATTTCAGTGGGCATCCCTTCCATCTTAGAAGCCTTAGGCTATTTGGCATTGATTCCAGATCTTTTGGAGCAAACATTTTTCTTTTTCGTAATCTATCATCACATGTGTCGAGTTTCAGAAATTTTAAATTGAACATCCCATTGAAGGCTTTGGGATTCAAGTGCAGCTGCTTACTTGTATGCTTCATATCTAGAGATATGCTTTGAATGGCTCCAGTCCCCTTAGCATTAGCAAGCAAACATTTTAGATAAGTCATAATAAAAATATAGTTAAATTACAATTACGTGGACAATCTACATATATTATAAATGATAAATTTTATAATTTGATTCTTACCGTAGCATTCTCAAGTACTTGATACACATCATGTGGTACCCATAAATGACGGCGATTCCCTGGATCTCTAGATTCTCCACAAACAATTTCTTTACCCATATCTCTTATCAAGTCATGCATTTTTGGGAAATAAAAGGGATGAGAATTATCATATAAAAGAGCTTTATTACGAAGTTTGGTTAACCCAGCTTGGGTTGAGTAACCACAATCATCTAGCAGAATAACATAGACATTTTTAATCTGAAAATGCAAGCAATCAGATAATTGGTAAAAGCATGCAAAATATAGAAAAATGTCTTGCTCTTCTCGATCTAGTCCATCGTAACTTAATCTCAATACATTTTGAATTTCTGGAAGAGGCATTTTCTTAAGCTTTTCTAATTGGCTTTCCCACACTTTTTTATCTTGTCCAAAAAGAGAGGAACCCAAAACTTCTATGGCAAGTGGAATTCCTTTAGCATACTCAACCGCTCTAATTGATAGATCCATCCACTCTGATTTTGGATAATTTTCTTTGAAGGCATGCAAACTGAAAAGTCGAAGGGAATCTTCAAATTTCAATGCCTTAACCTCATATGTATCATCAACAACATTAGTGAGCATTTGCTTGTCTCTACTTGTCACAATGACTCTACTACCTTGTCTAAACGAATCATGCCCTCCATATAAATTTCTTAATTTCCTTAAATCATCAACATCATCAAGAACAAGCAGAACTTTTTTATGACGAAGCCTCTTCGTATTGTATTGACATCCTACAATAGGAATGCCTATGCTTTGATCTTTTTCCTTAAGTAGTGCACAAAAAAGTTTTTCTTGTAAAAGAGTCACCTCACACTTCTGCAATTTTTCTCTTACATTTGACATAAAATAACACGCTTCATATTCAGAACACAATCTATCATATAATTCTCTGGCAATAGTTGTCTTACCAATACCACCCATGCCCCAAATTCCAATAACACGGACGGCATCTAACTCTTTGGCTGCTAATGATTCTAAAATTCCAACTTGTTCATGAATCCCAACAAGAACTTTTGAATTATTTTGGCCCTTATAGATATGTTCCAACCTCTTCAATACATGGTCAACAATTTGTTCGATAAGCTCAGCATCTGTCCTATACCACATGAAAGAAGAAATTATATGTATGCATTTGAATGGCGTCTCATTATTATGCTCATTGAAATTTTATATTGATCCTAATTATCTTGTTTTAATCAAGAATCTCTTGTATATAAAATTAGATTATTTTCAACTAATGTATGTAAAATGAGTTCATCCAATAGCAAATGTAAAATGATGTAGGAAAATTCATAACCCCAAACAGATTTTAATTTTGGATTTAATTAATGCTAAAAACATGCAATGTTGACTATATATTTGCTATTTATGATAAGTGATCGCAAACTCTTACACAAAAAAGCTTGGTCATACCATAATTGACAATATATTCTCACATAACTGTTTTTCACACTATTATATTATCAGATCACTTTCATTACGTTAATTTTACACATTTCTATGAGAACTAGTAATTATACCTATCTACCTAGTAACTTATAATACAATCAAAGAATATTTTATTATTTAAAAGTTACTAACGGTGATCTACACATAATAGCAAGTTAGTAGCATGTTAAGCATGAGTCACAAGCTATCATCATAGCAAAATGTAAAAGCAATGTAAAAAAAGTGGTGTAAAATATATCATTATTTATTCCATAAAAATATATAGCTCCTATCGAGTTCCATTGCGATACTCATTTGTGATAACAACAAATGTTTCGATGGTGGAAATTAATTAAACAAAAGGTAAAATTTTATTGCTATACGAATTTGAATAAACAAGTGAGTAAAGTTAATTGTAGATAGTGAAGAGAATATATATTTACTAACCCAAAATTTGAAGAATGGAATCCGGATAAATTAGCAGCTTCCTTCATAGCAATGATCCAGCTGTCCTTAAATTTTTCTCCATATTTAGCAATCGCTTCTCCATATCTTCCCTTTAGATTTCGCACATCTGATGGATCTATGTCATAGAAGATAGGTATTACCACTTGTCCATTTCTTTTCCAGCATGTCATTATTTTCACAAGCTCATCCAAGCACCATTTTGAAAAAGCATATTCTCTGGAGAATACGATTAATGAAATTTGTGATCTTTCAATTTCTCTAAGAAGTGCTTCTGATATTTCATCGCCTGTCTCAAGTTTATCATCTACAAAGACATCAATTTTCTTCTGACTTAAAGCCACATATAAATGGCTAACAAAACCACGCCGAGTGTCTGGTCCTCTAAAGCTGATGAAGACATCACGCTTTTTTTGAGAGAATTGGGAAGAAGAAGCCATTGAATAGAAACAAGCTTTGGCCAGGTATGTATAGATCTAGCTTTGATATCAGATAAAAAGAGGATCAAACCTTCATTTAGTGCTTCTGAGAAGTTTTGTATGCTTGACTTGTTTTTATGTCATGTATGCTTAGCTCAAACCCTCACTTTCGAGGATTTTATGTCATGTATGCTTCTGAGAAGTTTCGTATGCTTGGCTTCTGAAATGCTCAGTCATTTTAAACTTGAAAAATCAACAATTTTAGACTTCAGTGCGTTTCTCAGTTAACAAGTAGACATAATTTAATGAATTAGCATCATGTTATTTACTAATTCGAGAGGTTATTTTATGAGAGAGAATGATAAAAAAAATATGATTTACCATTATTTTTGTATGGTTATTAACTAATTTTAGTTTTATTTTTTTTATAATATGATTTTTTCATATTAACAAGGAAAATGAGAACATCCCAATCTTAATTTAATAGTCTAATCACAACATTAATGAATTAATAATGAATCTAACGTTTGGATAAAGTCATGAAAAGTAACACGTTTTTTCTTTTTTTTTTAAATAAAATAAAATAAAATTCATGCAACGCGGTTTGAAAAGTGAAAGCAACGCGTTTTTTTTCTTTTTTAAAACAAATTCATGCAACGCGATTTAAAAAAATGAAAAGCAACGTGTTTTTTTATTTTTTTTAAAAAAAAAATTATGCAACGCGGTTTAAAAAGTGAAAAGCAACGCGGATAAGCACCTTTAGTTCAATTCAAGTGAAACGGATAAACACGGAACAATCAAGCCAGCCCCACCAATTCGAATATTGAAATTGCATTGCATGTTCATGGAGAAAATGTAATGAGTGGTAGGGCACAACATCTTCCTTTATGCCCTTCTTCATTTTTGACTTATGCATTTGACACTGACTTACAAACGAAGAAATTGATGTGGAGCACATTTTTCTACGAGTATATATATTGAATTCAAAAAATGGTTTGGCACAACATTTATATTTATATAATATATATAATATACAATTGAACTAAAACATTTGTATCATATATCACATTCTCAAATACTTAAATTTTCTTATTTTTTTTCAAAATTTTCTACTAAAAGTAAGGATTTTGAAATTTTAAATTTGAAAAGCATAAATAATTAATATAACTAATTATTCAATTATTCAATTTTTTAATGAGAATCATGAGAGAGAAAATAATATAGCTAATTTTATTTAATTTTATTATAATTAGGGAACAAATAAATAAATTAAATTAAATATATGTTACAAATTAAATTAATTAAATAAATTGGATTGTTTTTTATTTATTATGCAATATATTTTCTGCTCAATTTAAATATATATATTAAATTATTTTTAAATATGGAGTCAATCTATTAAGTAGTAATAATAAAATATTATGATTTCTTTCTCCAATTAATTAGTTAGTAATAAAAAATATAAATTATATAATTCACAATATAATTAAGGAAGTCTATTAAATTAGAATAAATAAAAAGCGTTGTCATTGGCTAACAACCGTTGCCTATAAGTTAAGATTATGACAACATTTTCTACACGTTGTTTATAAGTATTGCTTTAAAAAACACTTTATTGTTGTTACTTTTAAATATGTCATAAGACAACTTGTAAAAAACGTTGTCTGTTAAGGATTTGACAACATTTTCTACATATTAGTTATAAATACTGATTTAGGGAACACTTCAGCTTTAATTTGTTGCTTTTAAATACGCTGGAAGGCAACTTGTATAAAACATTACTTATAGACCATTTTTTTAAAAATGTTACCTATGCATATCTACTTTTAGGCAACACTTTTTACTTGTGTATTAAAAAATTAATAATGCATTAAAAAATCAATTCTTCTCAAAGAAAGGATATTTACGTATTGTTGACAAAAACAAATAAAATATAATAAATTATGTAAGTGTTTATTGTTTACACCAAAACCAAGAAAAAAAAAGTTATTTACTATTGTTGTAAGCACAAAAGTAGTGTGATTGCTCTTGATCACATAATACAAATGAAAGAACAAAAAGAAAAACTAAAGTTGAAATCGTTGGCAAATCTCCATAATTGTATTCACATGCAAGATACCTTTATTTCGCTTTATCAGGTAGATTCTCACTGCAAAAAAAAAACAATAAATATATGTAAATAAATATTCTGAAAAATTAAAAATAAAATAACAACCAAGTCTCTGCATGCACCAAATAAAATAAATATTCTGCATGTACGTGTTAACGACCCACTCTAGATATCATGGACCAGTTGGAGCTAGTCGAAATTTAGGTGTGCCCAATATTTAAAATTCCCATCACTCTCCTCCACATAAAGAAAAAAAAAAAAAGAGCACTAGCAAATGACGAATATAATGCCATGAAATAAACTGCATCTTTGTAAGGTACTAACTATGATATGTTTTCAAATGGAGAAGTGTAAAGGAAAGGAAAAAACTGGGTAAGAATTGAGAAGCAAAAAAATATAGGACTGGATTGCTCTTGTTGGTTACTCCCACATAGTTTTCATTCCATGCATTTAGAAAAATAATCTAATTTTTTCTATTCCAAGGAAAAAGAAAGGAGTTGAGGAACATAATGGGAAGATGATCTCAACAATACCTCAGTTTCAACCTCTCTCTTTGGCTCCAAGTCAGATTTGTTTGCTACCAATGCCATCACTAACTTTTGACTTCCTACAAGTGGTTATGGTTTTACTATAGTGAGACAGGCATTAAATGCTTGAACATGAACTTCGCTTTTATTCATCAAAATAGAAAAAAAGGGGAAGAAAAGTCTAGTGGTGGAACTATGCATCATGTCAAAATAAACATTATGAGAGTGTAATTGCAGAGATCAATAAATAGTTGTTATGGAAACTGTGATAAGTGATACAAAGCATGCTATTTATGTCCAAAAAGACTTAAATAAGTGAATGACTTATGAGTGGCTGGTTTTGAAGAGTGGCTTTAATTCAAATTTCTTTAGGCACAAACATGAGTTGCGGTAATAAGTTTTTAGCAAAATAAATATATGAATAAAACAAAATAAAAGAAAAAGAAAGAACAAAGAGCTGAAGCAAGGCTTCTGCTAAGAGCCAACTGGTAGACAAAAATAATGCAGCCATTTTTATTTACTGTATTGAAGGCATTACCATGTCTTTGCAATTCTTGAACACATTTTTTTGGCTCTAACAAATGTCCTGGAAAAAAAAGGTAAGATAACTACAGTTAGAAAATGTTTTAAGATTTATGTGAATGAAAGAATTCAAGAGCAAAGGGAACAAACATGATGCACGCAACTACATTTTTCCCCTGACAAGTATTATGGCCTATAGACAAGCATCCCAGAAGTTCAACCTACTTGCACGTTGTAATTTATATCAAGTTAGGAAGGATTTTTTTTTTTGAATTGCATTTTCTTAGAGGCCAAAGTTCCTGTTATATTATTCTATCACTGGATTTACAGTGCAGAATATTAATATTTTTCTCAAGCTTATCTAAGATTATGACCTGGAATTGGGCAATGTCATTCTGGCAACTTTTGGCTACTTCTAACAGAAAGAATGGTCCTGGAATACAGAGCATTACAAATTCTTTATCAAATTTTGTCATGATTTCAACAATATTACAAGAAAAGCCAAGTTTTATATGATTTAGATTTTAGCTAGTTATAACATCACAACTTCTACTGGATCCACTAGTAAACCATACTAACACTGGAATTGCTGAATGCTTTCAAATTTAACAAACTGAATACTTACAATGCTCGACATGTCAAATACAACAATTGCTGTTGCTGCGCCACGATAATACATAGGAGCCAAACTATTATATCTTTCTTGTCCTGATATGTCCCATATGTCAAACTTTACAGTAGCTTCAGATAATGATAATATTTGAGTGAAAAAAGTTGCTCCTACAGTTGGTTCCTGTATGTAGATTAATGTCAAGGTTCCTAAACTATAATGGTTGTTGTGCTGTCGGTACACTAATATGAAAGAAGAAAGCAACTTTTGATTAGTGAAATCAAATGGAAGTAAACCTGGTTATGAAAGAATTGGCCTTTTACAAATCTTAATGCTAAACTAGTCTTTCCAGTTCCCGTGTCCCCAAGAAGCACCTACAAGAAGAAAAAAATTACAAGAAATGATTTTACAAGATGACCAGCTTTGGTGTGGTTTGAGAAATGATTCTGCTAAAAAAAATGAAGCATAAAAGTGGCAATGAGAGTGAAGTATAGATGAAATACAAGAAATTGTATATTATGATAAAATGCCTGAGACAAAATATTAATAAAAAATCTCAATCTTACTTGAGGATAGAACAAGGATTTTTTTTTTTTTGGGCTGGTAGAACAAGGATAATTGAGCATAAGCAAGGAAATTTCTCACTGTCAAAATTGAAAGAATTTATACATTCAGAATTATTACCTGAGATAGGAACCCAATGCAAAGCACCACGAATGTCTAAAGTCCTTGCACAGAGCTCAACTCAGTTCCAATTGCAAGCAAACCAAGTGAAGTATGCATTACACAAACATGCCATAAAGTAGGAGAAAATATAATTAACAAAAAGAAAGCCTCTAAGAAACTCCAAATTGAAGCATTACCCATGCATCACCAAATACTGAGAAAAATGGCATTTTATGTGAAAGCATTGAAAGGAATAAGAGATTATAATAAGAAAGAAATTAGTGGCACAGAGATAGAACTCATATCGTTACACTGTATAGAAAGAAATAAAAGCACCGAATCTACTGGCAGCCTGCACAGGTAGAAAGATCGTGCTGCCTGAAGATCAAATCATGAAGGCATTGATCTTTCACAGATGAAACTATCAACTGGCTTCAAAAACTAAAATAAGTTAGAGCAATTTTTAGATCCTACACCGTATATGGAACATAACTATCATGCCTAGCAACAACATTGAAGGGAGAGAAATCTTCTATTGCAGAAAATAGTTCACCACCAATCTTATGCACTAAAGTGTAAGACCATTAGCACCTAAAATATAAATAAAATCCATTTTGCATTGCACTGTCTTTTACTTGCACTGTCCCAAACAACATGAGTGAAGCTAAAAATAAAAAAATAAAAAATAAAGTTAATAGGAATAATATGTAAACAAAAGAATAAAACATTTTCGAGAACAGGGGCTGAAACAAATATACAACTAAAATTGAAAGAGAAAGAAAACTTGACAGATATTATGGAACTAGAAGGCTTAATAGGGAAAAGGAAAGTTACTAGACGCTGAAAACTTATATTATGCCACCTTAAGAGGTGCAAATAACATTTATTTGGAGCGCATAGTTGCAGACGAACATGAGAAATTTTTAGGAGCAATTTATGCATTTTGTTGCGAGACAGGATTGTCTTCGTAGCATCTCTAGTGTTCTGCTACTGCCAGAGGCATATTTTAGAAAAACCAATTTTTTTGAAAGAAATGTATAGCTTTAGAATTTTAACTTCATCTTAAGATTTAAGAAATGAATAAAGTTATAAAAGTAAAGAAAGCTATAGAAAAGAGATAATATGGAGAATTGTATTGATACTCAATCAGTCTCTTTACATCAGGCTGATGCCTGGTATTTATATACAAGGAAAGGTGCAAAAGGTCGTTAGAAGGGAGAAGGTTGTTAGAGGGGAGAGAATAATGGATGATTCTGGCTGGAAAGTTTGTTGCTGAACCTGCTGAGTTGGCATTCTCAATTACTCACCCTTTTTGTCCTTTCTGCTCATTTATCCGTGTGATCTGCTCATGTGCATTTGCATTATTTGCATCATCATTCATTTGATAATTTAACATCCCCCCACAAGCTGGAGCATGGTAAATGTCAATCATGCCCTGCTTGGAAATGAATGGAACAAAGGATGGAGGAGGTAAAGCCTTGGTAAAGAAGTCAGCTAGTTGCTCTTTGGATGAGATTGGCAGCAAGCGAAGTACACCCTCTTGGATCTTATTTCGAACAAAATGGCAATCTATCTCTAGATGCTTAGTCCTTTCATGAAACACCGGGTTGCCGGCTATGTGCAAAGCACTTCGGTTATCACAATATAGGACAGGTGCTCTTGTACAAGTAATGTGTAAATCATGCAGAAGATATAGCAATCATTGCAGTTCACAAGCAGCAACAGAGAGCGCCCTGTATTCTGCCTCAGATGAAGATCTTGATACTGTTTGTTGCTTCTTAGCTCTCCAAGAAATCAAAGATGTACCCAAGAAGAAGCAATAACCTGAAATGGACCTCCGAGAATCTAAGTAACCAGC